>CM031241.1:225664091-226265758 GCA_018340775.1 Taxus wallichiana var. yunnanensis
TGCTCTTGGTGAAGATTTCAGCCTTTGGAGGCACTTTCAAGCACATCTGGCGACTCCATCTGGTTAACAACCCATCCTTTGAGTTGCAGACCTTCCCATCCATTTCCACTCATTATTTCTTCCCTCTCCTTCATCTTCTTCAATCCCATGAAGTTGTGCAATCATGACTTCTTTCCCACCATGGAATTCTCATTTGTAGCAGGACAACAATGAAGTAGAGTACTTGTCTGATTTGGAGGACTGTTTTGATGGAGAAGAACCAGTTGAGTTTCTATTGTTTTCTCCTTCATCCACCTTCCAAGCATATGAACTTGCTGTCATAGAGGAGAACATTCATTTGCAGCAGTCTGCACCTTATAGCAGCCTTTTGGGATCTAGTTTGGGAGACTCAAACCTTCCATGCTCTTCACAGGAGGAAGAAGAGAAACAATAGAAGAGTTCCACCATTCCTTCCACACCATTCACCCAAAGAGGTCTATAAGAAGACTCCATTTTTGGAGTGGAAAATCAGAGCAATGGGCATATCAAATGGATTAGACCTTGCCCAATCAGGTATTTGGCTTCATTGGAGCCAAAGGAGCAGCCACAACCAGTCATGTCCATTTCAGGGCATGAGGATGATATGCAAAGCACCAAGGATCACCACCATACCTCTTCAATCCAAATTCGAGCAACTAAAAGAGGTATTTGATTTGTCTCCAGCTGATACTTTGGTGATTTGGGTGGAGGATCAGCTTATTGTCAGTTTTTCACTCATCCAACCAGCCATGTTCAGTGCCAAATTAGTTGCATGGCTGCCATTTTTGAGGAAGGGAAGCTATTTCTCCCTGCCAGTTGCAGGCTTTGTTTGAGCTCCCTTTGCTCTTGGTTAGAGTAGTGTAGGTAGGTTTGTTTTCAGCAGAAGAAGTGCTTTTGCACACTTTGCATGTTCCATTTGGAGCATGTATGATTTTCAATTTGTACATAGTTTTTGGTGCTATTGCTCTTACATAGTGCATTCAGTTGGCTTTTGGTGAAGTTCAACTTTAAGTTTCAATGGGTTTCCAAGTGACCAAGGGGTCGGTTTTCAAATTTCAGATCAGTTTCTTGTTCATCAGGTAAACTTCATGCCCAATGGATACTTAAAGGCCAATGGTATCTTCATCTAGCAGGCAGATGTCCCCGTAAGTCACCAAATTGTTATCCATATTTCACCCCTGAGAAAAATATTGGATTAGCCACTACCCTGTGTGAGAAGAAAGAGAAGAAACGACTCTATCGTGTGAATCCGTGTCTTAAATCTATTTGACAGACTCAGGCAGGCTCTAAAATAAAAAGGGAAAAAGTTAGCATTTGAGCTTGAGTCAAACCAAAGTGGGGAGTCGGAGGAAAAGGTGAAATTTTTCCTTTTGACAAAAGGGCACAAAGGAAAACATGGAAGTGCATCTCCCCAACCAAAAAGGGTGCCACGTGTCCAAGCGGAGCAGTGGGGCCGTGGGAGTTTTCTAGATTTTGTGATTCTCAAGGAAAAAGATAAATTCTGAACCCGCAAACCCAATTTTTCCCTAATTACTGCTGCCACGTGTCCCACATTATCAAAAGGAGACCCATTTTTCAAGCCGTTTTCCCACCCTCCTGTACGGACCTGATACAAAAATTGAAGGGGCATATATTTCGACTCAGGGCTCGAAATATTGCAAATATGACACCATTGGAAAGATCTCGGCCTCACCTACGCCATGGAGGTCTGAGACTTTAATTTTTGAGGAGGTTAGGTGAAGGAAAATGGAGAAACGTCCTCGTGCCTTGATGCGGGATCCATCTGTCTCAACAACCAAATCGGATTCGATTTGTTTCCTCCATTCCTCTTCTTTTAAGGTATCGAATCAAGGAATCATGCAGTAAAGATGGATTTGGGGCATATTTCATCAGAGGCATTAACAGTGGTGGTTGAGCTTCAACCTGCTTTTCCCACTTCTCTCTCTCTTCTTCTCTCCGATCAAATCTATAAATACAGGGGCAGGATTCATTGTAAAAGTTGTTCATTCTTCTTCTCTGCCTCCCCTCTTCTTTTCTTCCCCAGGGTCGAAAATGGAGTCTGAACCTCCTTTCACGGCTTTGTAATGGAATTCTCTTGCCTCTTGCTCACTAACGATGTACTTGTGTGAACTTTTGGAGCAATAAAATCTATTTTCATGATGCGTTTTGTCCATCCTTTGCTTATTTTATCGTCTCTCCTCGCCTCTCTTCATTATAGGGTATATTGTGCATATTCGGATGTTTTTACAGTCCCGAGAGCTATGTTTAATGGATTTTGAAGTGATTTTCTATGTGAAATCTATCTTTGTTATGTGGTGCATCTTTTCCACCCTCTCCTCTACTCACCTCTCTCCACTTTAGGCAGCTGAGATTGTGACCAACACTTCCCTTTTCTTGGTGCTATCACCTTGTTAGTGTAGGATTTCCCTCTTTATGCACTTTCTCTCTCCATGTCTCCTTGGCATTGTTAGGATAGGTGTAGTTAGACATCATTTCTGCATTAGGAGTAGTTTAACATTAGGATTAGGAAGAAGAAACGGCTTTCTCCGAAGGGCCATCTCAAGTCCGCAAGTCCCATAGCTTGAGAGATGGTCCCATGTTATGAAAATCACACCAAATGACCCTACCTTAGAAAAGTAGATCCATAACTCATTTGGGGGTGTTGTGATTTCACACTAACATTATTGTTATAGTTGCAATGATTTTGGGCACGAGCTAAAGAATGTATGAGGTATTCCAAGTTTGAGTGATCATGGAATTATGGAAGGAGTTTCAACTCATATCAGTCAAGAGGTATGAATGAAATTGTGTGTTACAACTATAATCATACTGGTCACATTGCAAAATTTTGTTTTCATGGTCCTTTAAGGAAAAATATTAAGTTTCGTGCTCCTATAATATAGGAGAAGAGGCAAGACAAGGAATGGGAACCTATATAGTAAATAAAGAAAACCTAAATAAATTAGTTATTGGAACAAGTCAAGGATGTACACAAGTTATTGATATGAAGGATGAAAATTTGGTGTCATAGGTGCCAAGGAGGTCATGGAATATCCTAAGATTGTTGTTCTAGATCTCTGTGATTTATGGTGTCTCTAATAATATTCTTAGAGACATTCAACACTTAGATGAAGCATGAAGATAGGGGGATTGAATGGATGAAAGTAAGATATGAAGTTGCGAAACCATGAGGTTTGCTGATTGGATTAAGGTTTATATTGAAGAATTTGTGCATAAAAAACTATTAATTGTTGTGAAAGAGGAAAATTAGTTAAGGTCTATAATGACTATGAAGGATTCTATACTGCAGAACTATTTTAGGCACAATAATGAAGTTACAAGGTATGATTGATTAATTTCAAGTTATATTCATTACCAAATGATGCATTATCAAGAAATTATAAAGATTAGGTAGTCCGGTTTGAAGCTTGATAAGATAGGATGATATCGATGTGGTTTTTTTAAGTCTCATTTGTAGATGATGAAGATAATTGTGTTGTAGCTTGCTCTTTGAATATTGCAATGGTGTTAAATATTTTGTTAGTTGAGTATACGAGAAGGTTTCTTAGGGAGATATATAGTTTTTAGAAGTGCGAAAATGGTGTGTGAAATCTTGATTTTTAATTATGTGCATTAGGTTTCTTGAAATCAATGAAATTATTGACATGGACAATTTCCATCATGAAAAGATAGGTTCACAAGGTTGAAGACATATTGGAGACTCTATGAACCCGTGTGAGGAATGGTGTGATATAAACAAGGTAAGGAAGAGCATGAATGAGAAATAGGGGTACATTAAGAAGGTGGTGTGAAGACCTAGAAGGTAAAGTTATGGTACAATGTTGAAAGGTAGGAGCATCAAGATATGTTCTTGATAAAAAGAAGTATACAGACATTACAAGTCATTAGTAGAGACCTAATTTTTCATGTGATAGTCAATAACTGTGTTATTAAGTTTAGTTGATGGCTTGACAAGTGATGGAAGACCTTGGTGACATTGTTATTCAAATGATCAAAGTTATTTTTGTGAAATCATTATCTTGCATGCATTTTTTGAGTTGGTTAAGATAAAGTTGTGTCTAGACACCTCTATGAGCCTATATCTTCTCGAGATAGGTATTGGTCCAGTAAGAACAATATGTCCTTGTGTAAAAAGGGAGATATGAGGATTTAAAAGGGATACACAAATCTAATCAATTCTTGTTGTGCTCTAAAAGAGGTAAGGTTGATCTCATGTGGATATAGTCGGTTTTGTGATTGGTTTGAAAAATCAAAGTGTATGTAGGTTGGTTGAAGGTCTATGTCACCTAAAAAGTAGGGTAAGAAGATCTAGATAGAATGCTCTAAGGATAAGTTAGTGAAATCTTGAAGGTGTACCAAAGTGAAATAAGGTATGTTGCTAAGATTTTTATTGAATAAGTTGATTCGATCAGTGATACCGTATTATGAAAGATCCTAAGAAGTGTAAGATACCTTGAAAATAATGAGATACAATCTTAAAAGTATGTGTGATGTCTTGATTCATCAAGTTTGTAGCATCACAAGGAGTGTTTGAAGATGATAATAAGGCCACTCTCCCTTGAGATGGTGATTAGTGTGAAGGACCAATATGATCTTGTGTTATTCATATAACATGAAGATATAAGATGGCTACATGTGTTATTCGTGGTATGATTGATTATTTTGATATGAATTTAGATGGTCAAATGTATGATTATAGAGTTGTTAAGTCTTGAGAAGAGTATGAAAGGTTGGAAGGAGCTTAACATTCTTGAAGTAATGGTGTATGACCTTATTTAGGTATGTGATTATCTTGTGGTGTAAAGTCAAATCTGCGAAGCATGGTCTCTCGATATGAGCATGAAGATTCATTCTTTCGAAGCATCAAAATGAACTTTAGATGTGTTCCATGGTTGTATGTCATGAGGTTTGTGAAGATGATGATATTTTAGTGTTACAATACATGAAAGAAGTATGAGGATATGAAGAGGTGGTGTAAATTATTTATCCTATTCTATGTATGGAGCCATGTTGAAGTTATGGTAATGTTGTAAGTTACTTTCAAGAAGATTTGTGATATGTGAAGACTCAACCATAAAGTTATAATGTCTAGGACATAGGATCAAGAGTTGTGAATAAGGTATGTAGAATCTTAAAGATTTGTAGGTATGCCACAAGCATGGGTATGGAAACCTAGAGATGGTTTAATAGTCACAAGGAGAAATGAAGGTTTGATGTTGTAGGTATGAGTCTTATGACAACTATGAAGGAAAAGTGAAGAAGAATTTCATTCTTTTTATATGATGAATTGATTAGAACATCAAATTCATGGAGAGATGTTGCATGTTTTTGATCATGTTGAAGGAATGTGTTCCATATGTGATTCAAGGTAAGTACATTATTTCCATATTTTTGAAGACTAAGATAATTCTACTTGACAATCCTAATAGGTAAAGCGATATGGTCTTGAAGGTCTCAGTATCGATGCTTTAAATTTTAAAGACCCTTGAATTAAGAAGAATGACATGAATATGGAATGTCCCATGAAGATGTATCATCAAGAAGTTCGGGGTTTGTAGGTATAATTCATAGGGATGTATCTCAAGGTAAGAGTTAGGTTTGTGAAGCATATAAGAAATGAAAGGCTCTATTTTAGTTGCATCAAGACATATTTTGTATTTTCAAGCCGTGAGAAGGACTCTATAAGGCTAAAGAAGATATAAGAAGTTTTAGGAGGTATATATACAACTTTGATGAGCCAAGGGTTGTATCTTAAGACCTATTATAGTTCTCAGATAAGTGATATGATATCGAGGGAATAATATAACAATAAAATTTTACTATGATGTGATGTGATGACTCATGAAGATGCTTGAAGATGTGTCTCTAGAATTTATAAGTGTGAATTAGACAAGGCAAAATGTTTATGTTCACTTTGAGAAGTGAAGTGATATGAGTTTGACAATCCTAAATAAGTTACATCAATAGGTTCAAGGTATATAAGGGTAAGTGCACCAAGATGGGGGCCAAAAGTGGCCAAAAAAATGAAAAATGAAACAGAATGCGATCACGTTCTATAATAACGCGATCGCGTTATGTTTTCCTTGGTTTGGTAATTCATGAACCTATAACGCATATGCATTATGTTAAACTATAAATAAAAAACAGCTCGAGCCATTTCATTTCTTCTCCCCCAAATGCGAATATTAGAGAAAATTTGTGCCCTTGTGTTTCATATTTCAACTTGATCTCAAGTTAAAACAATTGTCTTTGAATCTCTAGGAAGATCAAAATCAATGATGGTGCCACAGAGAAGAGGTAGGCACAATTATTTTCTCAAAATTGCATTGAAATTTGGTAATTATAGAGTAGAATTTGAATTGAATACATATTTTTTTATTGTTACAGTTTGAGGTCGAGGTAACCAACCACAACCAAACCCTACTATTCCTGTCATCCCTCCTAGCCCTCCTACAATTGCTCAACATCCCCTCGAGAAATCAAGAAGATTTAACAGCCCATATAGTTGAAAACAAGATTGAAATTGAGGATTTAATCAAAACAATGAGGGATTCACATTCTACAAACCCCCATTGCGCCTCTCTTGCAAACACATTGGAGGCATTAGTGGATCAAGTTAACGTGACAATGGGGAAAATTGATCGTTGGAAAAAATATAGAGAGCGTTATAGGGTTTATTATTCCAAAAAATTGTCATATGTGGATGTAAAGAAAAATAAATTAAAAAGACCTCATATACGCCTTAATCATAGACCCCACACCAATTTTCTGTTCCATTTTCATGCAAATGATTTCCCATCTCACAGGTGCAATAATGCTTTGATTAAAAATCACTTTTGGGACCGATGGTGGATGGTGTTTGATTTTCCACTTTGCAATAACACTGAGGTGCCACTATAGTTTTTCATGAAACTCTATTGCGAGTTTATCATCATTGAGATCCCGAACTACTTTGATTTTTGGGATTTCCTGGGCCAAGGAAAATGCTCGCATAGGATCAACTAGGTGCACAATGTGCACCTATTCAGTAGGGTAGATCCACCGCGCAAAAGCCCCTTCACCTTGAGACTGTCCCTCCAGCAGTGAAGGAGACAATTGAGATTGATACACTCCATGTGCTTCAAGGGCTATTTGATACCCTTGTTCAACACATGAGGGATATTTTAGATCTAGATGCTCGTGAAGGTACACATAGTATTACCTCGGGATTACTAGTGTGAGGCCTCATCTTTGCTCGTCATGTGGTAGCATATGTTTGGGGCCCGAGGAGGATGATACTTTCATGCATACTAGTTTTGGTGGAGTTGGCGTTGGTGGTGCACACGATAATGCCACTATGTCATATGCCTTTTGAGTGAGAAATTTGGATTACAATCATCGGTGTCACCTTCGCAGTATTTGTTATGTTTTTATATATGTGTTACAAAAATATCAAAGTACTTGATTTACTTATATATGTTAAATTTTGAAATAATTGTATTTGTACATGTATGCATTGATATTACAGTGCGTGGGAGGGGCATAATCATCCCGACCACAGGTTACAAGCACCATGAGTACACATACATTCACAGAGCTAATTTAGAATGTTAAATGTGTAAAATTTTCACGAATGCATATATATATATAAAACTCAAATATATGTATGTTCTTGTATGTTAAAATAACTTGACGTGATACATGTTTGATAAAGATATTGACTTCACTAGACATCCCACCATATCTGTGACGAGTAGAGAAAGGTGTTGTTGTTGTGATTTCATCTACGCAACAACTCACTGAGGTATTCAAACAACATGTATTTTTGTTAAATTACTCATGTAATTCATATTGTGTTAAATTACATGTTAATAATGTCCTTCATTGTGTACACATAGGAGTTACATGCGATAGGTAGCAGCCCTATTCATTTGATTCACATGCATGGCGAGGTAAAAAAAACGCTGTCTATTGATAAAATTAGTTAAAATATTATTATTACACATACATGTACTTAGTTTTATTTTTGATAATTATGATGTTCGATTTTGTGATCTTATATGTATGTAGGGAACTTCAACCCTCCATTTTGACATTGAGGCAAAAACTCCTCTATATCTCATCGTTTTGATACCCCCGTTTGTGCTCCAGGATCTCCCGGTGACTCATTTGAGCGTGAGATGTAGATTCGGTGTGACCGAGAGCTTGCGGTAAGTGTGTGTATTTATGTAAATACTTTCATTAGCATGTTTTTAAATACATGTTGAAAACATATATAAATTCAGTTTTGACAAAAAAATTGTTTGCATTTATAGGTTCAGTACAAAGTAGCCTTCAACAAAAGAAGACTCATAACATAGGCACAAAAGATCCAAAGTCATCTCATAGATCCCCATCTTCGTCTAAGGGAGGGCCTTCTTCCAGAAAGGCCAAGAGAGGGATATATTTTGATGATTAGGAAATATATATGTCTTACATGAAAATTATTTTGTATGCCTATGTGCATGGCATTGTATGTATGCCTATATGGCATTTGAACTTGATAGTATTTGGAACTCGATATTTTTGTATGAGACCTTACATTTCTGAGATTATTTTTGTATGAAACTAATATGATGTGCACTTGACAATATTTAAGACATTATGGATTATTTTTTCATTTATTGGTGATGTACATGTACTAGAATTTTCAATTTATAATATGCATCAAAATTTGGAAATCAATATTTATATAATGTATGTATATAAAGAGTTACCTAATCTGAGTAAGGATTCTTTCAATTTATCAAAGTGTATATGCGTATTTACCTTACATGCGCTTCTTCTTGATCATGGTCTCTTTGTGTTGATTCCTATCTTATCACACACCTAGTGCATTCTTAAAAGATTTAATAGTTCAATTTTTCCATCCCTAAGGTGCTCCCAAAATCTCAGACTCCAACTCCTACAAATCCTTAGAGCTTTATCATTCACTTCTCTCAATAGTTCACACTCTGCAAATACTAGCTCAATATGCCAAAAACAATAGAACACTTTGAACCATGACTGAAAAAATATTTAAACATGCTTAAAAACCCTATTTACACTTGCTCAAACCATCAAATCAGTTTCACAAATCCATCTTTCATCAATGAATGGAAGGTCACTAAGCCATAGGTCAGCTGACTCCCATTTACTAGGCAATTGATAACCCCTGTGTGTTCTTAGCCATTCCCCTATTGCTATGATTGTAATTTCCATGTCACTTGAGGACTTTGAATATTTTGGTGGTAATGGCCCTCTGTTTCGCTCCCTCAACTTTTTCCTTTCTCTCTCCATCGTGCTCATCTTCACCATTCTCTCTCCATGACGTGGAAGATGAGAAATTCAAATGAAAGTTGGAGAATTATATTTCATGGGTAATTTATACTATCAACAAGACTAATAAGGCTTCCAACCTCCCTATCAATGTAATCATTGTACCTTGAAAATTAAAACTTTGGCAGTGATACTTAGTAACAACTAATAAGAACACAGTGAGCTCAATACATTGTGAGAGTGAGAGTGAGATTGTGTGTGAGAGAGAGAATGAAAACATGAGAGAGAGAGAGAGAGTGAGAGGTTGTCCAATCCATTATTTTGTATACACTATCTTGTGGCACCAAATCGAATGTGCAAACATGTATGAATGGCCAAGTGAACACTAGTGGAGGCTTCATTTCAAAGGCGGGATGGTGCCGTTGCTTATGGGCTACCTCGTTTGAGTGCAGTCCCTTAAGAACCCTGAGACCCAAAAAGGCTATCGGTTTGACGAGTGATTACTCAGTTTCCATGGCACCTAGAGATGTCTTGTTAGATCTAAAGCTCGTGTAGGGGACCCTCTACCAAAGCATATATTGGTTTTTTCCATCTTGATTTAGTTCTCTCGATGTCTATTTTTTGCAAATGTGCGAATATCGCAATTTGAGTCGGATAAGGCCGACAAAGGCTATATTTTACAAACGGTAGCTCATGGCACCAAACTGAGTGACCCAACAGGTTTGGATGGCCTAGTGAATGATAATGGAGGTTTATTTTTAGTGCGGGATGGTGTCGGTGCTTCCGGCTACCTTGTCCTGACGCTTAGCGATCCCATAAGAGCCCCTACGGCCAAAAACGACTATAACTTCGAAAGATGATTACTCGGTATTCGTGGCACCTGAAGACATATCGTTAGATTTGAAACCTCCATGTAGGGGCCATCTACAAAATTCTATCTAGGTTTTTTCCATCTCGATTTGGTTCTCTTGCTGTCCTATTGTTAGCAAATGCGCCAAATAGTGCAGTTTGAGTCAGTATAAGGCTGTTAGACACTATATTTTGCAAACAAAATCTCATTGGACCAAACCGTCTTCGCCAACACATCTGGATGGCCTAATGAAAAATATTGGAGGCTTAGTTTCAATCCCATATGCTCCCGGTGCTTCCATGCTTTACTTCTCTGTCAGGCGTAGTCCCTTAAGAGCCCTAAGACCAAAAAGAGCTATAACTTTTCTAGGTGATATTTCAGACTCGTGGCACTGGAGATGTATCGTCGTGTCCCATACCTCGGTATAAGGACCCTATACAAAATACTATCTCAACTTTTTCCATATTGATTCGGTTCTCTCACTATCCTATTGTTTGCAAATGTGCCAAATAGTGCAGTTTGAGTCGGTATAGAAATAGGGTCAGGATGCTATATTTTGCAAACGATCAAGGGACCAAACCGTCTGTGCCAAAACATTCAGATGTCATGGTGAACACTATTGGAGGCTTTTTTTTTGATTCCATATGCTCTCGGTGATTCCGAGCTACTTCGTCCGGGAGTGCTCCCTTAAGAGCCTTGAGACCAAAAAAAGCTAGAACTTTTCGGTGTTATCTTGGACTTTTGGAACTCCGGAGATGTCTCATTAGGTCCCACACCTCGGGATATGGACCCTCTAAAAAAGTGTATCTCAGTTTTTTCCATGTCGATTCAGTTCTTTCACTATCCTATTGTTTGTAAACGCACCAAATAGTGTAGTTTGAGTCGAGATTAGGCTACCGGATCTTTGTATTTTGCAAACAAGATCTCGTGGGACCAAACCATTTACACCAAAACATCTAGATGTCTTGGTGAACACTATTGGAGGCTTATTTTTGGTTCCATACGCTCCCAAGTGCTTCCGGATACCTCGTCCGGCAGAGTCCCTTTAGAGCCCCGAGACCAAAAATGTTATAACTTCACCGGGTGATATCTCGAATCCATAGAACCTCGAGACGTATCATCGGCCCCAAACCTTGGCGTAGGGACCCTCTACAAAATTATATCTCAGTTTTTTCCATCTCGATTCATTTCTCTCGATGTCCTATTGTTTGCAAACGCTCCAAATAGTGCAGTTTGAGTCAGTATAAGGTTGTGAAACACTATATTTTGCAAATGAAAGATTTTGGGACCGCACCATACGCACGAACATGTCTGGATGACCTGGTGAAAACTATTGGAGGCTTAGTTTTTATTCCATATTCTCTCGGTGTTTTCGGGCTACTTCGTTCAGGTGTAGTCCCTTAAGAGCCCTAAGACCAAAAAATGATATAACTTCACCGGGTGATATCTCAGACTCCATGGCACCTGGAGATGTATCGTTAGGCCCCAAACCTCACCGTAGTGACCCTATACAAAAGCATATCTCATTTTTTTCCATATCGATTCGGTTCTCTCATTGTCCTATTGTTTGCAAACGTGCCAAATAGTGCAATTTGAGTTAGTATAAGGTTGCCATATAATATATTTTGCAAACGAAAGCTCATGGGACAAAACCATCCACGCTTGCACACGTTTGGATGGCCTGGTTAATTCTATTGGAGGATTCATTTTAGTTCCATATGATCCCGCTTCTAGGCTACTTGCCTCGGGCGTAGTCCCTTAAGAGCCCCGAGACCAAAACGGCTATAACTTCGCCGAGTGATATCTCAAACTCTGTGGCACCTAGAGATGTATCGTCGGTCCCACACCTCCACGTAGGGACCCTATAAGTAAGAATATCTCAGTTTTTCCATCTTGATTTGGTTCTCTCGTTGTCCTATTGTTTGTAAACACACCAAATAGTGTAATTTGAGTCGGTATATAAGGCCGCGACGCTATATTTTGCAAATGATAGCTCGTGGCATAGAACCAACTACCCCAACATGTCCTGGATGGCCTCGATGAACACTATTGGAGGATTATTTATGGTTCCATATGATCCCTGCTTCAAGCTTGCTACCTCGTTCGGGCACAAATCCCATAAGAGCCTTGAGACCAAAAATGACTATAACTTCTACAGGTGATTACTCACTCTTCGTGGGACCCGAGACATCTCGTAAAATCTAACACCTCTGCGTAGGGACCCTATAAAAATCTATCTCTATTTTTTCCATTTCGATTCATTCTTCTCGTTATCCTATTATTTGCAAATGCGTCAAATAGTGCGGTTTGAGTCGTATAAGGCTTCCATACGCTATATTTTGCAAACGGAAGGTCATGGGACTGAATTGTTCTTTGGCCTAGTGAATGGTATTGGAGGCTTCGGTTTTGTTCCATATGCTCCCGTTGCTTTTGAGATACCTCATCTAAGTGTAGTCCCTTAAGAGCCATGATACCAAAAAAGGCTATCACTTTTCCGGTGATATCTCGGACTTCGTGGCACCTAAAGACGTCTCATCGTGTCCCACACCTCCACGTAGAGACTCTCTACAAAATCCTATCTTAGTTTTTTCCATCTCAATTTGGTTCTCTCACTTTCATGTTCTTTGTAAACACGCCAAATAGTGGACTTTGAGTCAAGATAAGGTCATCGATGCTATATTTTTAAAACGGTAGCTCGTGGCAATCGAACCAACTACCCCAATATGTCCATATGGTCTCGTGAATGCTATTAGAGGCTTAGTTTTGGTGTGGGACGGTGCATTTACATCCATGATACTTCGTCTGGGTGTAGTCCCTTAAGAGCCCTGAGACCAAAAAAGGATATAACTTCGTTGGGTGATATCTCAGACTCCGTGGCTCCTAGAGACTAGAAAAATCTATAACTTAAGATCCCTAAGACCACATGTACTATGTAACATACTTATCATAGGAGCATGGAGATATCTTTCCATATTTTATGACCATGACCACCAAAAGTAGAACCAAGAACATAAATAAGACTAGGAACACGACCTAGACCAGATCTAAACTAGCAATTTGAGAGGATTTGTCGTGTTCAATTTTATTTTCCAAGATGCATTACTCCAATGTCTCGAGAATGTTTCTCCAGATGTAAAAAAATTATGATTCGACACTCGATGATTCTCGAATGTCGATCGCTCCACAAACCCTAGTAGTTCTCGATCATTGGATACAGAGAGACACAATCACTTGGCTTCCATTTATAACGATAGAGTTTGTAAATTGGTGTTATGACCTCTAAATCTATATGCATTTCAAGTTGTTTGGAAATCACATCACACCCTTCACTAGGCTTGATGACCACCCCTATCTTTTTGAAGGTGCTTTTGAAAGCATCCATGGATTTATCATAGAAGGAACTATCAATGAATGGAAGGTCACTAAGCCGTAAGACAAAAAATTCCCATTCGAACTAAACAAGAAATATTTACTAGGAGATTGATTGCCATTCGTAACTAAACAAGAGAGATTTACGAAGTGATTGATTCCCATTCAGAACTAAATAAGAAATATTTACTAGGTGATTGATAAACCCTATGTGTTCTTAGCCATTTACTAGTTGCTATGCTTATTTTGTACAAGTAGACTCAATGATGGTTCTAGGTACGAGTAGTACAAAAGTTATGATTTCTTGTTACTAAGTAGCAGTGCTAGAGTTTTAATTTTGAAGGTACAATGATTACGTTGACAGAAATTTAGAAGCTAATATTTTGCAAATGAAAGCTCGTTGCACTAAACCGACTGCGCCAACATGTCCAAGTGGCCAGGTAAATGCTAGGGGAGGATTTTTTTGAAGGCCAACACTCCCGATGCTTCAGGGATACTTCGTCAGTGCATAGTCCCTTATGAACACCGAGACCAAAAAGGCTATAACTTTTTCGGGTGATTTCTTGGAATTCATGGCACCTAGAAAGGTCTTGTCGATCTTACACCTTCGTGTCGAACCCTCTACCAAAAACTATATCAGTTTTCTCCATCTCCATTCAGTCCTCTCATTGTCTTATTGTTTGCAAAAGCACCAAATAGTGTAGTTTGAGTCAGTGTAAGGTTTTCGATGTAATATTTTGTAAATGGAAGCTTGTGGCACTCAATCGATTTGTGCATACACATTGGGATGTCCTACTAAATGATATGGGAGGTTTCATTTCAGTTCCTTGCACTCTCGATACTTCTAGGCTACTTCGTCCGAGCGTAGTCCCTTAAGATCCCTAAAAAAATACTATAACTTTGATGGGTGATTTCTCAGACTCTGTGACACCTAGAAAGGTCCCGTTAGATCCTACACCTCCACGTTGGTACCCTCTACGAAATCCCATCTCAATTTTCTCCATCTCAATACGGTCCTCTTGCTGTCCTATTATTTAAAAAAGTGTCAAATAGTCTAGTCTCGAGTCGGTGTAAGGCTTTCCATTTCCAATGATGTGAATAATAGTAGTGACATGAGAATTTTAATAAGATATTTTCACAATATAGGTGGTGAAATGAGAATTTCTATTTATTGTTCCTTTCTAATATTTAATTTCTATTAGCTTCACTTGGCTTTGAGAATAATAAATTCTCTACTAACAATGCCAACCACATGAAGGTGGAAGCTTTTTTTGGCACCACTAATCTACATAAACATGTTAGTAAGCATTTAAATAGAATTTTAAATCATACAAAATTTAAACAAAATTATCAAAGTAAATATTCAAATTAAATTCATGAAGAACATACCTTTGCAAATTCAATCCAATGAACCGCAAGGATCAACTCTACTCTTGATAGTAGCAAGAATTGCTTCATGATCTGATTCACGAACCTTCCACAGATTCTTGTTTAATGGCCTACCTCGATATTTTATCAATTGAATATTTGTTTCAAGAACCAAATGTGAATAGTGAAGTATCTTTCGATGTACTTCATGGTCTTCAAACAATGAAGTATTTGATTTTTTGATAGTATATCATCTAAGCCAAGTTCCCATGAATACCATTGATCCAGTTGGATACTCAAGGCCTTCACCATCGGTGACTATGGAAGTAAAAAAATTTCCCCCTACATAATGAGATAAGAAGTAGTCTTGTTCCTCTTTGTTGAATTCTCCACGCAATAATCGCAAAACGTGCCCTACATCGAAGGTAAAACTCAAGTCAAATTTAAAATACAATAATATTTGATCATTGAATAATTTATATAAATCTAAAACATGACATATATATGTACCTTGTTTCACTAAATTATAGACTTGGTCAAAGTCAGGTGATGTTTTCATATGATCTGAAGACACTACAAGTTATAATGCTCGTGGAACTTGATATGTCTTGAGTGGAATTAGAGGTCTGCAATTCCATTCGTCCACCCATTGTTGTGACTCACATTTATTCCACAAAAATCAATTCATGATATACAAAAACATGCCATGCACCTAGTATAAATAGTCTAAGAACTTGCATTTGAACTACGGAATGAGTGCATATCACTTGATCTACGCAATTGTCATACAATCTTCATAGCTTGCCAAATGTTGTTCCTCTATCAAAAAGGAACATGTAGATGAAATTTTGGGACACTAAAAAGTGCCTTACACCGCTGGTTTAGGTATTAAAACAAGTTTTTAGGTCTGTTCATAGACCTAGTCTTAGGGAAAGAATGTCTTGGAGTGGTGGATTCATAATATAAGAGATTATTAGCAAAAATGTGATCATTAGAGAGTGTGTGGAAGGTTGATATGAAGGTGTGGTCAAATTTTAGGTCTCTTTGTTGAAGATTTGAAAGTTATGTCATTTTTTCCCTTACCTAATTTTGAGAGTGAGAAACCGAGGTCACATTTTGAATTTCGATGCTCGTTGGAGAGTGTGTGATTTGAATGGAGACCCACGATATTGAGGATAGTTAAAGAGGTCTACTAAAAATATCTTTTATCATACCCGGATGGTTATAATTTTGGATGAGTATATGTTTTATCCGGTTGTAGGTGATTTTATGTTTAGTTAACTTACTTTGCAAGATGTTTGTAATATACTCACAGCTATGCTTGTTATTATAAGTATAATTGATTTTATTAGAAGTGAAGGTTGATAATAATGGAATTTTCATTATTTTGATATCGATTTACTTCACTTGTCATAGTTTCACTACTGTATCTGATATTACTTCTTGCAATGTTGTGTAGTCATTTGATTACATGAGATATGTGATTTTAATCATTTACAATTCATGTTAAGTTTGGTTTAGAGGAAGAGGGCGAAGACCTTATAAGCTTTCCATCCTACCTAAGCTCTAAATATCTCAATGATTAAGACATATAAGAATGGAAAGACCGATTTGTTTAAATTCATAACCTTTGTGATAATGTTTAATGGCATGATTAAATGAATTGATTGTGACCTGGTTAATTTATAATTGAGTGGGACTATTAATAAGGTCGAAACACCATATTCAATATTAATAATTCAATGGTCATCGACCATGATTAGAAAATAATGTTATTGGTGCTAATGGGGTCATTAACCCAAGCATTTAAGTTATTTAAATTTAAGCCATTAACAAGGCCATACAAATTATGGTTATCTTGATGTAATTTTTGTGATGGTAGATCGGTTGAGCTACCACCCGAGATCATGAGCCATCGAGTTGGGTGAGCCAACCATGGAATTAACAACTCCAAATTGTTTAATTAATAGCCTTGAAATTTTAAAAGTCCATAGGCCACATTGGAAAAACTACCGTGTCGAGATTATAATGGAGTTGGGTGATCGACTAGGAGATAGTTTCTTGTTTGGTTTTCTTAAGAGCTTCGGAAGTTTACTCGGGAGAAGGATTTGGGCTCAACCGATTGTGAAGGAAATATTTAGGAGATAATTTGCAAATTTTCATAGGTATGAAAAATATATCCTCCCCATCTTTATTATTTATAGCATTGAAACGTGTTTATGAAGTTAATATTTAGTAAATAATCTTCTTAGTGAATGTATGGTGGTGAAAATAGTGGGTATTTGTGAGGGTGTTAATTTAAGATATTTTTTTATGTTTTGATAAATATAAGATAGCTCATTTATGCGAGTGTTTCCTAGTCTTGATTGGGTGTGTTTCACCACGACCAAATTGACAGATTCAACCTTGGGTAGGTGTTGATTTATTATTTATTGTATCTCATTATCTAAATAACTCTTCTAATTATCTAGACAACTTATATACATATTTTTCTTTGAGACCTCCATTGCAGGTTGTGTGTACTCCAACTATCTATTTGGCACATTTGTATGGTTGTAGATTCCCAGTGCACCTCGCACGCATCCCTTCATTTTCATGCTCTCTTCCATTCTTTTCCTTTTCCTTTTCTTCCTCATTTCATCTTCCACTTGTGTGCACTCTCTGCGCTTCCACCTTCTCTACATTGCTTCACCTTCCACGTGTGCCTTGGCCTTTGCTTCCCAAAATTGACTAAGTCCTTGGCATCCCCGCACAACCTTTCCTCCGTGCGCATTGCAATTACATGTGCCTTCCTTCCGTCATCTTTCCGTGCCTCATTCTTCCGCGCACATACCTTTGCACCCTCCTCTGCACCATTATGTGCCATGTCATTCTCTGACATACTTGAGTATGCCACACACAACCTATCAAAGTGTGCCACCCGGTGCCAAACCCTCAAACAAATCAATAAGTGACATGTGGCCAAAAATACAATGCATTTGCACGGTTGGACATCATTTTAGCTAATTGGCATGCGCTAAATGTTTTTCATTCCTAGGTGGCTCGATAAACTTATGACAACCATATATTTTTCTATAGAGATCCGATCGGCACACGCCTAGTCTCAATCTATAGCTGCTGATGTAGGCTACAATGTTAGATATTCAAATTCAAATACTTGGCGGATCTGGTAGGTGAGAAATAGGAAAACATTTTTAGGCATTGATGAGTAGATTTGATTTCTCTAACCACTTGATTTGATCCGACATGCCTTCCTACCTTCTCCAACACGTCAAACAGACTTGGGGAAACACATTTGATAGATTTGTAGGTAGATTTGCAAGAATTAAATGCTTCTTATTGGTTGTTGTATTTCAAATTTGGGTTTTCCCCTCCTTCTCCCCTCCTTCAATCGATTCATCTAGAAATGTAAGAGTTGGGATCATTGTTAATGTTGGACATTTTGGATCCTTACACACTTTTCTAAGGACTTCATATCTTTGTATTTTGAGTTGCACTTCTAGATCTGGCTCGTGAATGTGAATATCGACCTCTTGTACTATTCTAAAAGATTGTGCATCCTTGGGAGTAATAAAAGCATCATTTTGTGGCTGTTATCCACCTTATCATGTTTATATTCTTCCTTCTCACCTTTCTTTTACTCGTGTGCTTGTTGTGTCATTTTACATCCCTTGCATCGCCATTTTCTAGTTGTGTTTCATGAAAATTGATTGTGTAAATGTATGTTGGTTTGTGCTACGCATGCCTAGCCTCCCTTGATGCCTTTCCCTTCATTTTCACTCATAACATATGGTGTTCTTCCCTCTTCTTCTGGTGCTATCACCTCCCTTTTAGATTAGTTTTCCATTCTAGTTATCCTTTTGTCCCTGGTCCCTTGTCATCGTTAGCTTAGTTTTCCATTCCAGCATTAGGAGTAACAGTAGTAATAGAAGTTGATAGATGAATCAACCTTCTCTGGAGATTTTTCTTAAGTGCGCAAGGTCCCATAACTTGGAGATGATTCCATTGTTGTCTCAAATGACTCGGTTCTTCTAGATCTGAGACACAGGTGCAATTTTGACCACAAACAGTTTTTGGAATGCCGGTGGGACCATCAGTGAAAGCTTAAATTTCATATTGCTAAGTTTTGGTGTGTGAAATTAGTATTTCTAGTCTTTGGAGGATTATTTCAACACGTTTGGCGACTCCCAACATTTCCAAAATTCCTATTTTGCCTTGAGCACCCTTTATGAGAAGGGTTCATACCGAGATAGTGTGTCGCAACTAAAGGATCCTTTGAATACCTCTAGATTTAACCAATAAGCACACACAATATATCTTTTGCACGTGCATCCCTATCTCTAGTGCACTGCGTGCACTCTACTCCTCCTTAAAAGAGACAAACACACCCTACCATGGAGCTTCAACCTCCTCATCCAAGGAACTTCACCAACTTCACCTGGGTAGAAGCTTGTTGAATCTCAATGCATAACAGATATGCCGACAGCGCACTCAAGAGCATTCCCTACTTCATAGGAGAGAATCAAGTTACCCCTATTGAACACATTCAAGATGTAGCCAATGTATGCTCTTTCTATCTGATTACACATGATGATGTTGTTGTTAGGTTGCTTACAACCTCTTTCAAAGGTAAAGTACTCCAATGGTACCATGGCCTGAGACCTACATCTATTGCTACCTGGGATGAACTTGGAATGACTCTATGCAATTACTTTGAAGATAAATTAGATCATCTATCACTGGTGGAGCAGCTGACTACAACAAAGTGTGCACCCAACAAGCAAATGAATGATTTTAATATCAAATTCCAAAAGACTTGGGATAAAATTCCTTAAGTGGTAAGGCGCACAACCTAACATGCTTTCTTTTACTATCGAAGGCATTTGAATAGTGAAATTTTAGTCATGATTCAATCTATGGGAGGTAGAACCTTACCTACCGTATACAACTTTGCAACAAGGCATAAAACAATCTCATCCAGCTAGTAATTTGGTGCCTATACCTCCTACGCCCTTGTTCCCGTGAGATGTCTCAAGTGCTCCAACCTTCTATTTCTCCGATTCTGAGTGTATAGTGCGTAACCAGTTGCATCTACATCCTACTCTCCTGCACAACAAAAGAAGATGATGAATTGAAGGCCCTGATTAGAAACTTGTCCAAAAAGTCATATCATTGGAAAAGTAGCAAGCATAAGCCTACAAAGGCAATTCCAATCAGGCACAAAGCCAAAGTAATCAACCTTGGTGGAATCAATATGGGAATCAAAGATACGACAAAACCAACTAGAATGATAGATGGCATGCTAATGCGCACTTGCCTTTGCAAGTTATTCCTCCTGCACAACCTCTTCTAGTGCCCAACACAATTCAAACACTTATCCCACCCGAGTAACATGGCGCAAGAGTCTGAATGGTGATTTCCTTGCAATATGCCTCACAGAATATCATTGCGCTACTACTGCGTGCACATAATCTTATATGATCTAGAATGCTTCCAATCGTGAGCCTTCAACAAGTGCACCTAAAGCAGATAACCAAGAAAGGCTAGAGGCTCCTCCTGAGGAAAACTTGATATTCTTTGGCATCGAGGATATTTACGTAATCAATCAAGCTACAGAGAATACAAGCGAATGCATGCCCAAGTTACAAACAACACAAGATACGATAAGAGAATGCTCGAATCTTGTGCGCAAGTCACAATTACAAAGCAACACAAGTAGACCCTCAAAATAAAAAGGAACAAGGTAAGACATCTAGTAGTAAGAGTTCCCAAGTTCCTACACATGAGGATCCACGTAAAGCTCCTCCTAAAGTGGCGCGTGTTCCTCCTTTAGTAGGTCAAGCATCTACACCAAATTAAGGTTTCTTCCTCTCGTACTTGAGAAACCAAGAAAGGATGTTGTCGTGCCTCAAATGCACAAGGTAGTGGGTATTCCTTTCAGCATTGTGGATCAGATGAAAAATAAAAACATAAATGTCACAATGTGGGATGCCTTGACCATTCCATCCCAAATTGACTTGTTGTATGAAGCTCTAGCCCAACTTCCATGCGTTGATCCAACTATTCACAAACCGCGCGCTTTTATCAATATCTGCCAAGAAGAGGAGAAATAAGTAAGTAAAGTTTTTAAAACCCCACCCTTCTATATGTCTTTGATTATAGGCAAACATCTTGTCTATAATTGTATGATTGACTCATGTGCTAGTACTTATGTCATGCCTAAGAAGATTTTTGATGTCTTAGGTCTTAAGTATAGCCCCTTGACAAAAGGAGTCCTGCAACTTGATGGTTCAACTGTCACTACCCTAGGAATCATCAAGGATATTGAGTTAACTCTCCATGCATGTCCAATTCTAACAATAACTCAAGATGTGTCAATCATTGATCTACCCCCTTTGTTTGCCTTATGTTTATCAAGATATTTTACTTGCTAAAGTGGGTGGTTACTTATCTTTTGATTGGTCTCATATTCTACTCAAGACAAGATATGGTACCCTATTTACCATACAAGCTGAGCCAATTTTTTCGTTTCATGTAGAGTCATATGTCCCATCCCTTCCCAAGCTAAATGTTTAATCCAAGAAGAACAAACTTCAATTTCTGAAGAGCAGCCTCTTCCACCTTCTTTTCCTGATCTAGTACTTGATGAGTGGGAAGAGAGGCACCATAAATTTGACCCATATGCTGACGAGTTAAAATCTTATGAAAATGGGCCCGATACTTACCGCATTCTTGAAGAAGAAGTTGTGATGTTTGCGAGCGCTCAAGAAAAGTAAAGAGAACCCTGGGGTGTGGAAATCATACTTTGATGGATCTAGAAGTATAAACAATGTGGGAGCACGGGTTGTTATCATTTCCCCTAAGGATAAGAGATTATTCTTTACACACAAAGTTGCGGTTTACATGTTCTAACAATGTGGCAGAATATGAGGTGACGGTGTATGGTCTGCTTATTGCTGAAAAGAAGAAGATTAAGGAGCTGAAGATATTTGGGTACACAAAATTGGTTATATACAAGGTCACCAACAAATTTCAGGTGAAGAATAAGCTTATCAAAGCTTATAGACACAGAGTTTGGGACATCCTTAAGAGATTTGATGCTCTAAATCTATAGGTGGTGCCACACAAAATGAATAAGGAAGTTGATAAAATGGCTACGCTTGGTTCACAGTTCTCTCCTACCAAGGACTTTGTCAAAGGAAACACTCATCACATTAAGATGGTGATTAGAATATCCATTCCAAATAACAACATCAATTAGAAAGTGTTTGACAGTGACGTGAAGATCATTTAGTTCATCCATAATGAAGTTGAGTTCACATCAAACATGCAAGTTGATTTGCATGACAACTATGGTGATCGAGTAATCTTGTATGCATGAAAAGATTAACTATGTTAATGAACATGAAATTAAACCTAGTAGCTCCATGAGATAACTAAATTATTATAAACATAAAGATGAGTGCTAAACAAGATAACTTCTACAATAATGAATTAAACTAAAACACTATCATTTTATCTCTAACTACTCTAGGATTACTTAAAACATAAATTGAACCTAGCTAAACCTTTGAGCACTCGAATTATATTTATTTTTGCTTCAATGGAGGTGAAGAGATCTATCTAAAATGGCTACAAGGCCAAGTTAGATACCGTCCTACTAACCTAGCATGAAGGTATGGATTTACGATGGAGGATAGCCAAGATAAAAATGCCTTGTTAGCTTGGCTAATGAAAATGAGGTCTAATGCCAAAATCTCCAATTGTGAGAGAGAAGAACCATTTGAAAGGAAAGCCTTAGGCTTGTATTTATAGTTTTTGGTTTGGAAGAGATTGGAAATTAGGTGCATGTTGGACTAAAGGAGATTCAAAAATCACTTTATGATTAGGAGTTGATAAACATGCTTTAGGCTAGTTAAGCTTGGTTTAGGCTAGTTAAACTTGATTAACAAGTGATTAGAGACTCATTGAGAGTTGGGAGGAGTCTGATTAACCATTTGTGACTGATAGATAGCCTAGGAAGCCTGCAGAAGTGGTTCAGAGAGAACTAGGGAGGTTTTGAATGGTCAAAAGGAGGAATGTTTAGCTAATAAGAGAGATATTATCCCAATTAGCTGATTATAGGAGGAATACGACCGAAAGAGTGTCATGAATGGGCATCCAAGAATGGAGCAGAGAAGGGTTGATTAACGAAGTGTCGTTAATTGATTGAATTGGAGGAAATTCTAAGTGTAATCATATTTTAGGTGTCTACATTTTCCCCTCTTTGGGGTGACGTAAGTGACGTCACTTTAAAGAAAGTAGACAAGCATAAACAAGTTGAAAATTTTGAAGGGGTAGAAGAAAAATTAAATAGTCAAAGGATGCCCCTTGAGTGTCGATGGGGTGATGGAAGAAGCTGAATGACGATCGAAAAGATGAAGGAAATAGATAGAAGACGAAAGGAAGAAAGGGAATATAGAAGAAAAGGAGTATGAGGAAGAGGGAATGAGCTAACATCCATCCAAAGGCCTTTTAAACAACTTTATTTTTCATCATATTGCTAGTGATATTCATCATCGGTCCTTATTAAAAAGAATGAACAAAAGTGTAGTATGACATGAAAATCCATATACGAACAAATTTCCATTGCTAAAAACACAAAATCCATGCAACATACAAAATGCAATGCAATACGAGAAAGTAAAATATGCCTAACTCCATGCAACATACATAATGTAATGTAATACGAGAAAGTAAACAAGCTAAACTAACAGAGAAACATAATGTAATGTTTTTGTTATTGAGCTTCAATTCCGACCTGTGTGAATTAAAGACAAGGGATAAAAGTGGTGCCCCAAGAAAATTGTACATGCGAGGGGAATAACGGACGACACTTGGGTCCTATAAAAAGTGTTGTGTACTACGAAACAGCCTGTGCAACTCATTGTGCCCTAGAGTATAGACGAAGCATGTATAATAGCTTTGTTGATGAGGGTAGATCAAAATGATCCTCGAGTCATTGTTTTAAGAACAAGAAAGAACCAAATAGTTACGTTTTGTAGGATGATTTATATTGTTTTTTATGTTTCAAACATATTTGAATGTTTTGATTTTTCTAACATATTTGAATGTTTTTGTGATTTTGAAAGTTTTCTGAAGCTATGTATAGGAAGACAAGGAAACATGGATGCCCCTAGTGATAGATGGGATGTACAAGGGAAAAATTCCATGTGCGTACGAGAAAGGTGAAGATGTGAAAATACCCTAGCGATTAGGTGGGAGTATTCAAAGGAAAACTTTTCACACGCTCGATGATGAGCGGGGGATCAAGGCTAATATGGATAGGTTCAACATGATTATGAAAGTAAACTAATGAAGTGTGGGGAAGAAGCAAGGATGCCCCCAAAGGTTTGTCCTAAAAGAACATGATAGGAAGGAAGGAGAAGATTATTTTTGTGAAAGGGGACAAAGGTTTCTGAAAACATGGAAAAAAGGAAATACCATACACATGGATGTTCTGAATGAAGTAGAAGAACACTGAATGTTATGAATGTAGCTTATAAACCTCGCAAAGAAATGTTTTTTAGCTTAAGGCACAAATCGTGAGACGAGATATGGACTAAAGTAAGAGTTTGAAAAAGGTCCAAAAAAAGACACTTGGTAACATACTAATCTTGTTTACTCATAGAGATCTAGTGTGTGCATATGGAAATGAATTACCTTTTCGAGGGAAGATTTGATAGAAAATGAGTGCAGACACTATCCAATGTGTAGGAATGATATAGTTCAATAGGTGTTTTTTGAATGGAGGGTGGAGGGAGAGCTGTACATTGCTCTGTTGCCCCCAAACGTCCATAGCCCCAATGGAGACATATTTGATTCTAATAGTAAAATTTCTCTATCGCTAGTCAAAGGCGTCCATAGCCTTGATAGAGATTATTGGAAATACCCTAGGAGAGAGTTATATATCAATTTTATTTTGCTTTTAGCTTTTAGCTTTTGATTTTGATTGATTTTGATTTTTTTACTTTCTAAAAAGTTATTTCAGCTCTCTTGATTGACAAAGGGTTAAGAACCACCGATGGCTCAACGGAAGGAGGTGGAAGTTATTTTTGATGACGAAATTGGCTAGTGTCAAAAATATGTCCAAAATTTCTTCATAACAAGTTCATTAGATGTTGAATGTGATAGGTTCTTCAAGAGATCAGTCGTTCTTTAATTTACCAAGGTGATGAAAAACCAAGATCAAACAGATACCATAGAAATAAATGTCACAAAATGGGTGCAAAAAGGCTAACCACAATATCACTGAAGGGATGAAAATGGTAAGAAGACTTGTAGAAGAATAGTAAGGAAGGGAAGAAAGAAACATCCATGTGTACGCAATACTTGGTTGCAATGTTTGATCTTTCTACCTTTGATTTTTTTTTTTCTCATTAATTTTTTTTTTTGCATTTTTCTAGAAAGTGGAACCAATAAGGTCATTTTGTGTGATAAGATTTAACAACAATGTTTGCGACTTCCTTAATAAGGGAGACTAGACATGTTTATTTATCAAGTGTAATATTATCCCCAATCTCAATGATCGAGGTGAGCTCATACTCAAAAAATGATTGTGATTTATCCTGAAACGAGGATTTTGTATACTAGAGCTTGAGTTCCCTATCCATAGGTTTCTGCACTTTGCGCCATACTTGATGGTTATGTTGATGTGTGTTCTTGAATTGCATTTGATTTCGAACCCTATGGTTGTTTGACTTGTTGGGAGTTTAATAATGAACTTGTCTCGGGTTTCTTATAAGTGACTATGTGACCTGCTCGATCCCGAGAAGTGTGAGAAGAATGAGAACATTTATGATTGATGATAGGAATGAGAGAAATGGTGGTGGGATTTCTCCTGTCATTGATAGAAGAATACCGTGATAGGTGAAAAGAATACACCCAAGAATCAAGAGGATGGGATACCAAGAGGTGAGACACTAATAGAAGATGACAAAGGGCTGCTAGGATATGGCCCTAATATTGAAGACAAGGGACAACTCAAAAGTTTTCCATAGATAGAAGGTGATGAAGGGCTCTTAGGACGCAGCCCAGAAATAGAAGATGGGTTACCCGAGGTGTCCCATAGGTAGAAAATAATGGAGGTCCACTAGAAGTGGCCCCATAATAGAATAGAAGTCAAAGATAAGACATATGAGGTTACAATCTATCCGTTATGTTTTGATTGATGGAATTCTCTTCAAAAATAATCTTGATGGCATGCGATTAAGGTGTATCAATGGCACGTAAACTAAAAAAGTGTTAGAAAAATTTAATGATGGATTCTCTCGGTGGACACTTCTCTTGCGCAAAACTACAACAATGAATATCATAATGGTAGGTATCTTTTGTCCTAATCTATTTGCAGATGCACGTACGTGGCTCAAAAATGCAAGGAATGTGCTTTCTTTGCGGAAAGAAGAGATTTGCATCACTTCCCTCCGACCAAACCAAATGGATTAGCCTTTTTACTGCACAATGGGGTCTCAATTTCATAAGCATGATCAATCCACCTTCAAGCGCTAGGCATAGATGTGTGTTGACAACTACACGACTAATTTACCGGATGGGCGTGAAGGCGTTGTGCTTAGGGAATCAACTGAGTCAATCATCCTTAACTTTCTCGAAGGTATAGTCACAAGGTTTGGCATTCCTTAAACCATTATCTTTGATAATGAAAAATATTTCCTTGGTACTAAAATCACGGATTGGGCTCTAAATGCAGGGCATATATTTGAAGACTTCTTTGAGCTATTACCCTCAAGGAAATGGTATGGAAGAGTAAAAAAACAAGAACCTTATTAGGATCATGAAGCGCACAATGAACATCAACCAAATAAAGTGGCATACAAAGGTCGTGCACGCGCTTGGAATGATATAATCATAGTTAAAAAAACAATATGAATTTCACCTTAGAAGCTTGTCCATGGCAAGGAGGCTACCCTTCCTTTGACTCTTGAGTTGAAATCATTAGTGCTTACCCAACAACTGGAGTTTGAAGGCATAGAATAGAGAGAAATTAGGATGGTAGAGCTGATTAATCTTGAAGAATCAAGGAACTCGCCACAATTAAACCAGAATAACATCAACAAGCAATAAAGAAATGGTTTGACAGAAGACTAGGCCTCAAGCTTTAAAATTTGGGGAATTGGTTTTGAAATGGGAGGTTGATAAAGCTAAAACAGGTGGCATTAAAAGTTTGATGCACTTTGGAGTGGCCCATATATCATCACCATGCAAGGAGGATAACTCTTTCGAGTTAACTCAACTTGATGGAGGCACGTAGTAAATCCTAGTAAATGGGATTTATCTCAAACCCTTCTATTAAGTCTACTACATCATTTTGTAAATATAAGAGTAGTTTCCATTCCTCCAAGTGCGATGTATGCACATTTTTTGTTTGTACATAAGTTATTTCTTATCACGTGCTTCTTGTGTGCACTCTTCTTTTGCTTCCAGTGAGTCGGTCTTCTTTCAAAGAATTTACAGATTCAGAGTAGAGCTATGCAACAAATCGAATGAATCTAAAGGGAAGTTATTCAAAGCTGAATATCATAATTTCATTATTACACAACATACTCCATGCCCAATGGATGCTACCGCTACTAATATCCTTTATCTAGCAGCCGATGGCCCTGAAAGTCACTAAAACTTTTATCCAAATAACTCTCCTAGTTATCTAGAAAACTTACATACATGTTGCACACACTCCAACTATCTACTTGGAATATTTTCATGGTTGCAGATTCCATGTGCACCTTGCATGCATCCCTTCCTTTTCATGCCCTCTTACCTTCTTTTCCTTTTCCTTTTCTTCCTTATTCCATCTTCCCCTTGCACGCACTCTTTGTGCTTCCACCTTCTTTGCATTGCTTCACCTTCTACGCGTGCCTTGGAATTTTCTTCCCAAAATTAACTAAGTCCTTGGCATCCTCGTGCACCTTTCCTCCATGCGCATTGTAATTACACATGCACATTCTTTCTCTCATCTTCCCGCACCTCATTCTTCCATGTGCATACCTTTGCACCCTCCTCTATGCCATTTCATGCTATGGGTCATTCTATGACATGCTTGAGTATGCCACACACAACCTATCAAAGTGCACCAAATGGTACCAAATCCTTGCAACAAATTAGTAAGTGACATGTGGTAGAAAAAAACAAAGCATTTGCACAATTGGCCATCCTTTTAGCTAATCGGTGCGTGCCACATGATTGCATGCCCGATGGCTCGACAAACTTCAAAACCATATCTTTTTCTATAGATCTTTGATCGATGATGAGCACTTAGTCTCAATCGATAGCTGCTGACATAGGCTATAGTGTTAGATATTCAAATTCAAATCTTTAGCGAGATCTGGTATGTGAGAAATGGGAAAACATCTTTCTGGGCATTGATGAGAAGATCTGATTGCTCCAACCACTCAATTTGATCTAATCTACCTTCCTTCCTTCTCCAACATGTCAAACAAACTTGGGGAAATGCATTTGATAGATTTGTAGGTGGATTTGCAAGCATTGAATGCTTTTTTTGGTGGTTGTATTTTAAATTCAGGTTTTTCCGTCCTTCTCCTTTCCTTCCATCGATTCATCTATAAATGTAAGAGCTAGGCTCATTGTTAATGTTGGACATTTTGGATCCTTATGCACTTTTCTAAGGACTTCATATCTTTATATTTTGAGTTGTAGACCTCTAGATCTGGCTCATACATGTGGATATCGGCCTATTGTAATAGATTGTGCATCCTTGGGAGTAATAGAAGCATCGTTTTGTGGCTATTCTCTACCTTAGCATGTTTATATTCTTCTTTCTTTCCTTCCTTTTACTTTGTGTGCTTGTTGTGTCATTTTTATGTCCCTTGCATCACCATTTTCTAGTTGTGTTTCATGAAAACTGATCGTGTAAATGTGTGTTGGTCTCTGTACACTTTTCTAGCCTCCTTTGACGCATTTCCCTTAATTTTCACTCAAAACGGATGGTGTTATTCCCTCTTCTTCTAGTGCTACCACCTCCCTTTTAGATTAGTTTTCCATTCTTTTATCCTTCTATCCTTGGTCCCTTCGCACCGTTATCTTAGTTTTTAATTCCAACATTAGGAGTAGCAGAGAAGTAGATAGAGGACTCGACATTCTCTCGGAGATCTGTCTCAAGTGTACAAGGTCCCAAAAATTTGAGATGGTTCCATTGTTGTCTCAAATGACTCGGCTTCTTCCAGGATCCAAGACACGGGTGCAAGTTTTACCACCAACGATATCTATAAGGGATGATTTTATTATTGATATAGTTGATTTATGAACTCTTAATGAGTTCATTTATAACTGGGTGTGCTTAATTTAGAGTTTAACTATACGCTATGAATAACCCATTTTGGCTTTAGATGGATTCAAGAGTGTTATTCATTTTTATTGTTTTTTTCTTGAACCAATAGTGGAGTGGATATGAGGCAATTAATATTTTAGTTTTATGGTTTTAAAAATAATCCCTCCGGGTTTGGGCTCATGTATTTATATTTATGTTTTTAAGGAGAAACACAAATCGTCATGTTTGATGGTAAGCACACGGCTTTCTATGTTTTACCTCTGTAAGGATATGAGGGCTGAATGACCTTTTTCTCGTGTGTTACGAGTAACCTTTTTTTGGTTTGCATTCTATGCCTTTATGATTTAAATATGACGAGAATATATAATATTTGGTTGTCATCTCCCGTATGAAATCCTTTGAATCGGGCTTGATATCTTTTGAGCCTTTAATGAAGGCCGGGTGTTTCTATTCATTATTAAATGGTTATATATTAGATAGAATTAAAACCCAGTTGGACGTATGTGGAAATAAATTCCTTTTTATTATGATAGTCGTATACATTGAGCCAACCCCAATCATCTTTATTCTACATACTTTTATCTGCTATGATAAGAGTGGTGGAGGTAGGTTGTGAGAGTTTGTTTTAATCGAGCCTTGGTTTACTTATAAACGAGATTGGTTGGAAGTGTGAGGGGCCCTAAGTCGATTCGATGCTTAAGTCGAATCACTTGGTTTTCCAATGTCATCATCATGATTGTACAATTTGGTTTAATTGGTTTGGTATGGTTTGGATTTTTTAAGGAATGTTTGGAGAGGTTAAGGTAACTCCTTGATATTATTTAATAAGATAAAATATATTGAATGTTGATTGACCCCTACATTCCTTGGCTAAGATTATTATGACTATTAAGTTATAAATGGAAAAGTGAATTGTATTGATCTACATTGTGAGGACTATGTGAAACTTATATTTTTATTTATTGTACCTACGACCGTATAAGTAACACAATACATTCTAATAGTTGGGTAATAAGGAGTATACTCTTATTATGAAAGTTTGATAAGAGTATTAAGAAATTACTTGTTGGGGTAAAAATGGTAAAAGACCAATGAGGCTAATGTTATGTAAACCAATGAATTATCGTGGATACTGATTGTAATCTAAATTAAACTATTAAATGATCATGCTTTTGGTTAAGGTCTTATATCTTACTTGTATTCTTTTGAAAGAAAAGTTAATATGGAATGAAAGTAGAAATGTCAACATCTTTGATAATTAACTCTTGATGAATATATCATAGTTAAAGAAAGATCATAAATATATTTTAGTGTTATAAATAGTAAAGATAAGGTGGGTGTCCTTTTCATGTCGGTTCTTTCAAACCGACCATTTTCTAACCTTTTTACGGATGGCGAAATTTTATTCTTTTTTGGTGGATGAATTAAGTGACTATGTTGATCCATTATTTTGATTATGATTGTAAGCTTGTATTTAGTGCTTGACCAGTTATAAAGAGAACTTAAGCTTTGCTAATTTAATTGGATGCAGAATTTTAGCCTTAAAAGCTATTCTACTATGGGAAAAGGAATATTAATTTTTATTTAATATTGGTTGTAAATCTATAAAGAGATTCAAAGTTGATTGAATAAATTATTATTGTACTTGTTGAAATCAGCATTGTATGATTTATGTTTGGTTTAATCATTCGATTTAAGGAGTTTGGAATTTCATAATATTTATTGAGGATCAATTATGAATTAGTTATATTTGTGTAATTCAGTATTAAGTAGATATGTTGAATTAAGATTGCATAAAGTTAATAAGTTATAACTACTATGGTTAATGAATGAGAATTATTTAATATGATATTATATACATAAAACTAACACTATTATGAGTGTTGTAACTATTTCATTTGATTAAAATATTCTTATAGATTATTATGACAATGTCGTAGATAAATAATTAATTATGGACTGCGAAGCAACATAGTAAACTATCTTAAATTGCATTAAGAAACATAATTGATGAAAGTAAATAACTTTGAAAATGATTGCGATCTATTATCAAAACTAAGTTATGGACCTTAGGATCAAATTCATATGCGATAATGGATCAACTGCGATATGAAGTAAAACTTATCACAAAATTAATTCATTTATAATGAAATAAGTGAAGAATTATGATACTCCTAATATAGTGAACTTAGAAGGCCAACTTTGTATGGTTGTTGTAGAGCAGTGTCCATTTAATGACGTAGGTCATTAAATGAATACTTCCATACAACATATATCCTAAGTTTTCCTCAAGCTCCACTTATTATGTCTATCGCAATCCATTAAAGAATTGTGTTACACTTAAGCTACGAAAGCTTCTTAACTTGCACAAACAAGTCACCTCGATACCAACTTATGTTGGGTATGGTGAAGAAATTGGTTGCATAATGATTCAAGTTGATACATAAGTACTTTCTCTCCCATAAGCAACCTAAGTCATCACGGATGTGATTCTTCATTCGAGTTGAACATATTTTTTTACCTTGTTTGTAGCTTGTAATTAAATAAAATCAACTAATTGATTCAATTCTGATAATTGAACCAAGTGACATGGTGACGAGACACGTTTACATTGACGATTGTGTTGTCTAGAAACTGAGCATGTAATGTATGACTCTTAAAATTTAGTTGAAGTAGTGTAAGTCATTACATTGTCAAGTTCACCTAGTTCTAACAAAAGTGTGAGATGCCAGATGGGATTTGATTGAATGAATTCTAGGTAGACACTTAGAACAACACTTGTAAATCAATGCCGAGAAGGGTACTAAATGTATAATTTGTATACAAACTCAAAAGAGTAACCTATGTGGGATTGGTTGATCTAATTGACCCATAGTTATGCACATGATTTATTGACTTGTTATCTAATGAATTGTAATTGTAATTATAATATTGTTGTATTTAAATGTTAGGATGTACATTTAAATCATTGAAGGAAGAAGTTAGTTTTAGAAGATAAAAATATCTCTTAATTTGAAGTAATGAAAAGTAGGTGTTACATCTTGGTTCCAGAGCGAGGTTTCATCTCTTGGACTTAACGAGTCCCTATGCTAACTCAAATCTAAATTCTTGTCTAATAGAGAACATGGTTAGAAAAAGAGGAAACATTGCAAATGACTAACCTGTAGGTGGCGAAGCATCCACAACATAAAAGTTGGATGAGATTCTCGTTGCCATTCAGGATACATGAAACCATATGGATATTCTTGAACAACAAGTCATGGGTAATGACAATGGTGATGATAGTGATGGCAGTGAACCATCTCAGGAACAACCTAACGCTGTAATTTTTTTTTTGTAGATCCAAATGCAACAATTAATGACACTGCAAATGCTCACGTAAATTCCAATATTAATTTAAACCTTAATTCTAATCATTAAACTAACCTGAGAACAAGAGGGCATGTTTGGCAATTGAACTGATAACGATATCAAGAGGATCAACCCACCAAAGTTTGCTGGTATAGCTTTAGGTGATGGAGATGAGAATTATCTCAGTGAAATGGAGAAGTATTTCACCATTAGAAACTTCTTAGAGGAAACCAAGGTAGTTTGGGGAGCTTATCAACTCTCCAATGAGGCATATTCCTTATGGGACAATCGGAAGGTAGAGCTAGTTATGGATGAGGAAAATATGACTTGGGATCAGTTTAAAGAATACTTTAGACAACGTTGGTTACCCTAGCTTTATTATGATCAAAATATGTTTGAATTTGACACTAACTCAAGGAAAAATGACAAGTGAATGAATATTGGGATAGGTTCAAAAACTTCTTAAGTATGTGCCTCAGTACCAAACAGGTGAAAAATTCTACATTAGAAAATTTATCATGGGGTTAAAACCAATGATAGGAGGTGAAGTTGATGTCCATCGATCATCAACAATGAAAGTTGTCTTCGAGAAATCTCAAAGACATGAACATAAATTGCAGGCTATTTCTACACATAGAGAGGAGAAGAAAAAGAAAGTCGTTAGTGCACCATCACCAATAACACCAAAAAAGGTGGCATGGAAAAATTTTAGTAGTAAAAATAGGAATGGTAATGGTAATGGAAAGAAAAACAAAGTAGTTAAGACTACTACAAATAATAAAAAGAATGGGTAGAAAAATACAACTAATAATGAAAAAAATCGATAGGAAAAGACCTTTTGGGTGTTTCTACATCCGCGGTCTAGATCATTATGATAATAACTTCCCTCAGAGGAAGAAAGATGGCAACCAAAAACACCAAATTCATGCTGCGGTGAATTACAAGAAAGCTACGCTATTCAAAGTTGTAGGTAAGTTATATGGATTACCTGTAACCATTTTATTTGATCTTGGTTCTCTTGAATGTTTTTTTTAATTAAATTTGCATCTACAATTAAAAGAAAAGCTAGTTTTATGAAAAATACATGGTTTGTTCAATATGGGAACAACGTTTTCCAAACTTTTAAGTAATGCATGTTTGGCACAATGCTTGAACTACCAAGATTTACCACTGAAGTAGACCTTTACTTAGCTCCTCTAGGCTCATATGACATAGTCATAAGTATAAACTGGTTAGCCCAGCATAAGGAAACTATAGAATGCCTTTAAAAGTGAATAAAATTCCTTGATGACCTGTAGAAAACAACATAAATTCAAGGAGTAAAAAGAGGTTTTACAATTAGAAGAATCACATCCATACAACTTACGAAGGCTAAAAACAAGGGCTGCATGCTTTATGTAGTAAAAATTTCATATTTGGGTGAAGAAGGTAAGGCTTCAGTGGAAAATTACTCACTGTTATGTGAGTACAAAGGATGTCTTCCCAAAATAATTACAGTATTCCACCCAAAAGATATTTTTATTTCACCATAGATATCAAACCAGAACATAACCAATTTATAAGGCTCTGTACAAAATGACAAAAACTGAACTTATGGAGCTTAAAGCACAACTTCATGAACTTCTATCAAAAGGATTGATCAGACTGAGTGTCTCTCCTTGGGGAGCACTAGTCATCTTTGTAAAGAAGAAATATGGAACACTTAGGTTATGCATCAACTATCGGATGCTTAACAAAGACACAATAAAAATAGGTATCCCCTTCTAAGAATTGATGACCTTTTTGATCAGATGTGTGGTGCATCGATTTACTCTAAGATCGATCTTCGATCAGGATACCATTAGTTGAGAATAAAAGAAGAATATATTCACAAGAATTCCTTTAGGACAAGGTATGGACACTTTGAGTTCATTGTGTTACCCTTTGGACTCACCAATGCTCAACAAATTTTATGAATTTAATGAATAATATATTTCAAGCATACTTGGACAAGTTTTGCTAGTATTCTTGGACAATATTCTCATTTATTTGAAAAGCGTTGAAGAGCATAATGAACATCTCATAATTGTTTTAGATGTGTTAAGGAAGAGAAAATTGTATGGTAATCTTTCAAAGTGTTTGTTATATCAAAACAAAGTACAATATTTGGGACATATAATTAACAAGGATGGATTTTTGTAGATCCATAAAAAATTACAACAATAACAAGAATGGCCAAAACCTAAAAATGTACATGAAGTAATAAGCTTCATGGGGTTGGTGAATACTATAAAAAATTTATAAAGGACTTCTCGAAAGTTGCAGCTCCAATTACCTCGTTGCAAAAAAAAAGATAAGAATTTTTTTGGTCTGAAAAATGTGAAAATGCTTTCAATTTGTTGAAAGAGAAATTAACTTCAACACCTATTCTAAAAGTTCCAGATCCAAATGGGAACTTTATTGTTGTGACTGATGCCTCCAGTGAAGGTTTAGGAGGTATCTTGCTACAAAATGACCATGTGATTGCGTATGAGAGAAAAAAAATCAAATTACATGAACGGAATTATGCTCCCTATGAGTTAGAGATTTCTTCTATTGTGTATGCGTTGCAAGTTTGGAGGCATTACCTTTTGGGAAATCCTTTTGAACTAAAAACAGATCATCTCGGGCTGAAATACATCTTCACGTAGCCAAACTTGAATGTAAGACAACGAAGATGGTTAGAATTTTTATCATAGTATGATGTTTATATCAGCTCTATAAAAGGTAAGCAAAAAAAGTGGAAGATGCACTAAGTCGTAGGAAGCACATTTTGGATGAGGAAAATAAATTAATTTTGGATGATTCCTATTATCGTTGAGTTAAAACAATGCTTGCTACAAATTCTAATGATAATAGATACAAAGGATTCAAATTTGATAATGAATAAGTCTTAAGGTTTAAAAATCAAGTATATGTACCCTTGGAAAATGAATTAAGGATGAAAGTGATAAAGTAATTTCACAATGCTCCTTATTTTGGACATCCCAGAGTGACTAAGATGCTTGCTGATGTAAAACAATAATATTTTTAGAAAGGGATGAAAAAGGATATAGTAAACTATGTATCTCATTTTTTAGAATGTTAGCGTGTCAAGGATGAACATAGGGATCCAATAGGATTGTTGCACCCTCACAACATTCCATAATATAAATGGCAGGTAATCAACATGGACTTTGTGTTGCACCATTTTCTTTACCTTTTTTGAAATGACAAAACATATAAGGTAAGGGCCAGGAGGAATACCATCAATGCTGGTCGGTTGATGGTTGTTGCGCGCGTTCGACTTCTCGATCCACATTTGAATGTGAGAGCTTCCTTTTGGATAGGAGGAACTACGTAATAGAAAACAAGACTACAAGAATATAGTTAAATGATATATGACGGTGGTACCTAACATACACTAGTTAGGGAAGTGTTATACTTCTGAGCGTCTGTCAATCCAACTTTATTTAAAACAAGTTAATGCAAGAAATAAACAAGGTCCTACTATAGTTGATATGATTTAGGTATCTCATTCAAATACAATAAGAAAATCCAATCACAACAAGCTAGGCTATAGTTGGATCTGAGAGGTGAGGGGCTGTCGAGGTTACCGGGCCGTCGAGTCGATTCTAGGTTATTTAGGTCAACCGCTTGGTAGGGTGGTTATTGGGTATGTTATTGGTCAGGTGTAAAACACGAGAGACCAATGTAGGTTGAATGTGACCAATGCCGGTTTAGGTAGAATCGATGACGGTTATGGGTAATCGGCATCGGTATGGTTGGGGTGAAAGAAACTCGAAATAGGTTTAATGGTAGGTGATATGAGGTTGAATGAAGTTTGGGCGGGTGAACAGAAGTGGTCATGGAGATCTTAGGTAGGCTCGAAAATATACATCAGTGAAAACAAGTGATTTGATGGTGTGGGTGAAGGGATCTTGGGATTTACCAACAAGTGGGTGATGAAGCAATAAGCATGCGAAGAATAGATTAACAACGAGAGTGATAAAGATTACTAAGCGAAATAAACTATATTGATTAGGGCCGTATTTACTGTGTTAAGGATCTGATGGCTGAGTGGTGGAGGTGGTTAATTGGAGAATACGTGTATGGTCCCATAATGGTGCTTTTTTGGAGTGCTCCCGTGAATGCGATGGCTCTCTGATAGTTGCTGGTGATGGATTTGAATGTCTAGATGCATAAAAGGATGTTTGTCTTGCTTGCATGCGTATCTGAATCTCCTTTCTTTCTCTCAAAAATGTGATAACCTCAAAATAAGGTTACCAAAGGGAATAAAAGGTAGCGACGGTGGTTACGAGTTGACCGGAGTTGGTTCGGGGGTAACCGGCATCGGTTAGGGCGGGATTCCCTAGGTTTACTAAAAATGGGAGATCTTGGCAGTGATTTCTGCTAGATATCTCTATTCATCCTAGGAATGAATGGGAGTTACCTTTTATTATGCGGGAATATGGTTAGAGGGAATGTAGGCTTTGATTTTTAGGGTTTAGCTAGGTCTTAGTTAGTTATGACAACATACTAAGAATACTCTTAGGGTGAGGTGGCTAGGTGAGGTGTATAGGTGAGGTGGTGGTGTGGGAATTATCTTAATTAGGATAATTAAATAATAAATATTGTGAGGACATGGATTAACTTAATTAAATTAATATTAGTGCGGGGTTTAAGGGGCCATGGTTAAGTGAGTGTGTTCAAGTTGATTATTTAACGAAGGGTTAATGAGCGTGCGACCAAATTTTGGTGTTTACATTTTTCCCCTTTTTGTTGCGTATCTTGTATTGGTAAGCGACACTGACAAAAATAAGGTGTGGTTGCCCCATGTGTGGGTGAAGGTGATCCCCCTCAAACTAGGAATTAATGAGGCAGAAGGTAGAATTGGTGAGTGGTTTGATAAAAGGTGAATGTGATGAAGAGGAAGGTGGGAAACGAGGGTAAGGGGGTAAAAAGGTCTAATCGGGTAATCTAGGTAATGGATTAGGGTCAAAGGTAGTAACAATCAAACACACACACACGTATAAATTGCAACACGATACCAAGTTGAAGAGCATGCAAAATCTACATTGTCTAAGGTTGATAGGTTTATCCAAACAAGGTTGAGGTGATTCTAGTATCCAAGGTATAGGATATGGTGCGGAAGCACTTCGCAGGTCAGGTGCAGGAACGTTTAGGTATGTTCCGGTACACCAAAGGTTGGGTCAAGATAAATGGTCACGACAAGAGGCAAGGTAAGGTCATTAGGTCAAACAACACAGGTAATAGTGTCGTAAGGTATAGCGAGCACATGAGTTCATAGGTCACTAACAATGTTCCAGGTCCAAGTAGCTAGGTCACAGCACGGGTAGGGCCGAGGTATGGGTAAAATAACAAGTCCCAAAATGTAATTAAGGACAAGTATAGGTAAGGTAGGCATGGAGGTTGATTATAAGGGTGAGTAAGGTAAGACGGCGGTTGGGTTGGGTAAGTGGGGTCAGCTATGGGGAATGGGCAAGAATATGACAGTGTAACCGATGTCGATTAGATATAACCAGGATGGTTGAGGTAAGCGATCATGGTTTACGAGGGTTGAGTGACGAGATGCTAGTTTTGGTATAACCAACCACAGTGAGCTAGGGCACAAGACCGATGTCGGTTTAGTTGTAATCGGTGTCGGTTAGGTCGGGCGTGGGTATATAAAAGAAAAATCTGTTGAATGAGTTGTGCTTTATTGGGAGAAAAGGACGAGGGATGATATCCTGCTTGAGGTGGAGGGATCCGGTTGGTTAGAGGAGCCAGGTAGATGGGTTCACGAGCACAGGTAGATCGATTGTGATTGGGTGGAGAGCAGGAGGATTGGATTTGGTGAGTGGACATGGCAGAGGCGGGAGAGGGATTGGGTGGACCACCAGTGTAGTGGCCCGACGTACCACCATGGAGACAACAACACAATGAGGTAAGATTTGATATCTCTCATTGGTTTTGGAGGTAGATTGGGTAGATAGGTTAGGGAGGGAAAATGGGTTTTTGGGGGGAAAAGGGAATTTGAATTGGGGAAGGAAAATTGGGTAGAATAGGAATGGGTAGAGGTGTGGTTAGGTGTACGAGGGGTGGGAAGAGATGAGGGTAGAGGTAGGTAGGAATGTGGAGAAGAAGGTAGTGTTTTTAGGGAAAAGGGGTTTGGGTGTCATGGATTTTTGCGTGATAGTGACCGGTGTCGGTCAAGGATGGCCGACATCGGTGGTGTCGAACCAGTACCGGTCACAGATAAGGTGACCGATGCTGGTGTGGGATAGACCGTGGTCGGTTATAAGTAACCATTCCTGCCGGTCAACATGTGGGGAAAAAGGGGCCAACAGAGCTCTGTGATGGTTGGGTGAGATAGATAGTGGGAAAGGAAGATGTTGTTGATGAAAAACAAAGCATGGGTAAGAGGGTGAAAGAGGTATGGTATGATCGATAGGGGTGAGGGTTGGGGTGGGTAGATAGAATATGTGATAAGAAGGTAAGTTGTGAGGGGAAAAAGAGGGAGGGTAATAAGTGTAGGTGAAGTGTCAAGAGTGATTGTGGGTATGATCAAGTTGTATTAATGTGATGTTTTTGGATGTAGGCAAGAGACCAGCTGTGGATGCAAGATAGGGTGCCGCCCGCTCGTGATGACTGGATTCGAGGAGGTGTAAATGCACGAGGATTGGTGACATGTTTCCACGGTTGGCCTGATTGGGGTTAGGCACTACCGGCATGTAGTCTAATAGCCTAGTTTGATGGTCACCCTCATTGACAGATGGGATTTGGTGACCAACACATTCCATCTACCAACGGGTGAGATCACAGTCACCCGGAGGATGTATATAGGATCTTGCGGCTGCCTATAGTGGGGTGCATGTATATTCGATCTCTTTAGAGGCGTCTAGGAGTTGATCTTGTGATTTTGGTGAGGGGTTGGCAGAGATGTAGTTTCACAGTGCCAATATGAGTTATGGAGAGATGTACTTGGCTCGTCCAGAGGAGACGAGGCTAGTTGTGTTGTTGATGGAGGTAGTCTGTTGCTTTGCACTGCCAGATGCAGAGGGTGGGAGATTCCTACAATCACTGATGGGGTCCTACATGATATGGTGATAGACCATACTTGTTTTGCATGGGCACCGGCACCAACATTTCTAGTGTAGCTATACGAGGAGCTCACAGGTGTATGGGTGACTTGAGAGGTTCATTTTATGCTTTTTCCTATTACATTGTTGGGCTTATGAGCACATTGTGTGTGTGCACCCAGTTGGGAAGCCTCGGGATGACACGTTCGATCTAGGATTTGTTTGGGTGGGCTACAGGAAATGGGTGCCAATTATTGGAGAGCGTCGAGCGGGCAGGGCGATGCATGATGTCGCCTACTATAGGTGGTTACTAGAGGGGTTGTCTGGTGTAGACATCATTTGGAGGCCCTATGTGGGTTATCCATCATATGGGAAGATGGCTACGGAGCTAGATGGATTGCAGCTTCTCAGATGGATAGAGGGGTGATGTGCTAGAGAGCACGAGATGATACCCATAGACTGGGTTAGGTGACAGTTCGAGCTATTATAGGATATACCTCCACCCTTCCCTTAAATGCAGAGGGATGACGTGGAGAGGCCGTTCTTCTACCCCACCCGAGGCAGTGCTACTGGGGGTAGGAGGAGGAGATGGAAGACCGGTGGATTGACGCTTCCAAGGTTACACGACAGATGACAGTGGTGGGCTGCACACCTACGAGCAAAGTGGGCCGAGGCTAGGAAGCCAAATTTAGCCACCATCACTGTTTAGAGGGACGCCCTACAGGGGTAGGTGGCCACCTTGATTACACAACTGGGGATGGTGTAGGGGAAGTTGATAGGGGCGAGAGCACGGTGGCTAGTTTACAGGCCTAGATAGCACAAGGATAGGCACCCACATAGGGTGGTGGTGGTGATGGGATATAGGTGGCCACCCTACAAGCACATGTTATAGGTTTGCGAGGCTATTGGACATTGCATATATGCGGGTTGCGAATCTTCAGTCCCATACAGCGGGGCGAGATAGGGTCCCCAGGCGAGGGACATGCACAGGGATAGGGTCAGAGTCAGAGGCCAATGGGGCCACCACAAACAGTACCCGTAGCCAGATTACAGGATGCCCTAGGTAAGACCAGGTATTATCAGGATATCTTGATGGCAGTAGGGATAGATTTTCTATCCTATGGAGAGTATAGGGCACAACATGCCTCGAGTGAGAGGACCAGGTCGTGGACCCATAGTGTCGAGAGTATATGGGGCTAGTGAGCTCCTAGACAGGGTCAGGTGAGGCTACCAGTTCACAAAGGCTAGCTCTAGGTGCAGTACCAGTAGGGACCCAGCCACGACCCATGATGGGTGGTGAGATGTTAGCAGTTGCCATACAGAGCCAAGGAGGAGGAGGAGACATGAGAGATATATATGGAGGATATCTAATAGGGTGATATTTGATAGCCGTGTGGACCTCCATTTTGATGTAGTTGTTTTATTTTTATATACATTGGCTTTGTGTGCTTTGAATGATGGTGAGAGCTTGTATATGAGAGTTTTGTATATTTTGATGATATACTAGCCTACATGCCGAAGAGAGTGAGGATGTACATGAGGGTTTTTGAGATTTTTGTATTCATTTGTATCGGTGCACATATGTATGTATACACAGACGTCATGATATATAGATGATGATATTTATACTATGGATGGTGTGCTTGTTGTAATTTCCATTATTATTTGTGTATGTGATGGAAACTAGGTGAATTAAGTATGATAGAGTTAGGGTCGTAGGCATGGATTGAGTCAAGTTGTAGGCATGGATTGAGTTAGGTTGTAGGCATGGATTGAGTCAGGTTGTAGGCATGGATTGAGTCAGGTTGACTTAGGTATGATTGAGTTGAGGTTGGTTTAGGTATGGTTGAGTTGAGGTTGGTTGAGTTGAGGTTGGTTTAGGCATGGTTGAGTTGAGGTTGGTTTAGGCATGGTTGAGTTGAGGTTGGTTTAGGCACGGTTGAGTTTTTAACTCATTAATTTGTGTAATTAATGATGATGTGGGTCATGTTAAGATGTTTTGTAGGAAAATGTATGATAATGGTAAAGAAATGAGCAGACATAATGAAATGAATGTATGAGTGATGATGGTAAAGATGTGAAGCAAGTGTTGTTTGTTTGGTTTAATTTCTAGTTATTGATATAGAAAGGAAACTAATTAGGGTAGAATGTGAATAGGAAAGGAAAAAAGGGGAATTGGTTAGGGTAGAGAGTGGCCAAGCTAACCTCCAAGGGCCCCATGCCCTCGGAGTCTGCCTACATAGTCTTGGTGAAAAGGGACCTTAGGCCGATGTAGTTATCCCATAAGCTAGGGAAGAATAAGGTGAAATAGTGGAATGGTCGGGCAGGTATTAGGCATGGGTGATGTAGGTCAGAGGCATGATTGTGTTTAGGTTGGTAGGTATGGTTAATTGATTTTTAAATACATGCGCCGAGGAGCTAGTCTTGTATAGGATAATCAATAGGTAATGAGGAAGGTGAATGTTAAGAAGTGGTAAAAGAGCTACGTAATTAATAAAAGCCCTAATGAGTCTACCGCACTCTAAATGAGCTTATGAAGAGAAAACCCTATAGGCCTTGCATAATGGACTATTTTAAGGGTGAATAAAAGTCACAAGATCACAAAATGTCACATTCATGCAAGTCCCTTAAGTAACGAGGAATCTAGGTGGAAATGACAATAAGGTGAGGATGAGAGGCTTAGCGTAACTTAGTGTACGACGACGTGTTTTTTGGAACAAGAAACCTGAATCCAAAATAAAGAGTCCATGACAAAAATTTCATCGTTTTATGATTTGTTTGTTTTTAATAGAGTGATCAATGTGGGAAGTCTATATGGGATGAATATATTATCTCCTTGAGGTCTTCATGAATCTGATCGATGCGGGAAGCTTCTAAATATTTATTACATTTTTGTAATGACCGTACATAGCTATCCTTTGAGGGAGTAGTCTAGTGGTAGTGGTAGAATATGAAGAAGATATGTCCATTTTTTAGGGATTCATCTTTTCTCGGAAGTTTGACTCAGGGAGTTGTATCCCTTTTTTGTTTTTAGACGTTTAAGTCATGGACAAGATTATAGAGGATGATTAGGTTTCGATTTTAGAAGACAAGATCATAGTACACCAAAATTAACTAGGAAAGAGGTGGTTTCGAGTGATGAACAACCATGGGATTCCATCTTGAAGAAGATGAAAATTATCCATGAGAATCATGCTATGAGCAAAGCCGTGGTGCTCACATTGAAGACAAGGCTAAAAGGTGACGGGTAATCACATGATTCTTGTTTAATCATGGATCCTCAAAAATGGGTAATAATGGAAAGTGAACAGCGCTCAAGGGATGAGTAACCAATTGACATAAAGTGATATAGGACTTAATATCAACAATAAATTGGTCGAAGATGCAAGGCATTAAGGGGCTCAGGTTCAAGTTTACCTTTGAGTGAAGACAAACAATAAGCACCTGATCCATAGACATGGGTGACGATATAGGGTCCAAGCCAATTAGGAGCAAATTTTCCGTTTACTTTTTCCTCTTTGGTTACATGTTGATTTTCCTTCAGACAAGGTCACCGACTTGAAAGGTTTGTTCGTGGAAACGTTTGATATGTTTTTGGTAGATTTGGAGATGGTTGAGAGCATTAAGATGACGTTCATATAATAACTCAAGTTGTGCCAAATGATCATGGTGAAAGTCATCGTTGTTGAGCATGTCTTGTAGTGAGATGCGGAGGGATGGAATCGAACTTCAAGAGGTAAGACAACCTCGATCAGACCAAAGAGAAGGGGGTGGCAGAGTCGAAGTGCGAATACTAGTACGGTAAGTCCACAAGGTGAAAGGAATGTGCGTATGACAATCCTTCCCAGATATCATTGACCACCTTCATAAGAATTTTGTTCAAGGTTTTATTGGTTGATTCGGCTTGACTATTGGTTTGCGAGTAATAAGGTGATGAGAAATCGAGTTTGGATGCTAAAAGCATCGCATAGTTTGCGTAGGGTTTTATTTTTGAATTGTTTTCTGTTATCCATGATAATGCGGTGAGGGACACCAAAGCGAAAAATGATGTGATGGTTTATGAATTCACATATTTTATCGGCTTTGGTGGAAATGAGGGGAATGGATTCTACCCATTTAGTATAATATTCAGTAGTGGTTATGATCCATTGGTGGCATTGTGAAGAATGGGGGTTGATCTCATCGACAAGATCCAAACCCCATTGAGAGAAAGGCCAAAGGTCTCACGCAACCTATAAGGCATGACTAGGGGTGTGATGGAGATTAGCATGTTGCTGGCATTTTATGCAAAGCATTTGACATAATCACAACAGTCACGGTTTAGGGTTGGCTAGTAATAGCCTAGGTGAAGAATGTGTTTAGTGACAGCGAGACCACTAAAGTGGCCTCCACAAATCCCATCGTGGACTTCCTTAATGGTGTAAGGAATTTCAGAACTGGTAAGGCATTGCAAGAGAATGTTGTCAAAACCACATTTGTATAAAAGACCACCCATGATGACATAACGTGAGACACTTTTAAGGAAGGCACGTTTTCCATTATGAGTGAGATTGGTGGGTAAAATGGAGAGGGAAAGATAGTCTGTGTATTGCTTATACCAAAGGTCACTCGGGTCAGGAGCAAGTGGTTCCGATAGAGTAAACTTCACGAGGCAAATAAGAGGGTGATTGTAGTCTTTGTATGGTGACAAAGATTTTAGAGTTAGTGGGCGAAGTGGGTATCTGAGAAGCTAAGCAGGCCATGGTATCTGTAAATTTATTGGTAGAACGTGGGGTGGTTTGAAGGGCGTAACGGTCGAAGGTGGTCAAAAGTATGTCCACATGATGCTTATACTTTTGAAGTATCTCATTATGACACTGGTATATACCATTGACTTGGTTTATGACCAACTGAGAATCACCAAAGATGTTGATTGACCTAACATCTCGGTATAAGCAATCTGGAGACCCAATATGAGTGCTTTGTATTCAGAAATATTATTTGTACAATCAAAATCAAGTTTGAAAGACAAAGGCATAGGTTCACCATCAAGTGGAATGAGGATAACACCAGCCCCATGCCCACGCGGACACTTGGAACCATCGAAGAAGAGTGTCATTTGGTAAGCGGGTTCGTCCAGGGAAAGGGTAGCAATAGAATCATCTGGAAAGTCGAAGTTAGAGGGTTGATCCTAGAAATAGGTACATCGGCCAATTGGTAAGCGATAGCTTTTCCTTGATGGAATTTTGATGGATGAATTCAAGGTCAAGGTCAGCCAGAAGCATAAGCCAACGTGCGGCATGTTGATTTTGATAAGGTTTGGCATACATGTAGTGTAATGGGTCCGTATTAGTAATGACGAAGGTTTTGTGGTTGAGTAGGTAATGGCGGAGTTTGGTGGTGACGAAAACTAAGGCTAGGAAAAGTTTTTCAGCATGGATATATCTAGTTTCATAGTCAAGAAGGGTATGGCTTATGTAATAAACCGCTTGCTCCCAGTGTTGGTCATCGCGATGAGCGAAGCATGACACCTAGAGAATGGTCAGTGGAGGAAATATATAGGTAGAAGGGATGGTCATACTTAGGAGGAACATGCACCGGTGGTTGTATGAGGTATTGTTTTAAGTCCTCGAAGGATTTATGACATTCCTCATCCCATTTGAATGAAACATCTTTCTTGAGAAGATGATGAAATGGTTGATAGTGGTTGGAAAGATGCGAGATAAAATGATGAATGGATTGTAACTTACCTTGTAGGATGCAAAGTTGACGAAGATTAGTGGGTGGTGGCATTTCAAGGATAGCCTTGACTTTAGTAGGATTGACTTCTATGCCATGCAAAGAAATGATGAAGCCTAGGAGTTTCCCTGAAAGTACTGCAAAGATGCATTTTTTTGGTTGAAGACGAACACAATATTTGATGAGGTAGTCAAAGATGACTTTAAGAATGGGTAGGTGTTTGGTTTAATGTTTGGATTTGGCAAGTAGATCATCTACATAATCCTCCAATATGTGATGCATGATGTCATGGAAGATGTAAGTCATGGCCCGCTGATATGTAGCACCAATGTTTTTGAGACCAAAGGGCATGACTTGATAGCGAAAGTCCCCTAAGGGGTGATGAAAGAAGTCTTGTGTTGATCCTCGGGAGCTAGTAATATTTGATTGTAACCCAAGAAACCATCCATGAGTGATAACATTTCATGGCTAGCAGTGAGATCAACTAGTTGGTCAATACTTGGTAGTGGGAAATCATCTTTGGGATAGGAAAGGTTGAGGTCATGGAAATTTGTGCAAATGCAGAGTCCCCCTGTCGCTTTCGTGACATGAACGATGTTAGAAATCCATTAGGGATAATTAATGGGTAGAATGAAGGAAACCAAGAGAAGAGAATCATGAAGCTCTTCTTTGACCAGAAGAGCAATGTGAGGATGCATTTTCACACTTTTGTTTGATAGGTTTGGCATTAGGAATGGTCACGATATTGTGAACCACGATTTTAGGATCAATACCAGGCATATTGGCATAGGACCAAGCGAATGCGTCACTATGGTCCTAAAGAAAGGAGGTGAAGGCTTCTTGTTCATTAGCATCTAAAGATTAGCCTATCTTTAGAATGTGTGGTTCGCCTTGGTATTAATGTGGATTTTGATGGTCGATTTGTTTAGCATGGTTTGCGTCTCGAAGGTAACGACCGATGAATATAAGAGTCTTCTCGCACTGCAAGTTAGGTGAGGATGAACTCATCATTTTGACATTGAATGACGTTAATTGAAGGCATATCATTATCGATCATGCTAGGATATAGGAATGGGAGAGAAGAGGGATCCTCGCCATCGCGTTGATAGGTCGGCGGTCTAGGAAATGGTGTTTACAAAAAAGAAGTTAGGAGGTATATATTCGGGATCTATGGATTCTGTAGGTGAGGATGAAATGTGGGTGAATGAGAGGGGAAGATACCTCATCTCGAATAAGGTCGATGCACACCTTCTTAGAAGATGGAGCATCAAAACCAATGCCACTATGGTCATTGTGTTTACGAGAGGTACATGAAATGACAAAGTGTGGCAGAATTTTTCATAAAAATAAAGCCAAATCCTTTAAATGCTTACGGTGGAGGAACATGTGAGTAAAATGACATGTTGGTGAGGGAGTGTAGGTTGGTGGAAAATGGTTGGGTTTGGGATGGAGGTTTAGGTTTATAGGTGGCCATATCAAGTCCACCATACATTAGATTGGTGCGAAGGTTGGGAGGGCCATAAGGGAAAATGTAACCAACGTAAATGTCATAACAGGGGTGTTGACACAGATTCTTGTACTCTTGTGGGGTGAGGAAGGTATCGATGTTGTATAGGCGGTATTCCCAGAGTTAGGCATTGAAAAACACCTTTTAAGGGATCAATATTTGGTATGTGGGTAGCGGGTATAGATGGCTCGCTAGATGAAGGAAGCAAAGACGGTAGCAGTGGAGGCTACGGTTGCGGTAGGGGGATGGCGAGTAGAACTAGTGGAAATTTTGGTGGATGGGATTGCATGGGTAGAGGTGAAGTGGTTTTGATGGTGGATGCGTTGACCGGTACAAGCACATATTTGGGTCAATATAGCATGTTACAAGTCTTGAAAGGTGACGGATTGGCAGGGATGGTGTAATTATGTCCCTCGTGTTCAAATTTGAGGCATCGATGTAACGTCGAAGGGACAAAACCCATGGCACGAATCCAAGGTTGACCAAGCAACAAGTTATATTGGAACTCCCCTTTTAGGACATAGAAAAGTTCTGGGACAATGCGGGGACCTACGCGGACATGGAGAACAATGGTACCTAGTGTAGAGGTTATGGTGTCATTGAAGGAATGCAACATAACGGGGTTACTATGCATGCAATTGGAAGGTATTTGCATTTAGGCATACGCATGGGAGGAGATGATGTTAATGCTAGCACCACCATCGATCATAACGTGTCGGATGCATATATTATCGATAAAGACGGAGATGAACAGAGCGGGGTGAGTCATCAGACTGAAAGGGAGCGATCTCCTCATCTGCAAAATTGAGGGTGGCCACTTGGCGAGTGGGTGAAGGTGTAGAGGAAGGTGAAGACCTAGTGAGAGAGGCTACGTGGTGAGGGGTAATGATGGAGGCTACGGGTGTGGGGTCATTTGGTAAGACTTTGATAGATTGAAGGACCTCCATGAGGGCTTGACGATGTGACTTTGAGGTCTGGACGAGGTCATATAAAGACATTTTGAGGGTGGATTGGTGTAGTTGTTTTAACATTGTACGATGTGTGGCCTCGTTGGAAAAGGGATATGCGGGGATCTGCGAATGATGAATTTGGGTGCGGGTGCGGGCGTATGTTGGGTACATGGTTGGTTGATGGGCCAAACATTGCGTTCTCCTTGCCTTTGTCTTTCCGAGCACTTGGTGGCAATGTTGATCATGTTAATCTAAGGGGAGTTGGATGGAGAGGGTGTGTCATGGAAGGTATAGCAACAAGAGGGACAAAACCCTAGTGGTGGGTATGAACCTTGTGAGATGAGTAGGGTGCAGTTACATTTGGGTGGTGGTTTGGCCAACTCTCTTATGTGAACCATGTTAATTTTGAATCTTGGGGATGGATCTAAGAGTTGTGGGGGTGGAGATTTTTTTTGTTGAGTAGGAAATGAGGGAAGAACTGTGGAAATTTGTGAAGGTGAAGTAGGTTCCTCATCAAGAAGATCATCATCATCAATTTTTCTTCAAGAGGACACAATCGGACAAGAGAAGCTTTCAAAGCCTTACAGCTTACGTACATCGTGTCCTGACACATGATGGTAGGCAAAAATTTTGGTTTCGTCAAACCCTTTTGGTTTGGGTTTGAGTGGGTTGTAAGGTCTAAGAGGTGGTAATGTGATGATAGAATTTTTGAGGAGGTTGGTTAGGATTTTGGCGTAGGACCTTGCTAATGGATCACAATGGGAAGTGAATGTGGGTTTAGGTACAAAGTAAGTATTTGTGTAGGAAGAGGCTTTGCAAGATGGGGGTAGTTTGGGCTACTTGTTTGGTGTGTGGTGTGGTCTTAGGTGTTGGTCGTATCATCTTGGGTGGGGTGTGGTAGATGAACTAGTAATATAATGTGTGGTTTGTTTAAGTACCTTATTGGAGGGTAGAGGATTTTTAGCTTTAGGTTGCATCTTCTTGGGTAAAGATGATACGACCGCACAAGATGTAGAGGGAAAAGTGGATGGTGGAAGAGGACAAGGTTACCCATGGGGGTAACCGAGGTGCTATGGAGGTAGGTGGCATAGGTTTGGCAGGAGGTGTGAGTGAAAGATAAGAAAGTGTTGTGGATAGTGAAGAAATTATTGATTGTATGGGAGGTATTAGTGGTAAGAAGGTTATGGGTGAGGGTGGAGGTTACATTGGGTGCTTGGGTATATTAGAGGTTTGTGATGGGGAAATGGGTTGTTGTGTTCTTGGTTTACCAATGGATGGGGTTTCTTGGCCAAGGTCGAGGGGTGAGGTCCTAGGATGGACGGAAGGGGTGAAGGAGATAAGGGTGTGGTTAGCGAGGTTGGGGTATGAGATCTAGGAGATTGGATCTTCTATTTAGGGGTGGGTTAGGTTTGGTGTTAGTTTTGGAAGACGTAGCTAAATCTAATTTGATGGGTGGATGGGTAAGGCTAGCTATTGGTATGACCCCTAAAGTAGTGATAGGTTTAGGCAAGGAAGATGATGTAGGTGTGGGTTTGGGTGCAGATGCATGTTGGGTTATGGGTAGAGGTGTGAGTTGAGCCATGAGTGGTGTTGTGGGAGATTTTACGATAGTTGTGGTTGTGTTCGGTGTGGTTAGACAAAACACTTTTGGATAGATAGTTGAGGTGTCAATAAGTGACAACAACATTTATGTTGAAATAGGAAGTATAAGACGCCCTCAAAGTAAGGCTCTATTGACATCGTCTGTGCGATTGACCAAGCATGAGAATGGTACTTCTGTAAGAAAAGTTGACGTGGACCGAGTGGTAATCCTTGTAAAATGTGTTTGAGATACCAAGAAATGGCTAGCCTCGGACTCAATTGGGTAAGAGCGCCAAAGCGCATCAATGGGATTTTGAAGGTCTGATGGTGAATGGTTGTCTATAGGTGGTGGTACCTCTATACTATCCTCCATGGGTAGAGGAAAGGACGGGCCAGCCAAAATGGGCTCTCCTTGTGTTGGTGTAGGTGGTGAACTCGCATCTTCTAAGAGTGGAATAGGTGCCACCGACAACCCGCTTCAAATTTTGAGGGGTCGAAGGCGTGTGCTAATTATAGGCTCTTTCACGGGTGAATGAGAAGATGAAGGGGATTCCTCTATGGGTAGAGGAGTAGATGAAATAGGTTTTGGTGTAGGTATGGGAGCGTGTGCTAAGATTTCATCTATGGAAGGAATATGAGGCAATTGGGAAGCTCTCAAAAGGCGTCATTGAAAATAACGCGACCTCGGGATGGTGCTTATCATTGTTTGAGGTATCACCCCCTTGGTTGGAAGATGGGGCATGATTAGGGAATGGCTTCTTGAATATGTGTAGGATTTGGTTAGCGGGTGCATTCGGGCTATCCAAGACTAAGTCTCTATTGTCTATCATTTCTTGAATGATATTTTTGAAGGTAATGCAGTTATTGTCGTTGTGACCTTTGACCCGATGATAGTTGCAAAAGTCATGTTCCTTATACCACGTAGGCATGGGTCACTTAGGGTAAAACCAATATGTGGTTTTATGGGTGGAAGGGTAATGACACCTGCCTTAACAAGCTTTTCCAAAATGGAGGAGTAAGATTCTCCTAGGGAAGTGTACTTTCGTTGTTCTCGTCTAAACTAGAAATCTTGTACAAGAGAAAGATTAGAAGGGGGTTTGGATGGGTTTGATTGGTGAGGGGGACCAGCTTTTAGAACTACGGAAGATTTGCAGACCCTTCGGGATTTGAATAGTTGTTTTGAGGTTTCGAAGACGAAGAAGTATCATTTGATTTAAATGTGATGTTCTTATTACAAAGTTGAATCTTCTTTTCTTCGATAGCATGAATTTATAATTTCCATGCCACGGTGAATGCCTTGTCAAAAGTGTGAAAATTTTGCACCTATTGGGTTGGTGAGATGTGTCTAGCACATGCCCAAGTAAATATTTCTATCACCTCGCTTTCGTCGGTGGAATAGAGATCAGTCATGGTAACCTTCTTAACAACATTGATGGAGAAGTGATCTAGGAAGGCTTGGGCTACTTGATTGAATGAATAAATGGAGTGTCTTGGTAGTCCACTCTACCAGTCCAATGCAGGTCCTATCAGGGACATTGGGAAAGTTCTCAAAAGTCAGGCTTCATCATGGACAATTAGGTAACACCCATGTTTAAAGGACCGCAAATGTTGTTGCAGATATTCTTTGCTATTGAAGCAATTGAATTTTGGCATCTCCCAATGTATGGGGTATGGTCAAATGGGAATGGATGGGTGAATAGACTCATTACAAATTTCATCATCGGTGAGGGAATTATGTGAGCCAGAAACCGATGCTTCTAGTGTTTGCATATTTTCCATCATCAACTTGATGAGATCATTGGTAGGTTGTGATGGGGAAACCTCTTGTGGTATAAGGAGGAAAATATTGAACCTGATAGGGAGGTTGAGAATAAGGAACCGACATGGAAGGCACGTATCCGAGAATGGGTGATGTGATGAGACAGGGGTTGTTGATAATAGGTGTATGTAGGTGAGGTGGTTGTCGTGACTCTAGTAATGATTGGGGGAAATGTTTGCAGGATGGAGAGGATGAGATTTTGTAATGGAGTAGGGTCACCGACACCATGAGAGGTTGTGTTGCAATGGGTATTTGTGAGATAATGGGTGCGGATTGTGTTATGGTATGGGTGGTGGATGAGGGGACAACAGATCTGACAACAGCACGAGGGAAACTGCTGATGTGGCGGTCATGGAAGGTATGGGTCCTAGGCTGGAAAATACTTTTGCGGGGCGAGGGTAATGTAGCAAGGAACAAGGGCGGGGGGATTGATATTGGCATGTTGTATATTAATTGACCAGATGAGTCTCGGGTGGAAGAATGGGAAAGGTAGAATTGTAAGGCCACGAGATTCTGATCAAGGAGTCATGTAAACTCCTCGTTTCCAGAAACAATGGTGATAGGTAAGGTTGGATCCATGGATGATAGGATGGAAGGTGGTGAAGGACTAGGCAGGAGTGGTTGATTTACTAGCATGGAATATGAGGGCGTTAGTCTAGGCGCGATTCAGCACCATATGAATAAGTGCTGACCTGGTAAGACTATATTCTATAGATGATACAAAAATCAGTAAAAACAGAGAATAATGTGGTCCGAGAGGTGAATATGGTCAATGTTCAGATTTTGAAAAATTAAACACAGGCAACTGACGGCACGGTCGTGTTAATCGGTGATGGTTCGGGAAAATTTATGATGGTCCGAATGATTGGTGATGGTGAGGAAAAAACTAATGACAGTTTCTGAAACCGAAAGCGGTCATTGTGGAAGAAACTAGTCTAAAAAAATGTTGGATTTGTACTGTGAAACTATGTATGACAGAAAATGTCAGTAAGGGAGAAATATGATGATGCCCTAAGGGCTGGAAACAAAACAAAATAGTAATGAAAGCTGTTCTAGGTAAAATAACTAGAAACCCAGAAGCTGACATTGGTTAGGGTTTAACCAATGACGATCGAGATGTGAACCGGTGACGGTCGCTCGACCAACATTGGTGACTGTGAACTGAGAAAGAAATAAAGAAAATTGGTTTTGTGAATTAATATTAGGTGAAGAATCAAACCCAGAAGCCCGAGAATGAGAAGATGGGGCCCTAACACACTCAGAAAAACTCAAAATACTCCAACTATGATGGTGGAGTGTGCATGAAAGAAGAAAAATGGGGATTTGTATTCTCTCACCTCAAAACACATGCCAAGAAGAATGCTAAGAAAAAGCACGATCTTAACAAAGATTTTCTTATGTTTGTTTAACTTATGCTATTTAGGACCTGACCGTATGCGTATTTAGAACAATTTTTTTGGTTGGGAAGGTGTCCTACGAAGAAGGATATCTAAAAGGAGAGGTTTCGGTATGTTATGGTGGGGCGGTCCATCCTCTCGAGATGATGACTCAACAGAGGCAATGAGATGGGAGTACCTTCCAATTAGATTGTGTGATCACGTGATGTTCCCGGTAAGATGTTTAAGAAATATGTGTATATTTGATTTTGTGCAAGTTTGGTCGAGACACGAGAGATAATAAAATGTGATTTCTACAATTCTTTGTGTCAACCATCAGTTGGGCATGACTTCCAGCATATAGGTTACCCTCAGTTTTAATGTGAGCTAATAATGTAAAAAGTCAGAATGTAACGCAAGGGTTTTAAACCCAAATCAAAATATTATATTCGATGACACAAAAGGATGAGTAGTAGAGGGTATGCTCTTTCACTAAATGCAAGAAAGCAAGAAGAATGATTCTTTTTAAATGCACCAAAAGAAACATGTCCTTTAGAACAATAAGAAAGAAGAGAAGATTACCAAGGAAGGAATTTAATGTGTAAGCCTTTTAAAGGGAAACAAATACACAATTTTTCCTAGGAATGAAGAAAATGCAAAAGAACCCCTGATGGGTCCCACCGGGCATGCCAAAATGTTTCACTGTTTTCTTTACCTTTTTTGAAATGGCGAAACAGATAAGGGTAAGGGCCAAGAAGGAATACCTATCAATGTTGGTTGGTTGATGGTTGTTGCACTGCGTTCGACTTCTCGATCCATAGCTGAATGTGAGAGCTTCCTTTTGGCTAGGAGGAATTACTTGTAATAGAAAACAAGACCACAAGAATAAATTTCAATGATATATGACAGGTGGACCACCTAGCATATGCTATTTCTGGGAAGTGTGATACTTCTTAGATGACTGTCAATCCACTGTTTAAAACAAGTTAATGCAAGAAATAAATAAATTCCTACTTTGTAGTTGATATGATTTAGGTATCTCATTCAAATACAATAAGAAAATCCAATCACAACAGGATAGGCTATAATTGGATCTGAGAGGTGAGGGGTCTTTCAAGGTTCTGGGACTGGTCAGGGTTAGATTCTAGGCTATTTAGGTCAACTGGTATGGTGGTTGTTGGGTGTTCTTGGTCAAGGTGTAAAACATAGAGACCGATGTCAACTGAATGTGACCGATGTTGGTTTAGGTAGGACCAACGATGGTTATGGGTAACTAGCGTCGGTATGGTCGGGGTGAAAGAAACTCGAAATAGGTTAAATGGTAGGTGATATGAGGTTGAATGAAGTTTGGGTGGGTGAACAGGGGGTCTGTGGAGATCTTAGGTAGGATCATAAATATACATTAGGTGAGAATAGGTGATTTGGTGGTGTGGGTGAAGGGATCTTTGGATTTACCAAAAAGTGGGTGATGAAGCAATAAGCATGCAAAGAATAGATTAACAACAGGAGTAATAAATATTACTAACTAAAATAAACTATACTAATTAGGGTCGTACTTACTGTGTTAAGGATTTGATGGCTGAGTGGTGGAGGTGGTTGATCAGAGAATACGTGTATGGTCCCAGTAGTGGTGCTTTCACGGAGTGCTCCCGTGAATGCGATGGCTCTCTAATTGATGCTGGTGATGGCTTTGAATGTCTGGATGTGTAAAAGGATGCTTGTCTTGCTTGCATGTAGCTCTGAATCTCCTTTCTTGCTCTAAAAATGTGCCAACCTCGAAATAAGGTTACTAAAGGGAATAAAGGGTAACCGATAGTGGTTCGGGTTGACCGATGTAGGTTCGGGGTAATCGACGTCGGTTAGGCGGGATTCCCTAGGTTTACTAAAAATGGGAGATCCTTGCAGTGATTTACACCGATCTCTCTATTCATCCCAGAAAGAGCGGGAGTTACCTTTTCTTATGCGGGAATGTGGTCGGAGGAATGTAGGCTTTGATTTTTAGGGTTTATTTGGGTCTTAGTTAGTTATGGAAACATACTAAGAATAGTCTTAGGGTGAGGTGGTGGTGTGGGAATTATCTTAATTAGGATAATTAAATAATAAATATTGTGAGGACATGGATTAACTTAATTAAATTGATTAAATTAATATTAGTGCAGGTGTAAGGGGCCATGGTTAAGTGAGTGTGTTCAAGTTGATTATTTAATGAAGGGTTAAGGAGCGTGTGACCTAATTTTGGTGTCTACACTTTGTGCAAGGACTACCAATGTCTAAAAATAAACACGATGTACTATTGGTTGTAGTTGAAAAAATAATGAAAGTAACTCACTTTATATTAGTGAATCGAAGGACAGATTCACTTGTGTTTGCAAAAAGTTTTGTACATGATATTTTCAGATTGCATGGTGTACCTAAATTGATAATTTCAGATGGAGATCCTAGGATGACTTCTTGTTTTTGGAAAACCTTGAATACCACTTTAGGGAAAAAGTTGAATTTCATAGTTCAATACCATCTAGAGCAGTATGGATAGAATGAAAGGGTAAATAAAGTAATGAAAGACATGCTTAGGATGTATTGGATGGATTAACAATACAACCGGGAAGAATACCTTCACAGCTAGTTGAGTTTTCCTACAATAACATGTACCATTCATCACTATGAAAATGGATCCTTTTAAGGCCTTGTATGGATGGAAGTGTAGAACACATGTCAGTTGGGACAATGTGGAAGACATGGAAGTTATAGGACCTAAAATGTTGACTGAGATGGAATAACAAGTTAAGCTCATTCATGAGCGATTGAAAGAGGTTGCCGATAGGCGTAAAAATTTGATTTAAAGAGAGTTAACAGAAAATATGGACAATGAGATAAATTTTTCTTATGGGTTAAGCCTAAGAAAAGTTCAATTTTGTTTAGCAAAGAAGCCAAATTGTCACCTCATTATGTCGGAGTATTTGAAATTATTGAAGTAATCAGCCATATGGCATACTGGCTAGCGTTGCCTCCCACATTGTCCAAGATGCATGATGTTTTTCATATCTCTTTTCTTAAAAAGTATGTATTAGATTTATCACATGTACTTAACTAGAACTCTTTACAGGTTCAAGATCTGAGTGTCATCATGGTTGAACCCATAAGGGTGCTGGAAACTTGTAGGCTGCACTTGTGAAATAGAGAAATAAGTTAGTGCAAGGTCCAATGGGACCAATTTTATGAAGAAAGTGCAACTTGGGAGAATCTAGATGAAATAAAAATTTCTTTTCCACACTGTTCTATTGATAAACATAAAGATTTGTTATCTGTTATTATACTTTTAATATTCATTATTATTTGAATGACTTAAAAACATCATAATTTTTTTGCTATAATGGAAAAAACTTGGTTAAATTGGGATGTTATAGCTAGTTAAATAGTGTTTTAATGTCTGTGAAAACTTGATGTTGTAATTTTTAGTGGCAACTGCTCCAAATATTTGATATTTTAATAAGCATATTCTTATCTAATTTGGTTTAAAGTCTTGTGAACGATTGGAATTAAAAATTGGAATGATGATACTTAAGGGGGAAGGTATGTCATACCCCGCTGGTTTTCATTTTGAATGAGTATATGTTTTATCTGGCTATAGGTGAAATTATGTTTGGTTAACTTACTTTGCAAGATGTTTGTATTGTAATCACAATTATGCTTGTTGTTATAATTATAATTTATTTCATTAGTAGTGAAGGTTGATAATAATGAACTTGTCATTATTTTGATGTAAATTTACTTTGCTTGTCATTGTTGCCTTTGTTGTCATGATATTACTTCTTGCAATGTTATGCAATCATTTGATTACACGAGCTCTATGATTTTAACTGGTTGAGATTCATGTTAAGTTTGGTTTAGAGGAAGAGGTCAAATACCTTATAATCTTTCCAATCATCCTAAGCTCTAAAGCTCTCAATGATTAAGACAGGTACGAATGGAAAGATCAATTTGGTTAAATTCATAACCTTTGTGATAATGTTTAATGTCATGATTAAATGAATTGATTGTGACTTGGTTAATTTATAATTGAGTGGGCCTATTAATAAGGTCTAAAGACCATGTTCAATCTTAATAATTCAATGGTCATCGACCATGATTGGAAAATAATGTTATTGGTAATAATGGGGTGATCGAACCAATCACTTAAATTATTTAAATTTAAGCCATTAACAAGGACATACAAACTATGTTTATCTTGATGTAATTTTTGTGATGACAACTCGGTCGAGCTACCACCCCGAGCCCACGAGCCATCGAGTTGGGCAAGCCAACTATGGCATTAACCATCTTGGGTTGTTTAATTAATAACCTTAAAATTTTAAAATGCCATAGGCCACGTGCGTTGCAGGCTATGTTTAGAGTTTGAAAATGGTCTTTGATCATCCAATAACAACGCCTCTCAACTGTAAGGTGTAGATGGATTCATGAGTGTTATTCATTTTGTATTGCTTTTCTAGTCTTGAACATGTATGGACTGGATATGAGGTGATTAATAATTTGATTTTATGAGGATCTAAAACAAACCCCTTTGGGTTTTGGCTCACGCAATTATATTTATATTGTTAAGGAGAAACATAGTCACCATGTTTGATGGTAAGCCCATGGATTTATAGGTTTTACCTCTATAAGTACATGAGGGCTGAACAATCTTTTCTCGTGTGTTTACGTAAAACCCTTTTTGGTTTGTGTTGTGTTCCTTTTTGAGTTAAATATAACTAGAATAGATAACATTCGGTCGTCGTATCCCTTCTCAAATCCTTTAACTTGGGCTTGATATCTTCCGAGCCTTTAATGCGGGGTGAGTGATTTTTTTGATGATTAAATGGTTAATATATTAGATATAATTAAAACCCAGTTGGGCTTATGTGGAAATAAATTCATTTTTATTATGACATTCGTGTACAACGATTTGACCCCGATTACCTTTATTTTGCATATAATTTTATGTGTTATGATAAGAGTGGTGTAGGTAGGTTGTGTGAATTTATTTCAATCAAACCTAGTTTACTTATAAACATATAACCGTATCGTACCATGACTATATACGAGCTCGAGATGGAAGTGTGAGGGCCTTAAGTCGATTCGATCGTTAATTCGAATCACTTGGTTTTCCAATGCTATCATCATGACTGTACTGTTTGGTTTAATTGGTTTGGTGTGGGTCGTATTGTTTAAGGAATGTTTGGAGAGGTTAAGGTAACTTCTTGATATTATTTAATAAGTTAAAATATACTCCTTGTGGATTGACCACTACATTCCTTGGCTAAGATTATTATGACTGTTAAGTTATAAATGGAAAAGTGAGCTGTATTGATCTACATTGTGAGGACTATTCGAAACTTATATTTTGATTGATTATACCTCTTGACCTTGTATAAGTAAGACAATACATTATAATAGTTGGGTAATAAGGAGTATAGTATTATTTTGAAAGTTTGATAAGAGTATTGAAAGTACCTTTTGGGTAGAAACAATAAAAGACCAATGAGGTTAATGTTATGTGAGCCAATGACTTATTGTGGATTTAGTTTGTAATCTGAATTGAATTATTAAATGATCATGTTTTTTTGTTAAGGTCTTATATCTCACCGTATTCTTGTGAAAGAAACATTAATATGGATTGAAAGTAGAAATGTCAACATCTTTTCTATTTAACTCTTGATGATTATATCACGATTTAAGAAAGATCATATAGATGTTTTAGTGTTATAAATAGTAAAGATAAGGTGGGTGTCCTTTTCATGCCATTTCTTTCAAACTCACTATTTTCTAACATTTTTACAGATGGCGGAATTTAAGTCTTTTATAGTGGATGAATTAAGTGACTATGTTGATCCATTATGTTGATTATGATTAAAAGCTTGTATTTATTGCTTGATTTGTTATAAAAGAGAACTTATGCTTTGCTAATTTAATTGCACGAAAGGGTTTTATCCTTAAAATCTATTGTATTATTCTAGGAAAAGGAATATTAATTTTGTATTTAATATTGGTTGTAGATATATAAAGAGATTCAAGTTGATCAAATAAATTATTATTATGACGTGTTGAAATCAACTTTGTATGATTTATGTTTGGTTTAATCATTCTGATTTAAGGAGTTTGAAATATCATAATATTGATTGAGTATCAATTATGATTTAGTTATATTTATGTAATTCAGCATTAAGTAGATATGTGGAATTAAGACTTCATAAAGTTAATAAGTTATAACTACTATGGTTAATGAATGAGAATCATTTAATATGAAGTTATATGCATGAAACTAATACTATTATGAGTGTTATAACTATTTCACTTAATTAACATAATCTTATAAATTATTACGAAAATGTTGTAGATAAATAATTAATTATGGACTACGAAGAAATGCAATAAACTACCTTAAATTGCATTAAGACACATAATCAAGAATGTAAATAACTTTGAAAATGATTGTGATCTATTATCGAAATTAAGTTATGGACCTTAGGATCGAATTCATATGCGATAATGTATCATTGTGATATGAAGTAAAACTTGTCGTAAAACTAATTCATTTATAATGAAATAAGTTAAGAATTACGACAATTCTAATATATGGAACTTGAAAAGCCAACTTCGATGGCTCTTTGTAGAAAGTGTCCATTTAATGACGCAGGTCATTAAATAAATACTACCATACAACATATATCCTCATTTGTCCCTTGAGCTACATGTATTACATCTGTTACAATCCATTAAAGAATTTTGTTACGCTTTAAGTTACGAAATATGCTTAACCCGTGTGAACAAGTCACCTCGATACCAACTTATGTTGGGTACGAAGAAGAAATTGGTTTTGTAATGACTTAAGTCGATACGTAAGCACTTTATCTCCCATAGGCAACCTAAGTTGGCACAAACATGCTTCTTTGGATGGGTTGAACATGTTTTATACCTTATGCGTAACTTGGAATTAAATAAACTCAACTAATTGATTATATTTTGATAACTTAACCAAGTGACATGGTTATGGGACATGTTTCTGTTGACAATTGTGTCGTATAGAAACTGAGCATGCAATGTATGAATCTTAAAATTTAGAAGAATTAGTGTAAGTCATTACACGATCAAGTTCACCTAGTTCTAACAAAATTGTGAAATGTCGGATGGGATTTGATTGAATGAATTCAAGGTAGACACTTAGAAAAAAACTTGTAAATCAATGCCAAGAAGGGTACTAAATGTATACTCTATATACAGACTCGAAAGAGTAACCTATGGGGATTGGTGGATCTAATTGACCCATAGTTATGCACATGCTTTATTGACTTGTTATCTGGTGAATTGTAATTATAATGTTGTTGGATTTAAATGTTAGGATGTACATTTAAATCATTGAAGGAAAAATTTAGCTTGGGAAGATAATTTTTTTCATAATTTGAAGTAATGAAAATTAGGTGTTACATTTTCCAAGTGGAATGAGGTATTTTATCATCAAGTTTTTATGAACAATCGTTAAGAAGGTAAACTAGTTTTAAACCCTCTTAAAACCCTAGGTGTATAATGATTGGTGAGAACTTGGCTATAGTGGCCCATAATTGATTGCTTGATCAAATTTTATGATTGGAGGTTATAGAGGACTCATCCATATTTCTATAGGTGGTATTTAAAAATTGTGACTGTATGTGGACCCCACTCAAAATTAAATTTTTTGGAAAATTTCAGTTTGTGCTCAAGTTTTCCATTAGACATGGTAACTAAATTGGAATTTAAGGAATTATGGGACATTTTTTTTTCATTTTTATGATGGTTTCAGATCATGTTTGAGCACTTAGGAGTTATGTATTTCCCTATCTTGTATGATTGGTTTTTAGGTAGTTTTGGGCAATTTGAAGAAGTCTGGTTACAAAGGTGTTTTTGTGACCATACATTTTGATTTATGGCATGAGTTGAGTTTGGTGATGACCTTAAGGTCATGAGATTTCCATTGGTATATCACACTTGCATTTTTAATGAGATTTGATGAAGTTATGGCTTGTTTTCTGAAGACTAGTTTTGAGGGTGCTTGGTTGTGCATGTTCTCAAGAGGGTTTCATGGCATGAGATGTTGTTGCAGAGTGTTTCATGGTTGTTGAAGGTTTTAAAGGCTTAGAAAACATGTCTAAGTTTGTTACATGTTTTTTTAAATTTTCTCTCTAGAACATTACCTTCTTGGCGAGATGGTTATTTTGGTGCTTTAGGACTTCTTGAATCATAATGGTGGTCTAGGTTGTTTTAGATGATGATTGAGACCTATATGGTCTTATGGATGATTTTATAGGATTTTATAATAAAATTTTAATTGTTATTTCTATATTATGGCTGAAATATATGTATTATGATCATGAAAATGGTATAAAGGAAAATTAGAAAGATCATTTGAGCTAACTAAGATAGTAGATAGAAAGTGCGAGCTAGGAAGGTGATTCCAAGAGGTGAAAGATGTATTTTTGACCTTCAATAGGGAGAAAATAGTGTGTGAATATGTTCTAAGAGTGTTTTTATATTTTGGAGAGATAGGTCATTGGACCTAATTCAGCTTGGTGAAGAATATATAGAGCGAGTTAACCTAGTGAGAAAATTTGAAGGAGGAAGGAGAGTGAGCTTCATTATGTCATCTTCATTGTTGTAGAAAAAAATTAGTGGTGAAAACATATCGGTGGATTTGATTTGTTCTCGAGTCATCTAGGGGTTGGTGCCTCCTTATAGGGTTAGTTCTTTACTAAACTAGGGGTTGATACTCCTCATGGGGTGGGTGCCTCACTAAACCTAGGGGTTGGTGCTCCATGTTGAGTTAGTGTTAAAATAAATTTGATTCATATCTGTAATAAAAAAATTCAGTTGGTTTTCTTCCCCTTGAGGTTTTCCCACTTGTATTTTTTTCTTGTGTTGTTTCTCTCTCATTTTCTCTTTGTGGTTATGTTCTTATGGATGTATGCTTAATGATTAATTGAATGGTTAATGGAAATAATTATATAAGTGGATTAAAATATAATTTTTTCACTAATTTAGCCCCGCAATGTTTCTCGCTTCCGAAAATGAATGCTTAAAACAAGATTTAAAGTGTTTCCTAACAAACTATGCACATGGAAAACAAGGTATTCTAGTGAAAATGTGTAAAAATTGTGTTAGTGGGACTATTACAACATGATTCATGAGTTAATACATAAAGAATAAAGGTGAGGAACAATTTTACAAATATTTTAAGACAACCTAAAAGTTTTGAAATTTTTATTTGTTCAAGTCATGGCCAAAACTCTCTCTCGAATGTGTGAAACCCCATAATAGGGAAAAAAATTACAAAAAGAAAGTAATTTGTGATTATGGGGATGAAATTTATTAAAAATTGGAACATATCATCTTGGCATGCTCATTAAAGATATTTTAAAGTTTGGGAGTGATTTGACTCTGTACGGTCCTTATTTTATCCGACAATCCTATATTGTGCTAAAGGAGACCTAGCTTGAAAGGAGTAAATTGAAAATCGGAAAAATTTCCTCAAGATTCTCCTTGATGGTTGATTGGGAAGTTGTATGAGATTAATTGGTTATTGAAAAAGTTCCTTTCTTTCTAATATATTGAGTTTACAAAAATTTATCTCCAAATATATTGAGTGACGGGCTATAAGATGTGTAAGATTGTGTTGAAGGGAGAAAGAGGGTTAAAGGCCCTTATCTTACATTTTGGTCATCAAATGAGGTTTGTGTAATTCAAAGGAACTTATTGAAGTTTGAAATCAGGTTTGAAGAGCCTTTGAAATTATTTAGAACATAGGTTTCATTAATAGGTATTGAGAACCTAGTTAAGTAAGAATTAAAACAAAGTTCTTGGAAAAGATTATTTGCAAAATAATTAGTGAGTACTTTGACTAAGATAGGGGTGGGTAAGGTGTGAGAGAACCTGAGAATACATTTGTGGAATGATTATAAAGGGAACATGTTAATTCTTGCATAAGGAGACCATCAAAAATTCAGTGCACCAAACAAGAAAATGGAGTTGAGAATATGCATCTTGTTTGGAATAAAATGATCATGATTATTGTTTGAAGGTATATATAGTAGGAGATAATTTTTCTAAGAATGTTTTAAGGAATTAAAATGATTAGGGTACCTAATCATTCTTGAGATAGTGTTGATACACAATGATGAGGCCAGTGAGTGTAAGAGGACATGATCTATAAGGATATAAAAAGAAGTATATTTACTTGAGAAGTGAACATAGAAGTGAATAAAGGACAATAAGCAAACATGAGGACATAATTAGGATTTCATGAGTAGTATTAGCAGTGAAGGAAAGTGATGATAGGGTTAAAGAAAACATTATCGAACTAACAAACTTATGAAGGTTATAGAAATTGTAACTAATGTACATTTGCTAATTTTTGATATTGATTCACATGAGCGGTGTTATTATCTTAAAGCGGCGAAAGCAGATTGCGGGGTAAGGTTGGAAACATCATCTAAAGAAGAAATTTTTATCCTTTCCATGTGAAGTTGAGGAATTCATGGGCTCATAATATCTCGAGTACAATTTATACATTGATTGGTGAAGTTACTTGTTGTTTATTTACATCATTTTGGTACGAGCATGCCTTTATTGAGATTTGAATATTCTTTGTTGCTAACCATAAGTTGTGTGAATGCACGAGAGATGTTTTGAGAAAATATTTAAGGAAATAACAGGTGAAAAATGTTGGAAAATTGTGTTATTGATTTCAATAGGTTTCATTGATGTAAACATGTGAAAAGAACATGAAGGTTGATTGGTAGTGTCAGTCATTGATGCCATGTTTTGTGTTGAGATTGCTTTGTTTTCTTGAAATTGATGAGGTGGCATGGTGTCTTGAGTAAGTTTTATGGCTAATATGATTGATGCAAAGGTATTTCAATGTTTTGGTGATGTCATGAAGCTTGTTAAAGGCTCTTGTAGGTGGGAAAGAGTGGAAAAGTCATGAGGTGGTCTACATTGATGGTGCAAACATGATCAAGAAGCCTAGTCGTCATACATGAAGGAGTAGGCAGTATGTTAGGTATGTAGCAGCTTTTTGAGCTTGGTAACTACATGGAAAATATGAGGATGAAGTGTGGAGACACTCACAAGTGTTTTAGAGTGTAGGTATATTATTTTGACATGTTTGGTAGGTCATGTACTAGACCTTATCTTAAGCCCTAGATAGTCTAATGAGATAGGTTTTTCTGATTTCATCTTGGATATGAAAATTTGAGATTTTGGAAAGGTGTATTAGGTTGTCCTAGAAGTGTGACTGAATTTGTAGGTCCTAGTTTGCAATATTTAGCATGAAAAGTTATATTTAGCTCTACTCGGTTCTAGAAAGTGAAAAAACCAGCTTGAGATGGTCTCTGTTTGATGCTTATTGGCACGTGTGAAGTCTACATGGGAGGATAATATATTCATGGTAATTGGGGAAGGGTTTTATCTCAATTTTTCATGCATTAGTTTTTGGGTTAAGGGGAAGAGATTTATGAACAATCGGTAAGAAGGTAAGATGGTATTAAACCCTCCTAAAACCCTAGTGAGGTAGTGATGGAGAAGAAATTGGTCTAAGTGACCCAAAATGGATTGTTTGTACTTGGTTACTAATTGGAGGTTGTATAGGACTCCTTAAGGTTTCTCTAGGTGGCATTTAGGTGTCTTGACACTATGTGCACCCCACAATGCTCTGTAAGTTTATGAAGAAGTTGATATTTAGATAAGGTTTTGCATTGGAAATGTTAAATAAATTTATGTTTGAGTGAGTATGGAAGTAATTATACATGTATATGGTGGTTTCATATCATGGTTGAGCCCTTTGGAGGTCTACAAAAGTCATTCTTACATGACTAGTTTTAGGGTATTTTGTGACAATTTTTGGTATTCCTAGTTGCAGGAGGGAATTATTGAGCCGATAAGCCATAATTTGTGGTGTCTTATGAATTTGGTGATGAACCCAAGGTCAAGATATTTCCATCTATGTGTCATACTTTCATGGTTGAGGTGATTTGATGAGTGTTTTAGCTTCATGTTTGAGGACTAGTTTTGTAGGTCATAGACCTAGTGAGGAGAGTTGTTCTAATGAGTGGATTCATAACATGAGAAGGTGGTACATAGTTATAAAAGATTGTAATAGGCATGGAGTGGAATTATAAAACATGTCTAAGTGTTTTTAGAAGTTTTATGATGGATATGTAGGCCCGAGTGATCTTGGTTTTGGTGAGAAGGTAGTTTACGTCCTTTCCAACATAAGTGGTATTTTGTATGGTGTTTTAATAATGTTCTAATGTTTTTAGAGTGTATTTTACCGATGATGTCTAACCTAGATGTGTTGGATGCTTAAGTCATGTATATAATCATGTTCTTAGTCATGTTTGTCTTGTTGGGTGTGTATGAGTAAGAGCGAGCAAGAGGGGAGATTGAAAAGGTGTAGAAGATATTTACGATCATCAAGAGATAAAATATATTGTGTTATAATTTTCTAGAGGATGTGTTAATATTAGATAGATAGGTCATTAGACATAATTACCTTGGAGATGAAGTTATTGAGTGAATTATCCTAGAAGCGCTTTCTATGAATATAAATGAAGGAGAGCTAAATCGGTGTCATCATCACTTGTTGGTGATAGATTTCATAGGAAAAACAATTAGGTGGTTGAGTTGGTGCTGAGTCATCTAGGGGGTTGGTGCCTCAATGAAGGGCTGGTTTTCCTTGTTGTGTTGTTGCTCAACTAAATTTGATTCATTTCTATAATAAATATTTTTTTCAGTGGATTTTCTTCCCTTCAAGGGTTTCCACTTATATTTGGTGTTTATGTGTTCTTGTGTTCTCATTTTATCATCTATGGTTATGTTTCTTGTTGAATGCATGCTTAATGGTTAATTTGAATTGTATTGTTGATGGGTGTAAAGGTTTAAGTGAATGAAAGTTTTAAGGATCACTGGTTCAACCCCTCTTAGTGATTGTGCTTCCAAAAACAATGGCTGAGAAGAGTGAAATAAGTGTAAGAAAGAGGAGTAGAAAAGCGTGTCAAAATACTAGGTGTGAAAGAGAACCTAGGTAAGACATAAAACAAGGTGAAACATACTTGTTAGACAGAAAGAAAGAGATAAATGGATGCATAAGAGATAGTGAAGGGGTTGATAATGTTATTGATCCATACGAAGAAGAAATATGAAAGAAGGAACAAGGAACAATGAAGAAAGAAAACAAGACTAATGGTTTGAACAAGAATTGAAAGATCTTATGAATGATATAGATAATCTTGAACAGTTGATGAAAGAAATGAGTGTGGAGAAAGGAAACAATGAAGTTGAATTTTCTATGAGAAGAAAGGTTAAGTTTCCTATAGGGTTTCTTATGAAGATAAAATAAAGAATGTAGTTGAGAGAAGAGATTACAAAAGAAGAGAGGAAGCCGAGGCAAATGGATAAGAAGATAAGAAAACAAGAGAAAGAGATCATCAAAGAGGTTGTGTATGAAGAAAATCATAAATTTGATGAAGAAGATGTGATAGTAAGATTCTGATCATCTTAAGGAGGATGAAAATGAGTACTTTTCAGAAATGAAGAAGAGGATGAAGAAGAAGATGAGTTCTATGATTATTTTACAGATTTTGAGGATGAAGAAAAATTGCTTGGAGGTTAAAATGAAGATAAAACAGTTTTCAAGACTGATTTGGAGGTGAAGCAACTAGAGGACATGTAAAATTAAGTGATGGAGACTCCAAATTCTTCATGTTTTATATCTAATATTTGGTGTGATTGTGTTTGTGCAGGTATACTAGAAGAATAAGCGAAAATAATTGAAGAAGAAGCTATTAAAATATCTCAAATGAGGAAGATACAAAATACTAGTTACAATTTTTTAAAGAAAGAACAAGAAGAAGATAGAAGAGAGAGATGGAAGAAAAAGAAAGAAATAAGATGAAGAAGACACAGCTGAAAGAAAGAAGAAATCAAAGAGACACTACAATTGGAAGAAGAAAAAGAAGAGAACTACTTAAGCTAGCACACAAATTCTTCCACTTTAGGAGAATGGTGCAGGAACATCAATTATGTATATAAATAAAGTTTGGTTTTGGCTTGTAATAGGTTGTGGGGTCCTTTCATGTGTCCTTGAGTCCTTCATAGTTATTTTGAACCCTCCATGTGTGTTAAATGGGACTTTTGTAATTTCCCTCCAAAAAGGAGAATTTGAAAATTTGAATTGTAAGCTTGGTTTAAAAGGTGTAATGATGTAACTAAGGTCATGAAAATGATGTAAAAGGTCTAAAAGGACCTTAAATAGTGTTTTCTAGGGTAACATCTCCCTTTAGTCAAGTATAACCATGAAGTGGTTAGTTGAAACCATAGTTAGGGTTGTAGTTAGGGTTGGAATTAGTTATTCCACCCACCTTTTGGTTATAATTGATTTAAATTTGAATGGAGGGAATAGAAGAAGGTGTAGAAGAGATATTATAGGTTCAATACAAGTTTAGGAGCCTCAAATGACCAAGAACATGTGATGCCAAACATGGAACATTGTTAAGAAACAAGTTTCTTAAATGTATAGTGAAAATCTTCTTGAATATATGAATAATAATGCATATTTGATGATCCTTCTATGTGTATTTATATTGATAGGTTTGATGTTGATGTATTAGGTGGATTATAATCTTAGTTAGAGATCTTGTTGTTGTTAATGATGCTTTTGATGAGGTTTTTTAATAAACGTCTTGTGGTTATTCACTTTATTGTTCTAATGTTTATGTGAAGGTGTGAATATGAGTAAATAATCATGTACATGTGTTTAGGGGTCATTTTTGGGAGTTATGAATGCCAAAAGGAGGATTTAAAGTGTTTTCTAATAAAGCTGTACGAGGAAAACATGGTATTCTAGTGAAAAAGTGTGCAAACTATGTTGGTGGGACCATTACACAAGGATTCACGAGTTGATGCATAAATAAAAAAGGAGAGGAATGATTTTACATATCTTTTGAGATAGACGAGAAGTTTTAAACCCTTATTTGTGGAATCTATGGACAAAACTCTCTCTCTCATACTATGTGAAACCCTATACTAAGGCAAAAATTGTAAAAAGTGTGTGTAATTTTTGATTATGTACATGATTTTTTTGAAAATTGGAACAATTCATCTTTGCATACTCATTAAAGATATTTTAAATTTTGAAAGTGATTTGAATCTATATGGTCCTTGTTTTCTCTGATAGTCCTATACTATGCTAAAGGAGGCCTAACTTGAAAGGAACAAATTGAAAATTGGGAAAAATTTCCTAAAAATTCACCTTCATGGTTGATTGGGAAATTTTATGGGATTAATGGGTGCTTGAAAAAGTTCCTTGTTTGCTAAGATACTGAGTTTACGAAAATTTATATCCAAATAACTTGAGTAACAAGGATACAAGTCATGTAAGGTATTGTTGAAGGAGAAAGAGGTTATAAGCCCTTATCTTACATTTTGGTCATCAAAAGAGGTTTGTGACATTGAAAGGAACTTATAGAAGTTTAAAATTAGGTTTGAGGAGCCTTTAAAATGATTTATACCAAGGTTGCATTCGTAGATCTTGAGAACCTAGTCAAGTAAGCATGGAAACCAAGTTCTTGGAAAAGATTATTTGTAAAAGAATTAGTGAGTCCCTTGACCGAGAGAGGGGTAGGTAAGGTGTGAGAGATCCTGAAAATATATTTTTTGAATAATTATAAAGGGAACATGTTAATTCTTGCATAAAGATACCATCACAAACTCAAACACTAAACAAAAAAACATAGTTGAGAATAGGCATCTTGTTTGGAGTAAAATGATCATGATTATTTTTGAAGGTATATATATTAGGGGGATAAGTTGTCTCATAATGTTTTAAGGACTTAAAATTATTAGGTTACCAAATCATGCTTGAGAAAGTGTTGATACACAATGAGTCCAAGAGGATAGTCTAGAAGGATATCAAAAAGGTATAGTTTATTGAGAAGTGAATAAAGGATAATAATGGAGCATGAAGAAAATAATATGAGTTTTTGTAGTATTAGAAGTGAAGGACATTGAGGAGAGGGTTAACGAAATCCTTATTGAACTAATGGACTTATGAAGGTGCTATAAACTATAACTAATGTACATTTGCGAATTTTTGATCTTGATTGACATGAACATGTGTTCTTATCTTAAAGAGAGAAGAGTTTTTAGGGTAAGGTTGGGAACATAAACCAAACAAGACATTTTACTCCTTTTCATGTGAAGTTGAGGTATGTTTGGACTCACAATATCTTGAATATAATTTATACATTGATTGACGAAGTTGCTTGTTATTTTTCTGCATCACAATGCAAGCTATGTGTATAGGTCTTGGTTTTTATTTTCACAAATATGTGAATGTTTTTGGTATTATTTGCATTTAGTTATGTACAAGGAGAGGGATATAACAAAATTTACTTGAGAAGAGTCTTGATCGGGGAAAATCTGAACCCCATTGGTGAAAGATGTGTAGGCCTCAAATATGTCACAAGATAATAATGATAATCATGTAGAACATTACGTTCACTAAAATTTTATTCCATTTTAAATATTTGATGACCTTTATATGACGTGGAATGCAAAAAAATAAAAAATAATATAAGGTTTGTAACTAGGAGCTATCATAATTAATTAACTTCCTACACTTATAACATAATATCGAATAATGTGTGGTACTTGTAATTACAAATTTACAATATGATACAAGATTGAAAATACATGATAAAAGATGTATTTATCTACACAATAATATACAAGAGAGATTTGGGTTCACATAATAGAGAATCTGGGAGTTTAGATGTTGAAGATGTCATGTTACTTAAACTTCAAGTGGAAGATGCCCCGGTTTAGGAATACTTAGATATTCTATGAAAGGTTGTATATTTTAGGACATATTATGAATCCTTGGACCTGATTGCTCTTGGGTTCTACACATTTTTCAATCTTTTGATGGAATCAAAATATGTTTCACTGTCAAACCCTAATTGTAGAAAAATATTGAAACCATATGTAATCAGTTGAACCAAACAAAAATCCTTACCATGGGTAGAATACCCTATAACAAGGTTAGTGTTTGGGTTGAAGTGAAATATGTGCACCGCCTATATTGACACTACTTTGAAGAGTCATAAAAGTATATTTATTTCTCCACCTAGCATGTAGTATATATTATTGCAGCTATTTGGTACATTGAACAACTTTGAACATGCTTGAGAGGATTGTGCTCTTGTTAAGACTTTTGAAGTAGGGATCTTGGTGTTCTTGGAAGTGAGGTATGATAAAATCCTTGACCTGGTTGAGTGCTTCAAAAATATAATAGTGGTTTCCCTAATGGATGTGCATAATTTTAAGGAATATTTAGGAATCCTTTAATTTCTTTTGTATGTATTTAAATGAGAGTACCAAGTTATTTTTCTATATGCTTGTTAGGTGAGTAAATGAGGTGATGTTAACTTGCTTATATAGGAGTTCAAAGGAAAATCATTATAATAAGGTCAACCTAGGAAAATGAAAAGAACAAAAAAATGTTATTGCATCAAATGAAAAGTTGGAATATGTGTCAATTCAAGACTATACAGGTCATCCATGACTAGATTCCACATCCCAAGCTTTATGTACTTTTTTGGATAGAGAGATGGTGGATAAAATCTATGAGTTGCACCTTGATGGTCAAAGATTAAGCATTTTTTTATGAATTTTTATTCATAATTTTTTGACACATCGGGTGTAAGAATAATCAAGTTGGGAGAGAGATAAAATATGTGTTGAGTGGGGAAAGGATGTAGGATTTTGTATTAGCCAAGAATCATCGTCATAACTAGTAGTGTCAAAATGATAAATTACTAAAAAAATTATATTAAAGGAAAAATATTTTTGGTAGGGATCCTACCCGATTGCAAGAGGCCAAAGCCTAGATCTTCAAAGTCTAACCATACATAATAAAATACATAACACTAAGAAGGAGAATCAAAACAAAAGAGAGACAAGTGAAGCTGAAAAACCACAAAAAAAGAGAAGCTAAACCCCAACATTACCCTAACGAAATCACAACAAAACAACAACAATAATCTTTCCTATGGGAGCTAGACACACTAGATCATATCCAAACATTGTTTGGCAGTATTTAATAGATTATTTTTTAGGATTTCTAGGTTGTCCTTGATTTCCTTGACTGAGGTGTCATCCTTAGCTTTTTCCTTCCCTTTGCTGCTTTCCAACACAATGGTGATGTTGGAAAAAATATCCATATTGCCTTTAAGGATAGAGAGGATGTCACATTGCCTATTTCTGATTTTTTCATGCTCCTCTTCAAGGGATTTGATTCTCTTTTCCATCTCTTCCATTAGTTGTTCATCCTTACTCCCAATTTCAATAGAAATCTTGCACCCCCTAACTTTTTCCTTCAAAACTTTGCATTCCTTCCTAAGCTATGGGAGCATGTCATTGTGCAAGTCCAGTTCTGTCTGATGCTCCCTATTTTGTGTCTCTTACAGTTTCTTTGTCTCCCATATCTAGGAGGCCAAGGGAAGCAACCCCTTCACTAGAAGGATAAGAGGGAAAAGTAGTAGAAGTAGTGGGGTCGGGTTTTAGCTTTCTTTCATAGAGGATACGGTCGGAAGGGAGAGGAGGGGTCACGGTAGGAGGGGGTATTTTAGGAGGGGTAGGAGGATGAAGAGGAGGGGAAACATAGGTGTTCACAATGATGAGGTCAAAGTGTTTGTTAAGGAGAAAAATGATGGAATGTTGGGAGGGTTACGCTCATTTATCCTATTTTACGAGGTTCACCGAGTGGTCCAGGGATTGGAGGAGGTAGAAATGGAAATTAACTACCACATCTCTTCTAAAATGATTTAAAAAACCAAATGAAAGTAGGGGTTACTTTGAATCGACCCTCCACAGATGTAAGGTATTTCATAATCACATAACTTACCTGGTCATAGGGTTTAGGAAGCGAATCCCTGAGAAAACTGGTTTTAGCTTCCACCAATTGTTCTTTTCCTTCCAAAAACTTTGCCTCTTCCTCCTTTATGTCATAATTGTTTTTGAAAAGCTGTGTACCTTTGGGGTGGAGGCCGGTGACAACAAATATCATCTCTTCATGTGATGAGAAATGCTCTGTTTCTATACATCACCTTGTGCCCATTCTAATTTTGAACAAGCTTCGCGAGAGGTGGAAATCATGTCCCTTCGTCGCATTCACAAAATGATTGAAGCCACCCTTCTTGAGAATATCCCAGACCTCAGCGTCCTTCCTCCATTGATTGCTATCGATCAACTCAACTATGTAGATATCCCCCCGCTGTTTGTCGAGAGCCTAGGAGTACCGAGACCAAATTCAAAATGCTTAAGTGAATGAAGGTGGTGTAAACAATGAAAATAAAATCCCTACAAGCTCCAAGGTTCACCTTGTGATTCTTACCTTCTCTCCTTATTAATTATTGATGGACATTGTGCGGTAATAAGGAAGCCTGGTTCCAAGATTTGAATTCATTAGCAAGGACACCCAAGTTGGCTAAGGAGTCTACTAGATGATTGCCCTCCCTACATGTATGAGTAAATGTACAATTAGAGAAGGACTTAGTTAAATGAGTGGCCTTGTCGATGAAAATTTTAATGGTCCAACTTACATGTGCCAAGCCTCTGAGACAATTAATGATGTTCATTGAGGCTACCTCAATTAAAATATTCTACAACTTGAGGGAACAAACCACCAATTTGATAAATTACTAAATTTGAGCGTCTAGACCAAAACTATTATTTTTCCATTTCAAGGAAAAATATACACCCATTTTATAATTTTTCACCATCTTGATAAAACCCTCCTTAGTTTAAATAAACTCCTATTAAAAAAATTATAAAATAATCTACGAAAAAGGATGTACATTGTGGTGTTGAAAGAGGTCTAACCCCTCCTTCCCATTCCAATTTTGTATAAAAAAATGAAGTAACCACTTGGCTTATGTAATAGATTACCTTTGCATATGCACAAAACCATATTTACATATTCAATATGATTTTTTAATTTATGAAATATACTAATTTTCCTATTGAATGTCATCTTAGTGATGAAATGGAGGTTACAACGTGAAGCCAAAGCGGACATCATTTTTGTTTATCACAACAAAACGTTGAGAGAGATCACAATTTGTGAGGCTGTAGATATTGGAGATCACAAGTTGAGAGGCACAGATTGTTGTGGAGGACACGTGTCAAGGGATAAATCTAGGGAGAAGAGAATTGTTTCCAATGTTGTTGTGGGAGACTATGCACTGATTCTAAGAAAATAGTTGGCGTTACTAAGCAATACAAACAAATAATTATTTTAACTCATTTAGGATGCATACTTAGATCATAAAAATTCTAAAAGAAAATATGGAGATTATAAGGAGCAAAAAAATCAGACAGAAGTTAGGTTTCTAAACGTCAAAGTAAGGATCCATGTGATCTGAGTCACATGGGATATCACTATTCCCAGGTAGGGTATTTTAGGGCCCGAGTTTTCATATCTCACTCGACGTGCACCAAAATACATTGAACCTAACCCTGAATAGGGAAAATCCTTTCTACAATGTTCAACATCACAAAAACTAATACTACAAATATGATACCAAAAAATATCTACATCTGAACTTTGTAATTACTCTAAAAATGCTAAAACTGAAAAATTGTATTATTTTGTTTTAAAATGTTTGGGTATGCATAAAAATGGAAAAAATGGGATGAAAATTGTGATTAGAATGAATAGAGTGGATACGTAGAAGAGAATTCAAGTGGATAATTAATGCTAATGGGTTCATTGTGAGGTTTGTGGTATACACTAGTATTGTTGATAGAGTAGAAGAACGGTGAATGCATGAACACGGGGCTACGAGGTCTATGGTATTGTGCTAGCCTTTTCTTGTATGTTTGAAATTACAAAAAGATTATGGATATGGACAAAGGTAATGTTATCATAGTAAGGTCCATGGTATCATCTAACAATTTCCTTTAGTCTACCCGACGAAATAAAACATGGATGGAGTGAAGGTCGGAAGGGTCTCACAAGAAACCTTCTTTGATACCAAATGTGTATTTTACCCCATATCCAGAGAGGAGCGTAAGCTCAAAATATTTCGATTTAACATATATTAATTCAAACACATTAAAATTATATAAGATTTATGTCTCATATATTTATGGAGATTATATAGTTATTGCATCTCCCACAAATCTCTAATACTCTCATATTTATGTGAGTTGGTTCAGCCTCCAATAACTCACTCACATACACAATAAATGCATGTGCATATCTAATAGTCCCTAAGACCATTCAATCCTAAAATATATCATAGATATCTTATTTATCTTTGAGTTATTAGCATAACTCAATATAGACACTCTCACATATTATTTCCTAACACACACTAATACAAGTTATATTACTTATTAAAAAAGTGGATCACTAAATCTCTAGCTCGATTCACATTATTTTAGAAAATGTCTACCTACCTCTTAACCTAGAACATTTTTAATTTGGAATCTTGTTTTCTTTAAGATCTATATTAGGAAAAATATCTAACATGATAACTGGATATCTATTTTTCCAATCTTGGTCTTAGGTGATGATCCCTCACATCTCACTAGTTGCGTGGGGCCAAGGTTTGAAGAAAAGGTTCCTCCCAATAAGAACTATATATAATACCAAAAAAATATATTAAAAATGGGGAACAATCTGAAATATACATCTACATCTCTCTTCCTTCAGATTTTTGGTAATGAGCCCACCGATTACTAATGGTGTGAAGTTGAGATACGAGAAAGATGCCCTTACTAACATTCATCTTGACTTTAGTGATGAACCCCGATTCTTAATGGTAGCAAGGGAAAAAGTGTAAATGGTTACTATAAGATTTTTAAGTCAAGAACACGACGCAAATTTATTAAAACCATGAAATCCAAAAGGTCATCTAGAATCCTATGCTAAAAAAAATAATTATTCCAAAAACTAGATTTTGTCAATCAGTTGGCCTTCCATGAATCAAATTTTAGAGAAATCCAATAAATATAGTTGTTTGAGCATAATTATGAAAATCCTGCAAATTTTCTTACATGTTTCATTGAATCAACATTAACCTTATTCTATTCTCAAGACCTACAAAACCATTTATTATCCATACCTTACACATGTATTCATGAATTTTGTGTCCTTCTTAATGCATGGTTTTGATCCCTCACATTTGACTAGTTGTGTGGGGTTAAGAATGGAATAAGATGTATTACCTATCCTTATTATCACCATTGTAACCAAGTTTTTCCAATGGATCAAGACTTATTAAAATTATCTACAAGAGTAGTTATCAAAGTACTTTCAAATTTTAGTATATCATTCACACCCATTTCATTCTGTTTTATCATTTTCATCATTTCCATAACATTCATCGAATACTATGAAAAAAATACATTGCTAACCATTTAAATTGCATAATATACAAACTAATAACATTTTAAATCCATGAATGCTTTATAGTGTTAAGAAAAAAATAAAATATGCATATATATGCTTTTATCAAGTTTAGTACATCATTTGTCACACCAAAGGACAAGCGTGGTCTAAGAAATCCTTTGGAGTCAAGAATAAAAATAAATATATATAAAACAATACTAATCAATAAGAATCCTAAGAAGACCTTCAAGACCCTTACAAGGAAGTAGGTTGAGGGATCCTACTTTGGATCCTTTTATCATTCTTACTCTTACCAGTGTGAGATCCTCCATGTACCAACTTCATGTGAGTGACCTTAGGAGCCCCCAATACATGTGGTATACCACATATGCTATGCTTTCATCATCTTTACAAAATATCTCAATAGTGAAAAACCCATTTTTAAGAAAATTATTCTCTAACTAGAGTTTTTATTGCAAGACGTAGCCAAGATAGCTCCATATTGGAAAAAACACACGAGTATGACATTATGTTTATATTGGAAACCTTGCATTCACTAGAAGATAATATTGGATGATACTAGAAGGGAATGTGAAATATTCAAGGGAAATTCATTGTATGAGCTCTCTTAAATTTTAAGCGGTGTTTATGATCACAACACACAATTGCACACACATGCACATGCACACACACACACACACACACACACACATCGAATTATATAAATCACAATATTAACTAGCCAAAATATATCTATTATAAATATAAGAGTATCAAAAAATACTTACTATGGTCATCCTCCTTTTATTTAAGGTTGTCCTCACCATGAGGCTTTGGCTCATGCTCCTCCTCCTCAATCTCACTCTCCTTGTCAGATACGTTTTCCTCCTATAGTTACCCCCTCAATATGAGGGAATCCTCTATATCCTCTCATCATTCGTGATTCCTATCTCATTTACCTTACAGTTGGCCCCTTGAACCATATTTACCCATCATAATCTCTACATCCTATTATTCCTAACCTTATGAGTCCCTCTCAAACTATATACATATTTGGTAGGTGATCAACATAGGGAAACCTAAACTGTTGGGGTACCCATCCTACAAGATGCACCTCACTCCAAACTCCCTTTCCAATCAACGTGTGGTACCTAAGAATGTAGATAGGGATACTCTATCTCTTTCTATGAGGACAATCATGTCAAGGTTTGGCTGATGTATCATGTCAACAATGGTCACTATACTCACCACTTGAGGTATGACCCTTATCAATGCCATGTCTACCCACATATTCACCTTGATAATGGTATGGTCGTTAACCTATATACCCCTATGGTATGGGATAACCATCTCATAAATCCATGACATAACCAATGTGTGGTGGCCCAGTTCCAGTTAGTAGAATTTAAAATTCTTATATAAATCATGATAAATATCAGCTAGGATATCCTAACCCCATGCATATACTCTCTTTTAGTCCTCTATAATCTACACAATATAATCACAAAATTATATAAAATTTCCTTCCTTTTGTCACCAATCAAGTATGAGGCCAATAATACTAGTAATGACCATTTTTGGGCCTCCTCTAGTGAGGTGTATTGTCTAAGGATTAGCCTTTGTGTTATAAAAGACACTCAAAAATCATGAAACATCCTCTAGTGTGATGGTCCACTCTTTTCTGATCTAAGGGAATACAAATTTGTTTCAATCATCATCTCAATATGTCATGAAATCGTGCAATTAGCCTACTAGTAGGAGTAACATGTATGCATTGATCCACTCTCCATATCCTAACCCCTGTCCAAAAGTCAATTTCTACCTATATCAAAAGAGACATAACTCAAGCTAGCCAATCTTTCTCTATGACCTGCTTCATTAGACATAATCCTTGATGTATAAAAATAACATACTCAAGCCAACATTACAAAAGTTAGTCTTTGGATCATTCAAAACAACTACTCATGTAAAAACTCAAGGACTCTCAAAATGCTTCTAAGTATAATTTATATGAAAATTTGAATAGGGGATCTTTATAATATTTCAAACTCTTCTCATAATCCTTTCCAAACAATCAAATTCACTTAAAGGTCTTACAAGAATGCATCAAGACTTCATTTCTTTCAACTTTCCCCTTCAATTTGAAATGAGAGCTACTAGCCCTAAAAACACCTAATTCTTTTTGTTCAAAATGGTTCACCTAGTATCAAGACAAACTAAACATATTTTTGGAAACTCATTATGGTTATATAGCTTATTCTAAAGTTTCAAACTATGCAATATGTTACCACTCCTCTAAACTGCTAGTCTTTGCCTGACAATTAGGCATATTCCTCTTGTAACCATGTTTCCATAGAAGTCTTATTGTATATGAAAACTCGAAAACTCATCCAAGAAAATAATCATATATTTAGGCACCCATTATTTACTTATTTCTTAATCCACGCTTTCGAGTTCGATACCGAGTAAGGTACATTTATCTCATTACCTTTCATTCACAAATAGGTCTCTCTTCTTTGGTCTAGGACTGAGTTTTATGGAATTTAGGATCTAAAACTTCCTGGAATCCTTATCAACCCTTACTATCACCTATTTTAGTCCTTTATCTACCTTTATACCAAGAATAATCAATACCCATAAGCCATTTTATATATCTTCCTTACAAATTAATCAATGTTGTGATAAAATAGGGTTCTTAGATTGTAATATCTAGTTTTCTATATCACGATACCTTATGTGCCTTCCTTCAACCATTAAAATCCTCCTTTAGTGTTCCTTGGACCTCCTAAACTAGTTTCAACAAGTATTACAATGTATTCTTGCTTATGTAATAAAATCCTTTATCTAAACCTTCAAGACTAGGTTTCCATTATTCACAATCATACTAAGAATATAAAGCTTCCATGTAAGAACTTATACTCTTTCTCGAAACTCCATGGAGATATTCCTTACACATAAATAAACATCCTCATAACTTTATAGAATTTGTCATTGGTCATAACTCAAATTAGGTACACACACACACACACACACACACACACACACACACACACACACACACACACACACACACACACACACACACACACACACACACACACACACACACACGCACACACACACACGCACACACACACGCACACACACGCACACACACACACACACACACACACACACACGCACACGCACACACGCACACGTACACACGCACACGCACACGCACACGCACACACACACGCACGCACACGCGCACACGCGCACACGCACGCACACACACACACACACACACACACACACACACACACTTTTCTAATATAGGAGTATTTTTACTTTGGTCAAGTTTTATACACACACACACACACACAAACTTCTAATATAGGAGTATTTTTACTTTGGTCAAGTTTTATATATTCTTCATGGTTTTTTATTATTCTATAATAATTGACTCAGTTTTCTTCAATATCTTTAAGGTAGGTTCCTTAAACCCTATTTAAACTTCTCAAAATGCACTTTACCAGTCTTAAGATGACCGTGTTTACAGAATTTTCTAGTTTTGTCTCTTTTGTTTAGAATATTTATTTAGGAATTACTATAACTTGAAAACCCATCAATAATCCTCCTCCAATGTATCCCAATGCTATATCTACCTTGTAAATTCAATAAATCTCTCTAAATATCATAATATAGTCACATCAAGACTATGATCTATAAATCCATCCTGTAAGCCTTTATTAAGTTTTCTTTGTGTTGATCCCGATTACAAACTTGATTAATGTTTTATTATTATTATTCACATAGAATTTTTTTTTTTCTATAAGTTTGACCCTTTGTGGAGTCTCCTCAATCATTCAATAACATATATAAAAAACAATACAACTTACCTTTATAAAATATCTATTTCTTAAGAAATCCTAAGCCCATAGAGTATCTTTACCTTTTGAAACTTCAATCACATCCTTCCCAACAACTTGTACAGTTCCTTATACTTGTAATAACACTGTTATACTATAAGAAACATGAATCATGACAATAGTGTGGAGTAAACACTATTTCATCATTTTGTTCTCAAAGGATATACATAGTCTTCATAATTATAGAACTTGCATTTAATAACCCCGCTACTATATGTCACCAATGATTACATCGGGGTTTTTCGGGGTCTCCAAGGCTCTTATTTTAACACACTAACTTATTCCTTTCTCTTTCTACTTCTCCTCATTTGAATACCTTGTTTATAAACCCAAAATGGAGGTAGTTACAATTGGTTGTAATTCCCTAACCATGTTAAGAGGTGACCATTGCTTATGAAACCCTAACAAAATGGGTGAAAACACCTCAATTTCATCACATAAGGTCTTTGGTGACCTTTTACATCTTTAATTGTTTTCAAAATTTACATTAGACCTCTTAACTTCAAGTTAGAATTTTAAAGATCCAAATAGATGCATTTTGGAGGAAACCCCAAAATGAACCCTCGATACACATGGAGGAACTCAAGAAGGTTTAAAATCACACTAAAACACTAAAGATACCTACTAAACCAAAAATTTTATTTGTAGATGATGATTCTCCCGAATCATGCTCCCCACATGGGAATATTTGAGCTCCATCTCAAATTGTCTATTTTTTCTCTTCTTCCAATTCCTTTTCTTTTTTCTTTGCCTCTTTTCTTGGATTTCTTTAGCTCATATTCATATTCAATGTATTTTTCTTGTCTTGTCCTTGCTTTCTTATCCTCTAGATTTCTTGTCTGGTCTTCATCTTACTTCATTCTTTCTTCATTTTTCTATTTTTATCCTTATTCACTTTTCAATTGTATCTTCTCATCACTTTCTTTCTTCTTTTCATCTTCCACATTCATTTCTTTGTTCACACGTGAAAAACATAGCTAAAAGCAACATTAAATTGTAAACATAGAGACAAATTAGTCTCATTTATGGTTTCTTCCTTCTTTAAATTGAATCCTTCACTTTATTTCTGACCATCCTCTATTGTTACCTCTGTATTTTTCTCTTTATCGTCGATTATTTCTACATTTCTTGTTCTTGAGTCTTCATCATGCTATCTTCTTAATTGTATGCTTCTTTGGCTAAATTTTCTATAGACTCTGTCTTGAATTTTACTTCATCTTCTTCACTCAACCAATTCCACACAATTGTAAGAAATATTAATGATTATTTCATTATGCTAGCACATGTACCTTCCTTCTTAACTAATTGAATCTGACTTTGTGTTTGCTTAAAAGTATATTCTTCATGGATTCTTTAATCTTTAATATTTTGGTCTTTAATTTCTTCATTCAATGCTTAATTCATTACCTTCATATATTCAAATTTTTATCCTGCATTCACACATAAAAAGAAATCTTAGAATGAAAATTTGGATGCCTCACAACCTCTTGATAAGATCCTTACAAGAGATCTTCTTCATATTCTTTATGTTTTTTTCTTCTTCACTAGTTTCTTCTTCTTCTTCACCAAGTGCCACTCCCACTTCGGAAAGAAAATATTGGCCTCTATCTGTCATTTATTTTTTGTTTCTTCCCTTTACAAGTAATAAACTTCTTCCTTCTTCTTTCTACAAACCATTATATAAACCATTGCAATCTTTTCTTCATACTCCATGCAATAATTTTGTTTCCATCCTCTCTCATTTTTATCAACCACTTCAAATATTCGTTTATCTCTATAATATATGCAATCAAATCCTCATTTTTCATTTCCCTCTTCATTATACTCTTGTTCATCTTACTATAGTAGCCATCTAAAAGAAATCTTTCATCTTAACTCACGTCTCTTCTCAATTGTCTCTTTTCTTTCTCTATTTCTTCTTTGCAAGCAATTCTTTCCATATTACTCTTCCTAGCACCTCACCCTAGGCCTTACCTAGTATTATGGTCCTTATTTTCTTCTCTTTTACCCTCCAAATCTATTTCACCTTGGACCTCTTCTTATCTTTTCTTTATCTTCTTATTTAAGCCTATAATGGCTAAGGTTTCTTTACTTACCACTTTTCTTCACTTTCTTCAATTTAAAAAATTTATTCTTACTTTCAAAGATCAAAAATACTCGATACCACTATGATTTAGAAAATAGTGCACTCAAGCTAACACTACAAAAATTTAGTCTTTAAATCATTCAAAACAATTTATTCAAAAATCAAGGACTCTAAAAATGCTTCTAAGTAAATTTTTTATTAAATTATTGATTAGGGGATCTTAATACTATTTCAAAATATTCACATACTCATTTCCAAACAATAAAATTCACTTAGGTCTTACAATAATGCATCAAGACTTCATTTCTTTCAATTTTTCCCTTTAATTTCAAATGAGAGCTACTAGCCCTAAAAATACCCAAACTTTTTTTTCAAAATGGTTCACCTGGTATCAAGACAAACTAAACATGTTTTTGGACACCCATTATGGTTATACAACATATTCCAAAGTTTCAAGCTCTACAATATGTTACCACTCCTCTAAACTACTAGTCTTTTCCCACAATTACACATATTCCTCTTGTAACCATGTTTCCATGGAAGTCTTATTGTATATGGAAACTCAAAATATCCTCAAAGAAACTAATCATATATTTAGGAACTCATTATTGAGTTATTTCTTAATCCAAAGTTTTAGGTTCGATACCAAGTAAGGCACATTTATCTCGTTACCATTCATTCACAAATAGGTCTCTATTCTCTAGTCTAAGACCGAGTTTTATGGAATTTAGGATCTAAAAATTCTTAGCTTCCTTATTAACCATTACTATAAGATGTTTTATTCCTTTATCTACCTTTATACCAAGATTAATCAATACCATAATCCATCTTTTGAGATTTCCCTTACAAATTAATTAATGATTGTGCTAAAATAGGGTTCTTAGACTATAATATTTGGTTTTCTCTATCTTGATACCTTATGTTCCTTCCTTAAACCATTAAAATCATCCTTAAGTGTTCCTCATATCTCCTAGACTAGTTTCAATAAGTATTACAATGTATTATTGCTTATGTAATAAAATATTTTATCTAAACCTTCAAGACTAGGTTTCCACTATACATGCAAAGTGATACTTGAGAATATAAAGTTGCCATGTAAGAAATTAAAATCTTGCTCAAAATATTCATGGAGATCTTCCTTACAAATAAATCAATATTCTTAAAAATTTATAGAATTTTTCATTGGTTGTAACTCAAATTATGTATATTTCTATCTCCCAAACCCTAGAATAGGGTTTACATAGACCGAGGCTTCGATATAGGAATATTTTTACTTGGTCAAGTTTTATGAACTCTTCATAGTTTTAGATTCTTCTATAAGAATTTAATCAAATTTTATTCAATATTTTTAACCGAGCAAGTGATTTAAACCCTATTTAAACTTCTCAAAATGCACATTACAAATCATAAGATGACTATGTTTACAAAATTTTCCAGCTTTGTCTATATTTTTGGAATATTGATTTAGGCATTACTATAACTTGAAAAACCATAAATAATCCCTCTCCAATGTATCCCAATGATAGATATACCTTGAAATTTTTTTGTCATGCAAATGTTCAACACGAAAATTCTCAATTTTTAAGCGGGACAACGGACCTCGGTGTCAAAAAAATTGACCGTAGGCCTTTCCAAACACTTTCCCAGTCACCCTAATCCCTAAGTCGGTCCCAATTTTACTTATTTGAGCATTCCATTAGGTTGTTTCAATATGCCCCTAGGTGATTTAGGGATATCTAGTCGGTCTAAGAGCTTTCAAAGCAAGATCCATTAAGACAACTTTTTAGCGGGCTTTGGAAAGGCCCTTTCTGAGGAAACTTCTCGAAGATGGTGCACACCCCGGATCGGAATGTAAGGAATAAATTCATCCCAAAGATTTAAATGAGGGATAAGAAAATTGTGAAATAAATTTTGGAAAGTTTCACAAGTTTTGGAGCAAGTTAAGCAAGAGTGGGTTTTGGAAGCCTAAGCAAGGCACAGGCTAAAAACATTGTTGAGCTTCGAAGCGATTCTAGGAGATCTGAAAGGAGTTTAGATTCAAAAATATATTTTCAGAAAGGTGATTCAGATCTCTACAAAATGGTGGAATCGATTCTTCATAACACCTTGCGCACTATGTACACATCCTATTTTTCTCATGCATAGCCTTAGAGCCTAACAAAATCCTAAATTTCAGGTAAATGGTGGAATAAAGGTCTAACAATTCCACCATTGTATTAATAATGAAATTTAAATTCAATATAATATAAAATTTCATCAAAAACTCCACCGGAAGCTCCAGATATGATCTCGACAAGTTACTCTTCAAGGTGAATCGCCAACAGCTTAGCCAATTTCTCGAGTAAAAACCCAACCAATAAAAATTTGGTGCACTTTTTTGCACCAAATAATTAGTATAAGAGGTGCAATAAAATGCACCCATACATCATTTGGACCCCTAGACCCTCCACACGACCAAGTTTCAACTCTTTCTTGCAAGTTAAGCCCCCAAACTCCATTTTTCAACCCTCACTCCATGCAATCACGCTCCACAACTTGTCAAGCCAGGGTGAGGGAGAATTAGTGTGTCCCATGTGAACCAAATATTTTGGAAATTTGGGACATAAAACTCCCCAGACCTTCCCATTTAGTCCCTTGGTCCCCCATGTGACCCAGTCTCAGCCCCTAGGGAGAAGGTAGTCAAAATAAGTACCTGATCTTCGGTGGATGATTTTGAGAGATTTTTAAGGAGTTAGGAGGAAAAAAATACTGATTTTAAAGCTAATAAAATCCTATATAAGGTGGAATCATAATATTTTTCATAAACTCTTGGAGCTTTTCATATGAGCTCATTCTTCACAAGGACAACTAGCGTACCGATCAAAATGGGGTGATTTCAGAATTTTAAAGATGAATAAAGATATGAGAATATCACCATTGTATTAAAAGGAATTTTCAATGCAAATTGATATAAGGAAGCACTAAAAAAATCCTTTGGGAACTAAAGTTATGTTCTTGGCAAGCTATTACACATCTTTGAAGGAGTTAGCCATTTTTTGGTGAAATTTTGGACCAATGGGAGAGTGGCACACTTTTTTGCACCAAGTGCACCAAAGGATTGGTGAAATACGTTGAAGAAAATTCACCACCCTTCCATTTAATCCCTTGAACCTTAATGTGATCTCCTTTAATTCACTTTTCACAATCTAAGCCCTTGTGCAAACTTTCATAGCCCATGCTCTGTCCAATCGGAATCGCCAAGTGGAAAATGGGTATGGGGTTCAATTTTTTGAACCAGGTGCACCAAATATTTTGTGTAATAGGTGAAATAAATTGTGACACATTCCAAGTCATGAAATTTGTGTAAATTTTCTAACTGTCGTGCCGCCACCTCGCTTCTTACTTCACGCACGCACTGTTTTCCTTCAATTGCTAGATTCTTCCCCCAATCCTCCATTTATGATGATTCCACACCTTCTACGTAACCTCAACCATATTTTTATAATTATTCAGAATTTCTACAGAAAATAAACAAAGGATTTTTCAAGAAAAACTCAAGAGTATGAGTTGTCGAAACCCCAGGGCACGAAAATGAGAAATTGCTCATATCTCCCAAACCGTGCATCAGATCCCCATAAAATTTTGAGAAAATTTTCCTCATCTAAAAAACTTGAAGATGTAAAAACTAAAACTTGAAAGGTGGACCTGATTTTTAATGGAAGAAATCTGAAAATTTTGTCCCTAAGTTGATTCTTCTTCATTTGTCATTAATCTGGGAAGCGGTTTGACTTGAAAATCCGAATAGAGACTAAAGAGAAAAAACCCGAAGGAATCTAATTTTTTTCATCAATCTAACACTCTAAATTTCAGCTTCTAAAAATAGAAAGTGCCGCTGGTTCACACTTTCCATTTTTAGTAAGTTTCTAAAACGACAAACTCCTCCAGAAGAACAGGCATTGAAAATTATACATGACAAAAAAACTAGAGCACGCGGGTGAAAAAGCGTAAAAAGAAAAAAGCAAAAAGAAACTTTACAAAAATAGAAAGTGCTTAGAATTGACACTAAATCATCTGTGGAATATTCAAAACCCAAAGGAAGCATTTTTATGAAGACAACAGACTAAAAAAGTGACTCGCCCGAAATAGCGATCCACAGGTCTTGATTTCTAAAAATAGCAATTATTGGTTCCAATTGTAGAAACTTGATGTCACCTATGTAACAAAAATATCACTAATTTTTTTCATCCTCATGGGATTACAAGATGATTGCAAGGATCAAAGAAAGAATTGATAACTTCATATTGGTCTTGGAAGTATCATCCTGAATCCAATTGTGTCCTGCAACAAGGCAAGGCATCACAAGGTACATTAGATGAATTCATCTTCATCACTTAGCGACCTAGGTGATTCAAAATTAGTTTTTCTGATATTTATATGAATTTTAGTGGCTCATAAATCAAGTATCAAAGAGGATCATCATGAATAGTGCCTATGTCCATCCCAAGCTCACATTGGGAAGTCCTGAAACAATGTTTCTCAACACTCATTCCATGACCGAGGTGTCTATGCATCATGTACTAGGAGAAATTGTGATCACAATCAACAAGAAAAAAATGTTCAAAATCACTTAAGTAAAGTTTCCCGATAAGTGCAACAATGTGGCTATGTATCGAAAGTCATCGAGAGTGGTTTCAACCCTCAAGCTTCTTCAAAGTGGACCTTAGTAAGCAACACCTGCAGTCATCAAGGTGATTACTCAACAAGTGTTTCTAAACACTTAGTTCGAGGTTTTTTCCATCATTCAAAGGAAGTATAATGATGTAAAGAGTTCAAATATCCATAGTTCACCACATTGGGACATTTCATCGATCATTCAGTTGACGAGGTGAAGGCGTCATGGCATTGTCTACACCCGATTTCCCTTCTCTCTTTCTCCCTCTTCTTCCTCTCTCCTTTCTAATTCTTTGTCAGTGTAATCATTGGTTTTTGTCTTATTCACTTAAGTGACATATTTTGTAAATGTAAAAGTATTTTCTCAAAATTATAAGAGAAATACTTAATTTGTCTTTTCTAGAGGCAAATGAAAGGTCACAAGTGGAATAGGAATATGAAGAGTCATATGAGGGATATGAGAGGTCAATCCATATTGCTATAAATTGGGATGGCTTCTCCATTCCAAAGGATCTTGAAAATTACATTCAAAAATTGCATGCTAAAAAATTTGTACTTTGTAGCAATAGTGGATTGTAATATGTTGTTGGACTTTGTGTCATCCATATACATGAAATAAAGCTACACTTCTTCTACATGTTTTCTTATTTTCCCTTGCTTTGTACAACTTGTGTAAATGTCAATCAAGGAATAGAGTTTCTACTTTCTAAGATGTATGAATGTGTGCAACTTTGTATGCATGGTTTCCTCTCATCATTGGTGTAATAAGCATGGTTGTTACATGCATCTCATGGTTCTTCTATTTCCCTCTTTTATACACTTTGTAAGCATAGTGATTTTAGAACTTTGTATCTTTTGTAAGTGAATCTGAAGATTTTGTATTTTGATTCATTGATCCTGCTACATTCATTGTGTTTCCTCTATATTGAATGATGAACTACTCCGGTTATTGGGTGTGAGACTCTGATTTCTTACTCACGATAGTAATCTCCCTTTCATAATTTATCTCATTTCCCCTCATTGCTGTAATTTAATCCCTTGTACCCCATATAAGCACTTTGCCATAGGTTCAGTGGAGTGTTCTTGTGTGATCCCCGACCAATTTTGGCCACCCAAAACATTTAGATAGGATTAGGATTAGTCACATTCAATAATGAGGGTTGTATCATTCAATGTAAAGGGGCATAACCCCATGAACATTGGTGGAGACACCTAATTTGTCCACCCGGAATTTTTTCTCACCAACATTTTTTGGAAACTTTACTAGGGAGAGATTTTCCTAAATGTGCCCAAAAAGATCTCTACCTAAAATATCAAAAAAATACAAAAAAATATATATTCAAAAACAAAAAAATCAGATTTCAAAGGAAAATCATTTTTGAAGGTGACTCCGTCAAGGAACGAACCCTTGTCACATTTGTTTCCCACATACGATGAAGAAATTCCCAGATTGGAGTGAAGTACAAATGAGTGACAATAAATAAGAAGAAGATGTCTTCCCAGAAAATAATATTGTTGATTAGCTATGGTTTTGGACAGAGTCCTCAAAAAAGGAAAATTCAAGAATAGTAAAATGGTCTCCTACTTCAAGAAATAATCTGCAGAAAAACAAAACTTTCTGGTGAAGAAGAAGATAAGGAATGGTTGAAAGAGGCACAAAGAAGATACAAGATGCTGCGTGCAGCCCAAGAAGATCAAGAATATGCCAAAGGTAATACTCTCAGTTATGCCCAACTAAATGAAAAGTCTGGGAGCCATGTCTTTCATCACCCTCCCTTGGGATGATTTCCTTGCATATAGGAATGATAAAATGGGAGTATTAAAACTTGAGTATATGGAAATAATCATGAGCACTATGCAAGGAAATTAAAGTCCCCAAATCTACCTTGAAATGCTGAAATATGCTGAAGATTTGCAAGAGATGTACGAGCAACTTGAAGCAGCCCATAGCAAGGAAGAAGAAGAGGAGATTTGTTCTATGGAAGAATATATTGAAGATCATTCATACTACAAGGTGTTTATCCTGAAAGGTTTTTAAACACTAACAAAGAAGATATTATCATGGATCCTTTCAATGAGAATCAAATCAATCTTATAGAAAATGATGAAAGACAAGGTGGTCCAAAATCCACTAAAGAAGAATTTTGCAACCTCACGCATCTCGTTAAAAATTGAGAACATCATCTTTCTCCTTCCACTCAATTGATGTCTTCCTCATATACAGTGATGAAGAAATGAACATTTTGAAAAGAGAATATGTGGAAAGGATCCAAAGCATAATAGAAGGAAATTTTGACCCTAAGGCCTATCATGAAATTTGGAGGTATGCTTTAGCTTTGCAAAGGAGGTATGAACATCTTGAAGCACTTCATCAAATGGAGGGAGAAGATGAGATGCAACCTATGGAGGAAGACCCTGATGGCTGCCCATACTACGAGGTGTTCATCCCTAGAATATTCTTGAATTCTCTTGAAGAATATCCTATCCTTAAACCATCTGATGAGAACCAAAGCGACATCATGGAGGATGAGATAAGAGACATGGAGGTGGAACCACCATTCATCAATTCTTTTTGGCTCGAGGAACAACCCATTAGAGGAATAATATGTTCAATAGTGGAAGACGCTCATTGCATAATGGATGATTCAATGATTTCTGAAGACTCCACCAATGATGAATAAACACAAAATGACCAGTCTGAGGTAATCATAGATAATCTCCTTTCAAACTTTGATCTTTCAATTAATGATGAAATGGAGATATGTGAAGAAGTGCAAGAAAGCCACCCGACATCATGGACAAAAATGATGAATTCAAGATGGTCATGGATGATTTTCCTCCTATTTTGATCTTTCAAGTGATGTAGAGATGTTGCATGAAGAAATGGAAACAATCAAAGAACCAGATTCTCTTCCCGATTCAACCATGGATGATATGATGGAAGAATCTCACTTCCTTTTCGAAGTCAAGGAGAATGAATAGTTTGAACACAATATCTTCCCACTCAAGGAGCAGAGTGATCATCTCAATGAAGATAGAGCCTTTCATTTTTCATACAAGCAAGAAGATTCAATAATGAATGGTCAAGATGTAGCTGAAAATTCTTCTCATACTACTACCCCAACACGGTTCTATGCTCCCTACCAAAAATAGGATGATATGGATTTTTAGCTTGAAGGAGTGCGATTACAAAAATCTTGGACCTCTTCTCCTTGTCATCGAAGGTGTCATGAATAAAGTATGCTCATGTTTGCAAGAAAGTGAATCTTGGGAAACACAAATCATGGAAGAGGTGAATGAGGATGTTTCAAATGAATCATGGGCCTAGATGGATCATATTTTCAATCATCTCTTAGAGGCACAACACAAATACTCTTCCCACGAAGACAAAGGTGAGTATATGGAAATTTCGAATAATTATCTATGTGAGACATCTTGAAGGTTGTAGAAGAGATTGAAGACCCTTGCTCAATCTTGAACTCTTGACTTGGGCTATGGAAATGTAAGACATGTATGAATCAATTTTTGATTCTCATTTTGATACACCAATGTTTGATGTCAAGACAAATCCAATGGATGAGTTTGATGTCTTCCCCAATGTCTTGTCCAATGAGAGGGAATGCGAAGATATACCTTTCTCTTTCCTGTTGTGTGAAGAAGATCATAAGTGAAAAATAAGGAAGGTTGTTGAATCTCCTTTGAATATCCTCAATCTTGAAGACAATGTCTTTGCCATGGAGGAAGATAGTAGAGAAAATGTCGAGCTGATTTACATTGAAGAAATTTTTTTGGAACAAAATGAAAAGCTACAAGATTCTCAAGATTCTTGGGATTGTGTTCAAGATCAACTTGCTCCCACCACTTCGATGCTCCACTAGTGCATAACAAGAGTTCATATGGAAAATTCCACTTGAGGGTAAATAATTATTCTATGAAAAAATGAGGGTTATAACTTTGTAAATGATACCAAGATGGACTTTGAGTGGGTGGATATCAACAACAATAGTTCCGAAAACAAAGTGAAAATGTACATGATTCTTGTGAAAAGATTCAAAATCAGATTGCACTCATCATTTCCAAAGATCCAATGTATCTTGAACATATCCCCATGTTGTGACATTTCCTGAAGAAGATGAAGTCTTATTCAATGATATAACCTCTATTTTGGAAAGGAATTATTCATAGTAGCAAAGTGAGATGTCCCGGAGGTTGTCAAATGGGAAGAAAATCAATTTACCTCCAATTGCATAGTTGATTCAAAATATGATTCCATGTTGTAATTCCAAGAGGAAGGATGTTTCCATGAAAATATCAATCTTCCCACTCTTGAATACATGGAAGAACAATGTCTCATTATCATAGGGCATCAAGCGGAAACATCAAGGTACAAGGGTTTTGAGAAAGTGAAGAAGTGTTCATTGGATGTAATAACATTATTTATGCAAGATACAAGTATAAAGATGGATTCTGGTCTGTCTTTTTTTCTCAAGCTATGCAAAGCCATCATGGGAGCATGGTACGATCAAACATCAGTTTTTTGCTTCAAAGGTTAGACTTCAATCCATTATTTTATAATGGCATGTAATTATCTCAACCCATTTTTGGGTATGTGTATATTATTTCCCCACCTATATAAATATCCCTCCCCTGTAACATAGTTTCCCTTTTTTTGTTGTGTGTTGTTTCCCCATTTTGTGTGTTTCCCTTCGTTTTTATGTGTGTGTTCAATAAAGAAACTTGTGTAATCTATTTTTCCTGTGACTCTAAAGTCCGATGGATAAGGCATAGGACCATGAAATACAATTGAGATTCTAAAATTCTCATATCATGTCCTCAATGCAATCGATCCACAACATGTCCCCAAGCTAGAGCCAATTATTGTCATGTAAATGTGTAACATAAAAATTCTCAATTTTCAAGCATGACAACGGACCCCAGTGTGTCAAAATTTTTGTTGAAGGCCTTTTCGAACACTTTCCCAGTCACCTTAATCCCTAATTCGGTCCCACTTTCCCCTCTCTGCAAAGTCCATTGGGTTTTTTCAATATGCCCCTAGGTGGTTTAGGGATATCTAGTCAGTCCAAGAGCTTTCAAAGAAAGATCCATCAACATAATGTTTTCACCGGATTTGGAAAGTCCCTTCCTGGATCAAAACAAAAGGCCTAAATTCATCATAGAGATGTAAATGAGGGATAAAAACATTATTCAATCAGCAAGTTAAGTAAGAGTGAGTCTTGGAGGCCTAAGCAGTGCATAGGGCCAAAAACATTGTTAAGATTCGGGAAGCGATTATGGGAGATCCGATGGATTTAAGATTCAAACAAGATATCATTGGAAAGGTGATTCAGATATCTACAAGATTTTTGAATCATATTATTCACAAAACTTGGTGCACTATGTCCCCATCCTTTTTTTCTCATGTACAACCTCAGAGAAAAAACAAAATCCTACATTTCAGGGGGTAAATGGTGGAATCAAGGTGTGAAAGTGCCTAAAATTTCCACCATTGGACTCAAAAATACAATTTTAGTCATGATAATATAAAATTTCATCAAAAACACTCCATCGGAAGCTCTAGATATGATCTCAACAAGTCACTCTCCAAGGTGAATCTCCAATAGTTAACCAATTTCTAAGTCAAAAACCCAGCCAATCAGAATGTGGCACACTTTTTTTGCAACAAGAGCACAAATAATTAGTGTAAGAGGTGCAATAAAATTCTACCCTACCTCATTTGGACCCCTAGACCCTCCACACAACCAAGTTTCAACTCTTTCTTGCAGGTTAAGCCCCCCAAACTCCATTTTCCAACCCTCACTCCATGTAATCACGCTCTGTCACTTGTCAAGCTAGGGTGAGGGCACATTTTTGTGTCCCATGTGTACCAAATATTTGGGAAATTTGGGACATAAATCTCTCTAGCCTTCCCATTTAGTCCCTTGGTCCCCCATGTGACCCACTCTCAACCCCTAAGGAGAAGGTAGTAAAAATAAGTACTTTATCTTCAAAGGATGATTTTGAGAGCTCTGTAAGGATTTTGGAGACATAAAAATACTCATTTGAAATATAATATAATCATATATAAGGTGGAATCATAATATTTTCCATAAACCCTTTGATATTTTCATAGGAGCTCATTCTTCATAGGGACAACACACGGTCCCGATCAAAATGGGTAATTTAAGGAATTTTAAACATGAATAAAGATATGATACTATCACCATTGTATTAAAAATGAATTTTCCATGAAAATTAATATAAGGAAGCACTAAAAACACCTCCAGGAACTCAAGTTATGTGCACGAAGTTGTTCCACAGGGTGAAGGAGCTAGCCATTTTTTGGTGAAAGTTTGGACCAATGGGAGAGTGGCACACTTTTTTGCACCAAGTGCACCAAATGATTAGTGAAATATGTGCAATAAAATTCTTCACCCTTAAATTTAATCCCTTGAACCTCAATGTGACCTCCTTTAAGCCACGTTTCATAATCTAAGCCCTTGTGCACACTTTCCTAGCCCCCGCTCTTTCCAATTGGAATCCACCAAGTGGTTGAATGGAGATGGGGCACATGTTTTTGCACCAAGTGAACCAAATATTTGGTGCAATAGTTGTAAGAAATTGTGACACATTCCAAATCATGAAATTTGTGTGAATTTTCTAACTGGCGTGTTGTCACTTTCTTCTTTCACACACACGCATTGGTTTCCTTCAGCTGTCAGATTCTTCCCCAATCCTCCATTTATGATGCTGCCACACCTTCTATGGAACCTAAACCATATTTTAATCATTATTTAGCATTGTTACAGTGAATAAAAATAGGATTTCTCAAGCAAAACTCAAGGGTATGAGCTTCAAGAAACCACAGGGCATGAAAACGAGAAATTGCTCATATCTCCCAAACCGTGCATTTGATCCCCATGAAATTTTGAGAAAATGTTCCTCATCTAAACGCCTTGAAGCTTAAAAAAACTAAAACTTGAAATTTTTCCCTGATTTTTAATGGCAGCAATCTGAAATTTTTGGCCCTAAGTTGATTCTTCTTCATTTGCCGTCAATCCGGGAAGCGGTTTGACTTGAAAATCTGAATAGAGACTAAAGAGAAAAAAACCTAGAAGGAATATGAATTTTTTTCATCAATATGACACTCCAAAGTTTAGATTCTAAAAATGGAAAGTTCCGCTAGTTCACTCTTACAATTTTAAGTAAGTTTCCAAAAACGGAAAACTTCTCCTAAAGAACACACATTGAAAATTATACGAAACAAAAAAAACTAGAGCACGCATGCGAAAAAGTGTAAAAAGAAAAAGAAAGTTTCCAAAATAGAAAGTTCTTGGAATTGACACTAAATCATCTATGAAAGATTCAGAATGCAAAGGAAGCATTTCAACGAAGACAACGAACCAAAAACACGACCTACCCGAAATAGCAGTCCCAACGTTATGATTTTTAAAAATAGCAATTTTTGGTTCCGATTGCAGAAACTTGATGTCACCTCTATAATGACATATATCACTACTTTTTTTCACTCTCATGGGATTACAATATGATTCCAAGGCTCAAAAGAGAATTGATAACTTCATATTGGTCTTGGAAGTATCATCTTGAATCGATTATGTCTGAAACAAGGTGAGACATCAAAATGTATCTGAGATGAATTCATCTTCATCACTCGGGGACTTGGGTGATTCAAAATTAGTTTGTCTAATAGTTAAAAGAATTATAGTGGTTCATCAATCAATTATCAAAGAGAATAATCACGAATAGTGCTTATGTCCATCCCAAGTTCACATTGGAAAGTCTTGAAACAATGTTTCTCAACACTCATTCCTTGATTGAGGTGTATGTGCATCATGTACCAAGGAGGAATTGTGATCAAAATCATAAAAAAAAAAGTGTTCAAAATGCACTTGACCAAAGTTTCTAGATAAGTAAAACAATTTTGCTAGTATCGAAATTCATCGTAGAGTGATTTCAACCTCAATCCTTTTCGAAGTGGACTTCATTAAGAAACGCCCATGGTCATCAAGGTGATTACTCAAAAAGTGTTTCTAAACACTCAGTTTGAGGTGTTCATGCATCATTCAAAGGAGGTCCCATGGCATAAAGAGTTCAGAGATCAAAAGTTCACCACATTGGGACATTTCATTAGATTATTCAAGTGACAAGGTGAAGATGGCATGGCATTATCTTCACCGATTTCCCTTCCTTCTCTCTTTCTCCCTCTCCTTTCTCTCTCCTTTCTAATTCTTCATTGTGCATAATCATTGGTTTCTGTCTTATTCACTTAAGTGACACATTTTGTAAATGTAAAAGTATTTTCTCAAAATTGTAAGAGAAATACTCAATTTGTCTTTTCTAGAGGCAAATGAAAGGTCAAAAATGGAATAAAATATGAGGAGTCATATGAGGGATATGAGAAGTCAATCCATATAACTATAAACTAGGATGGCTTCTCCATTCCAAAGGATATTGAAAATTGCATGTTGAAAAATTTGTACTTTATAGCAATAGTGGATTGTAATATGTTGTTAGAATTTGTGTCATCCATATACATGAAATAAAGCTACACTTCTTCTGCATGTTTTCTTATTTTCCCCTTGCTTTGTACAACTTTTGTAAATGTCAATCAAGGAATAAAGTTTCTACTTTCCAAGATGTATGAATGTGTGTAGCTTTGTATGCATGGTTTCCTCTCATCGTTGGCGTAATAAGCATGGTTATTATAGGCATCTCATGGTTCTTCTATTTCCCTCTTTTATACACTTTGTAAGAATAGTGATGCAAGAGCTTTGTATCTTCGGTAAGTGAATATGAAGACTTTGTGTTTTGATTCATCGATCCCACTAGCTTCATTGTGTTTCCTCTATATTGAATGATGAAATACTCGATTATTGGGTGTGAGACTCTAATTTCCTACTCACGGAAGTAATATCCCTTTCATAATTTCTCTCCTTTCCCCTCATCATTGTAATTTCCTCCCTTGTACCCCATATAAGCACTTTTCCACAGGTTCAGTGGAGAGTTATTACATGATCCCCACCAATTTTGGCCACCCACAACATTTAGATAGGATCAAGATTACTCACATTCAATAATGAGAGTTGTACCATTCAATGAAAGGGGCATAACCTTGTGAACGTTGGTTGAGACACCTAATTTTTCCACCCGACAAATTTTCTCACCAAAACAAATCAATAAATATCTCTAAATATCAAAATACAATCATATCAAGACTATGATCTCTAAAGTCATCCCTATAAACCTTTATCAAGTTTTCTTTTTCTTGACCCGATTACACACATGATTAAGATTTTGTAATTCTTCTTCACAGAGAAAGATTGTTATTGTATAGGATTAAACATTTTCGAGTCTCTCAAATCATTCAATAACACATATAAAAAACAAAACAACTTATATACCTTACACTTTATGAAATATATATTTCTTAAGAAACCCTTAGTGTGTAGAGTATATTTACCTTTTGATACTTCAATCACATACTTTAGGTAACAACTTGCACCCCCTTATACCTATAATAAAAAAATGTATACTATAAGAAACATGAATGGTTTCAATAATGTAGAGTAAAAAAATATTTCATAATTTTATCCTCAAAGGATTGCATGATTTAACAAATATTAAATTTATAAAACCCTAATTTACATAGTCACGTATGATAAATAAATGATAAAAAAGCGGTGGAATATAAATGAAACAATCAATAAGCTAAAGAAGTATGAAACCCTAAGTGCAAGAGAGAGGTAAGAATACTTAGCTAATTTCATATTTGATCCAAGACTATACATACTAGGAAATATGATGAACTAGAAGGGCATACAAATCAACTATTCCCGATAAATTATGGAGTTGTCGATATATCGGGATTAGGGTGCCTAGAATAAGACTAGAGTGTGTAGGTGTTAGGGACCTCTGTTAGGTGCTTGTGACTATGCAAGAGGTCAGAAACTAGTTTTTCTTGTGTCACAAAGGTGTCACTAACCTTAAATTTTGGTCACCTGTATGTCATTGGATGATTTCCAAATTAACATGTAACCTACAAAGAGTAGATGACTTGAAAAACCCTTAAACTTAAAAACAAGCCCAAAAATAAAAGATGCAAATGAGGAGTCGAGTGACCATAGCGGTCACTCACCGAGTGAGCTTACAATAGAGTGTTGCACTACATTTTAGACTCCATGTAGTTCTTGTATGTTGGGGTTAAACCATATAACAATGTTGCATAGATCTATAATTAGATAAAACATACAAGCAATGAATGTGGAAATAAACCCAAAGATAAAATAAATAAGAGAAATATAACACCAGATTTAACGTGGTTCACCTAGTGTGGGCTATGTCCACCATGAAATGGCCAATATTATTATTCAGTGCTTTACAAAGGAAATACAATGAAGATCTTCCATCTTCAAACACCTCACAGGATGTTCAATGCTTTTCCCTTACTCAAATACTCTTTCTTGCTCACCAAGGAAACTAACATGCAAGCAATTACTATTTTCTTCTCTCTTTTCCGTCATAAAATGCATACATGCATTTATATTTATTTTGGGCAACTAAATATGATTTTACATCAATAAATGATATTTAAAGAAAAATATTTATTCTATTTCTCGTTCAAAGAACAAAGCACCATTGCATAGGTGACCGATGTCGGTCCCTTCTTGACCGATGCCGATCACTTCTTAACCGATGTCGATTAAATCTTGGTGATGTCAATTTCCTCTGATTGATTCTCGTCACTTTGTAAAAAAAAACATGTAAAAACAAGCTTCTTGTGAAGTAATTAAGCTCCATACTCAACAATCTCCCACTTGGAGATCAATTGTTGCACTGTACTATACATCACCATCCTTGGTTCCTTTTCCTTGGACCATTTCTTCCTCTTCAAGTCTAAAACTTGAAGACCAATATAAGTGGAGTGAAGCTCCAACTTCTCCCTTACCAATGGCTTTGTTAGCATATCCATAGGGTTCTCATATGTATGGATTTTCACTAACTTCGATGTCCATCCTCTAACATTTGTTGTATGAAGTGATACCTCAATCCGAATATGTTTTTTTCTTGAATGAAATGTTGAGTTCTTTTCCAAATGGATCATGCTCTGACTATCATTGTATAATATGTAATCCTCTTTCTCCTTTCCCAACTCTTCCATAAACCTACTCATCCATATCATCTCCTTGCTAACTTCTCAGTAGCTGCAACATACTCTGCCTTTGTAGTAGACAAAGCCACAACCTTTGTAATCTTGAAATCTAGATAATTTTTATTTCACCTACTTTGAAAACATATAAAAGTGGTGCTCCTCCCGCCATCTAAATCTCCGGCCATATCCGAATTAACATAGCGGTGTAAAAAAGTATCTGATGATCTGTAAACTCTTCAACTTTGGAATTATCCACAGAATCACAAATTAAACGTTGTTGTTCTACTTTATATTAGAAAATGACAGAGATAGCTAGTGAATGAATTTTTCTTATGCTTAGAATCCACAATTGCAGGAAAGGAAAGAATATAAACTCATAAACACCAAAAATGTTTATCCTAGAAACCTCTAGAGGAGGAAAAAATAGTCGGGAAGGGAAATTACTCTGTCTTCCCACTTTTATTGACCAATTAAAAACAATAAGTATAGAAATTATAATAAGTATGAAAGAGAAGTAGATAATATCTCACACTTCCTCCCAATTACTTTCTTGCTCTATTTCAACACTCCTTTCTTCTATAAAATAAAATTCTAGCACTAAGAACTTCTTGCTCACTTGATTTCATGCTTCGATGATCTTATTCTCTTCTACAAACATGTATTTATAACCTTTCTCATGTCCTCCTATGCACTAGAGAATGGGAAAGGTCATGGAGGAGAAGAGACACATACAAAATTTCAAATTATGGGACTATTCGTTTCATTTTTTTCTATCCAAAAGAGATAGGACCGCCTCTAGTGCAGACCGATGGTCTTAAGACTCGCCGCCTGGTTGGGTGGCAGTTTTGTAATCGCCACTCTACATAGAGCGGTAGTCATGTTACTATAAAGACAGAACCTCCATGTATTATTTTTCCTTCTTCATGCTGATTGATTTGATGAAGTAGAGTCATTTTGGATCCCTATAGATCACACCTCCCTTGCTTAGGAGGCTTTTGGTCCCACAAAATCTTAGTGGGGAGTTGATGAGGAAATAATTCCCTCACTTGCTCCTTCGAGTACCACCGGGCCTACCTTGGTGTCTTTCCTTTCAGTCCAATCTATCAAGACTCCTACGGACCTCTCCTAGTCTCTCTGACCTTCTCTCTGCAACACTACATCCTCTTCTAATTCACCTCATGAGTCCAAGACACAATCCTCAATGGAAGGTAGCAAATGTAATCCTTCATCTTCATCTAGCATGGATGGCTCATATAGGTGCAAGTTCTCATAGTTTACTACAGTACATCATCATAAATTATGGTAAATCAAGTCAAAAATAATTTTCTCCAACCTGATCCAATATGGTGAAGGGTCCATATCGTAGTGGTTTGAGCTTCCGTGCTTGACCTTATAGTCTCTCCTTGCTCAAGTAAAGCCAAACTCTATATCCAACATGAATCTTAGGTTCCCTCCTATGATGATTGTGCCTAGCTTTGTACTTGGTTTGAGATTTCTCTAGTTGTTCTTTGAATTTGAGATGGATTTGCCTAATCCTCTCAATGAATTTGTTTTCTCTAGTCACCTCTGTGTCTCGTGTCTCCTCCTTATCCTGTTTCCCAACTGCTATGTACAGTGGATTTGTAGCTAGATATCCCAAGCATTCTTCAAATGGTGACTTCATAGTGGATGTTTGTACTTCCCGGTTATAGGAATTTTGAATGTAGGCTAAGGACTCATCCCAAGTCCTTAGGTATTTTCTATTATACCCTCTGATCAATTGTACCAAAGTCCTGTTCACCACCTTTGTCTATCCATCTATCTGTGGATGGAAAGTTGTGCTCCTCTGTAACCTGTTATCCATCTTGTCCCACAAAGTAGTCCAAAATTCCCCAATAACTGGAATCATTGTCGAAACAATAGACTTTAGCAAACCAAAATGCACCCATACATTAGCAAAGAAAATATCTGCTGCCTCATGTGCTTTTATTGTCTTTTTACATGCCATAAAAATACACATCTTACTTGAATCTATCAAAAAAACATAGAGATAGTCATGTCCATGTTTAGACATAGGTAATCCTCCTACAAAATCTATAGAAATGTCCTCCCACGGATGAGTAGGTATTGGAAAAGGCATATACAAACCCTCCTTCCTAGTCTTAGGATTGCTAGTACAACAAAGTTTACATCCATGTATAAATTTTTATACTTCTTCTTGCATATTGGGCCAATACACGTACCTTTTCAAGTGGGATAGGGTCTTACCAACACCGAAATGTCCCGCTACTTTCGAGGTATGTGCTTCCCTCATCAATAAAAGTCTTTCTTCTTTAGGCACGTAAAGCTTCCCCCATCGGTAGAGCAACCCGTCCTTGAGATAACAATCTTAAATCCTCATCCTTTTAATCCCTTGGGACTGCAACTGCTGAAATGTCACCCCAAAGTCTCTGTCCTAGGAATATACGTCTCCGTAAGATTCCTTTGTTAAGGGATTGATTTGAGAGATAGTGGCTAAAAAGGAAAACTTCTCCTATGTGGGCGGCCTAGACAACATGTCTGCCACCAAATTTGTACTACCCTTCTTGTATTTGATCACCAGATGGAACTGTTGAAGGAACCCCATCCATTTGTAGTGCCTTTCCTGCTGCAATTTAAATTGCGCTTAAAAATACTAGAGAGGTTTGTGGTCAGTGTTCATAATAGTTTCTTTACCCAACAAATAATGCTTCCATTTTTTAATTTCCTAAACTAGTGCATACATTTCCTTATCATATACTGAATATCATTTAACTGTTGAAGTGAAAGTTTTAGAATGATAGCATACGAGTTTACCTCCTTGAAGAAACACTGCACCCATAACATAATCACTTTTATTGGCCAATTCAAAACAATAAGTACAGAAATTACAATAACTCAAAGGATTTGTCTTGTCCCTTAACCTAGTCAAAACCCTTACTCTTTGCGGCTACTATGTGTAAAGGTGTTGTAATTGCGAGAGAAGCAGGAATGAACTTCCACATGTACTTTGTCATGATCCCACAAAACACCTAGTCTCGTGGCTCCTGTTGGTGTTGGCCAATTAGTGATGGCTTCCACCATCTTTGGATCCACTCGTAGGTCTCCTTCTCCAATCACATGCCCAAGATAGACAAGTGATTTATTCATATTACAAAGCAAATTGTTTCTCCTGAGAACTTGCAAGACTTGCTGTAAATGAGTTAGATGTTCTTCCCATGTGGCACTAAAATTCAAGATATCATCTAGATATACAATGACACATAAATCTATAAAATCCCGCAATACATCATTCATCAATCTCATAAATGTAGCGGGTGCATTGCATAACCCAAAAGGAAGTACTAACCATTCATACAAACCATGTTTTTTCTTGAAGGTAGTCTTCCATATATCCTCCTCCTTCATTCTGACTTGGTGATAACCCAACTTGAGATCCAACTTTGTGAAGAATTTGGCATGTTGAAGCTGGTCCAAGAGATCATCTATGCGGGAAGTGGATATTTGTTCTTTATGGTGATCTTGTTCAAAGTGTGGTAGTTGATGCACATTCTCCAAGAACCATCCTTCTTTGGCACCATCACAATAGGCGAACCACATGGTGAGGTGCTCGGACATATCACCCCTTAGTCTCCTATTTCCTGGAGTTGTTTCTTTACTTCAGTACTCTCAAGCAAGGATTGCCTATATAACCCAATGTTCAGTAGAGGGGACTCTGGAAATAGTTGAATCTCATGCTCTTCTTCCTATTTTGGTGGTAGCCCACTGGGAGCCTAAAATAATTCCTAAAAATACTTGAATAATACTATCCAAATCATGTTTTCCTGGTTAGAAATCTCTAAAAATTCTACCCCATCTTGTTTATCCTTTAACAAAAGTAAACAAAATTGATTATGATTTTCCTAAATAAGTCATTTTGCTTGGTTAGCACTCACCATAGTAACCTATGTCTTACGCTGGTGTGCCCGGATGTTGTAGTTGATCCCATCCTTGACCCATCTATATTGGTTTTCCCTTCTCATAAATATAGCATCCCTAATATACAAGTAAGGACTCTTGAATACAACATCAAAAGCATCAAGTGGAATAACATCAGCTTCCAAAACATCAATATACTAGGAATTTATCCCAAACTTGACCTTACATCTTCTTTTTACCTGAATTTCAACACCCTTCTTCACCCAACCCAAAGAATAAAGGTGTGGATTCTTGTAAGGATGTGGATTCTTGTAAGTTTCATGACCAAGCTTCTTTACAACTGATTCATAAATCAAGTTAGACTAAGAACCGGTATCAACCAAAGCATTTACCTTAGTTCTCTTGATCTGGATTTTTATCTAGAATAGTCTACTCATCTCCTCTTCTTCTGGTTGTCCATGTTGGTGGCCATGCATCCAAGCCTTTCATCTACATCAGAGTCATCTTTGATTTCCACCTCCCCTTCTATTTTTATCATTTTCATGGACTTCTTTGAGTCCTTGGTTCGGTTCTTCAGATGTAACTCCGGATGCAACTTCCAACATGTAGTGTCAGTATGACCATTGATATCACAGTTCTTGCAAAATTCTTGGGACCTTTACAAGTATTTAAAGTAGTGGTAGCTTGTTTCCCTTTCCATTTCCACTTACCCTTGTTACTTGTTTTCCCACACTCTTTTTTCTGTTGATTTATCGACTGCTTTTCCCTTGGATCTGCTTCTCCTTGCTTCTTTTCATCATTTATGTAGTATTCCTACACACACACCTCGTTGATATCTTTGGGCTTTGTGGAGATGACTTTTCTTCGAAGGTGAGTGTGGAGCCCTCCCAAGTACTTAGTCAGAATATCCTCATCCTCCAAGTCCATGTTTAGCAACATGGCCTCGCCTCCGAAACTCCATAGTCCAATCTTGCACACTTTAACCACTGCCTTGTCTAAAATACTACCATTTAATAATTTGGTCAGTCTTGTGGCCAATAGGATAGAAGTTAGCTCTAAGTAATTCTTTAAATTCTTGCCAATATTTCACAATAGGACGCTTCTTCTTTTCACAAGTGGTTAGATGGGTTTCCCACCAAACCAGAGCGTGTCCCTCCATTTTGAGACGTGTAAAGGTGATCCTTTGTGCCTCAGTGACATTATGGATACTAAAGTAGACTTCTAACTATTTTAACCATTTATCAAACAACTCTACATCTACTTGTCCTTCAAATATTTTAATCTCAACTTTCGTCTCAACTTTAAAAGGAGTATGGTCAGATTTTACCTTTTCTCTTACATTTGAAGTCTCTTCTTCATGTTCTTCCCCATAATCTTCCTCATGGTGGCTCCTCCCTATGCCAAAATTTTTAGCTAAGCCTCGAACCACTGATTCCATGGAGTCTTGCTTGAAAAATTTGTCTTATGTAAATCTGTAAGTTTTTCTTGCTTTCTAAACATCATATCCATCATGGTCTCCAACATCTCGATTATAAGGACCAAGTTCTCTTCCTCGATTTGTCCCTGAATTCTCTATCTCCACTTCTTTGTAGAAATTTCTGGATTGCAAGGTAAAGCCTCTTCGCCTTTATATCTCTTCACTGTCATACAAATCCAAGAACGAATACCACAATCCTGGATACTTGTTAGCTCTGATACCAAAATGATCTGTAAACTCTTAAACTTTGGAATTATCCACATAATCACAAATTAAACATTGTTGTTCTACTTTCTATTAGAAAATGATAAAGATAACTAGTGAATGAATTTTGCTTATGCTTAGAATCCAATTGCAGGAAAGGAAAGAATATAAACTCATAAACACCAACAAGTTTTATCTTGGAAACCTCCAGAGGAGGAAAAACCAGTCAAGAAGGGAAATTTCTCTTTCTTCCCACTTTTATTGGCCAATTCAAAACAATAAGTACATAAATTACAATAAGTATGAAAGAGAAGTAGATAATATCTCACACTTCCTCCCAATTACTTGCTTGCTCTGTCTCAACACTCCTTTCTTCTACAAAACACAATTCTAGCACTAAGAAATTCTTGCTCACTTGCTTTCATGCTTCGATGATCTTATTCTCTTCTACAAACATGTATTTATAACCTTTCTCATGTCCTCATGTGCACTAGAGAATGGGAAAGGTCATGGAGGAGAAGAGACATGGACAACCTTTCAAATTTTGGGGTTGTTTGTTTCATGTTTTTGTTTTTTGTCTGAAAGATCCATGACCACCGCCCAATGCAGACCGACAGTCTTAGGTTCACCACCCTTTTTGGGTGGCGCTTCAGAATCGCCGCTCTCCGCAGCATCACCTATTACTATAAAGATAGAACCTCCGTGTATTATTTTTACTTCTTCATGCTTTGAATGATCTCGATGAAGTAGAGTCATTTGGATCCAACCTTGAGAAATATCACACCGTTATTCTTTCCAAATATGCAATGCTCACAAAATTCAAGATCTAATTGTTTCAAATCTAATAACTTACCCTTAGCCTTTAAGATTTGCATTCCTTTTTCACTCATATGGCCTATCTAATTATGCCACATGGTTGCATCTAAATATGTAGTAGATAGCACGAAAAGGAATCAATAACATAGGTAGATAGATATAAAGTTCCTACCTTATTAGCTCTTTCCATAACAAGAGATCCCTTGGGTAACCTTCCAAGAATTGGTTGTGAATGTAACCACACATCCAAATTCACCTAGTTGCCCTAAAGCTATTAGATTTATCTTGAGGCTTAGCACATGCCTCACATCTTTCAATACCCATGGATTTCAATTCTAAAACTTTAGATGAACATCACCTTAACTAGTAATATTGCATGGCTCATCATTTCCTAAATAAATTTTTCCAAAATCACCTTGAACATAATTTTTGAAATAACCCTTACTAGGGTAGCATGCAAAGAATATCCGAATCTAAAACCCAAGATTCTAATTTACTATCCAAGGAGAGAATAATGGAATCTTTATTTACCTAACTTGCAATGTTTTCCTCTTTACCTTTGTCTGATGTATTCTCTTTATTTCTCTTGGACCAACACTCCTTCTTTATGTGTCCTCTCTTTCCACAATTCCAACAAAGTAAATATTTGTACATGGATCTAGATCTGCCGTGTCTTGAATTTAATCTCCCATTCTTTTTTCTCTTTGATGATATCTCCTTAGATCTTCCCCTTCTTTCTACATTTAAAATCCTGAGCATTTCCTACATATTTCCTCATTAAGGATTACACTAACCACATCATCAAATTTCAAACCTTTAGAAGTAGTTTTTGTATTACTAATAGCCATTACCAAGTTATCCCAACTATCTGAAAAAGAACATAAGAATAAAAGTGATTTCACTTTCATCATCAAACAAAATTTATACCAATTTTATTTGATTTACAATAGACTAGAAATCATTCAAATGATTAGATACAAATCCACCTTATTGCATATTATAATTAAACAATTTTTCTTCAAATAAAACATATTCAAAGAACTAGGTGTTTCATACAAATTTGCTAAATATTTCATCAACTCTACTTCATTGTTTTTTCATTTGTAAAATTCAAAGCCACTAATGCTTGCCATAATCAATCTTATAGATCCCAGAGCCTTTCTATCAAGAACCTTCCATTCTTCACCATCCACAGTTGTCCGGTTGTCAATTCTCATCCAATGGTAAATATAGATATTTGTAATATAAATAATCTTCCACTGCATATTCCATAATTGTTAATTACGGCCGTCAAATTTCTCTACTACTGGTATTTACTATCTTCTCCCATTGCTCTACTCCCACTCAATCAAAAACATTTGTGAGTAAATCCTATAACCTTACAAAACCTCCAAACAAAGCTCGATACCGGTTGTTGGGGTTAAACCATATAACAATGTTGTACATATCTAAAATCGGATAAAGTATAGAAGAAATGAATGCGAGAAATAAACCGAAGATAAAATAAACAAGAGAAATATAACACCGTATTTAACATGGTTCACCCAAGATGGGCTACGTCCATTAAGAAACAACCAATATTATTACTCGGTGCTTTACAGAGGAAATACAATGAAGATCTGTATTCTTCCAATACCTCACGAATGTTCAATGCTTTTCCCTTACTCAACTACTCTTTCTTGCTCACCAAGAAAATTAACATGCAAGAAATTACTATTTTCTTCTCTTTCCCTCATACAATGCATACATAGATATATATCTAATCTAGGCAACAAACTATGCTTTTACAATCAAGCAATCATCTTAAAAGCTGAAAGATTTATTCTATTTTTCATTCAAATAACAAAGCATAGTCACATAGGTGCCCAATGTCGGTCCCTGCCTGACCGATCTTGGTCACTTCTTAACCGATGCTAGTTACCTCTTGACCGATGTTGGTTTCCTCCTGAACCGATGTCGGTCACTATCAAAACCAACAACATGTAAAATCAAGTTTCTTGTGAAGTAATTAAGATCCATACTCAACAATCTCCCACTTGGAGATCAATTAGTATTGTACTGTACATCACCATCATTGGTTCCTTTTCCTTGGCCCGTTTCTTCCTCTTCAAGTCTCAAACTCAAAGACCAACAGAAGTGGATTGAAGCTCCAACTTCTCCCTTACCAATGGCTTCATTAGCATATCCACAGGGTTCTCATCCATATGGATTTTATCTAACTTCAATTGTCCATCCTCCAACACCTGCCATATGAAGTGATACCTTAATTGAATGTGTTTCGTTCTTGAATGAAATGCTAACTTCTTTACCAAATGGATCACACTCTGACTATCACTATATAATATGAAATCCTCTTGCTCCTTTCCATACTCTTTCTTGAACATGCTCATCCATATCATCTCCTTTTTAGTTTCGTAGCTGTAACATACTCGCCTCTGTAGTAGACAAAGCCACAACCTTCTGCAATCTTGAAATATAGCTAATTATTATTCCACCTATTGTGAAAGATATCCAGTGATGCTCCTCCTGCCATCCAAATCTCTAGCCATATCTAAATCAACATAGACATGTAAGTAAGTATCTGACCCTCCATATCATAAATCCATGTTAGATGTACCTCTCAAATACCTGAGAATCCATTGGAATACTTTCCAATGTTCTTTACCTAGATTAGCCATAAACCTACTCACAACTCCCATTGCTTGTGCAATGTCTAGTCTAGTACAAACCATGGCATACATAAGACTTCCTACAACTAAAGCATAGGGAACACATGTCATGTAATCAACCTCCTCATGTGATGCGGGACAACTTTGCTATTTTCTCAATTTGAAGTTTCCAGCCATAGGTGTACTAACAGGTTTTGAATTTTGCATATTAAACCTTTCCAACACCTTATTGATATAAGCCTCCTGAGACAAATACAAATTCTTGTTTTTCCTATCTCGGTGAATTTGCATGCCAAGGATTTTCTTTGTAGCTCCCAAATCCTTCATTACAAATGTGTGAGCTAAGCTTTCTTTAAGTTTACCAATGTCTTGCATACTAGATTCTGTAATCAACATATCACCGTAACAAAATAACAGAGCTCCCATTTTCAATATTCTTAAAATAAACACAATGGTCGATTCACATCTCATATAACCATGCTCATGCATAAATCTATCAAATCTAAAATACCATTGCCTTGGAGCTTGTTTGAGCCCATATAGGCTCTTTTTCAATCTGCACACAAGTTTCTCCTTACCCTTGACTTCATAACCAAGCAGCCGGTGCTTTGCATATCAATATCTTCCTCAAAATCACCATGAAGAAAATTCATATTAACATCAAGTTGTTCTAAATGAAAATATTCTATTGCAACCAAACTTAGAACAATATGAATATAATTCATCTTAACTACAGGAGAAAAATCTCATCAAAGTCAATACCCGCTTTCTATGCAAATATCTTTACCACAAGCCTTGCCTTATACCTTTTCAGTCCACCCTCTTCTTCCTTGATTCTGTAAACCCATTTGCTCTATAGTGTTTTCTTACCTGCTAACAACTTGACTAAAGCCCATGTATGATTTTGTTCCAAGGTGTCCATCTCTTGATCGATGCCATGCTCCCCACTGCTCATGGGTATCTACCTACATTACTTCTTCAAAGATTTTGGTTCACCACTATTAGTTAGTAATAAATAAGAAAAGGAAGGTGAAAATCTCTCTAGAGGTCTACTTAATCTTTGTGACCTTCTCACTAAGATCTAGGGTGTTTGGGGCTCATTTTGTGCCTGTTGCACATTCATGTCAATCTCTGTCAGTGACCGACATCACACCGTAACCAACCATGGTTCTATAAGTGATCGAAGTTCCTCGTCTCTTGATCGATGCGGTTGCCTTACCGATATCGGTTCTAGGAGTACCAATTCTAGTTCCACTTTGGATTTCTGTTACGAACCGAGATCCTATCTTTCGATGCCAGTTATCCTGACTGAAATTGATTTCTGTAGAACCGACGTCGGTGTCTTTGGATGTCTATTTTAGGTCTAAAAATTGATTTTCCTTCAAAATCTCCTCAACCTGTTCATGTTTAGGCACCAAAACCTGATCCATGTACATTATTTTTTCATTCCAATCAATGTCACAACTCCTAACAATCTTAGAATCTTCTAAATTCTAAAATCGATATCTGAAATCACCAAAGCCATAACCAATGAAAGTACATATCTTAGATTTAGCATCCAACTTCTTCCTATTTTCCTATCAACATGCACAAAAGCTTATGAGCCAAAAACTCTAAGAAAAGAAAAATCTACCTCTTTTCCAGACCAAGATTCTTATAGTATTCCACCATCTAGTGTTGTTGAAGGCCCACAATTGATCAAGTACATTGATGTATCCAAAGGTTTTACGCCCAAAATTTCAAATGCAGGATGGCATGTATCCTCATGCTTCTAACACGTTCCATGATTGTTCTGTTCATTATTTCTGTAACTCCATTCTCCCGTGGAGTTCTAGGAACCATTCTTTCTCTTCATATTCCATTCTCTAAACAATAATCATTAAAATCCTTGCTGCAGTACTCACCACCATTGTCAGATCTAAGGAACTTCAATTTTAAGTTTGTTTCATTTTCTACAAGGGCTTTCCACCTTTTAAAAATTTCAAAAACATCATATTTACACTTAATACAATAAATCCATACCTTCCTTGTGGCATCATCAATTAAAGTCACATAATATTGGGATCCTCCAATAGAAGCTACCTGAGCTGGTCCCCACACATATGAGTGTACAAGCTACAATTTATGATCCTTCTTTGTTGACCCAACCATGAGAAATATCACTCTCTTTTGCTTTCCAAATATGCAATTCTCACAAAATTCAAGATCTAATTGTTTCAAATCTGATAAATTACCCTTAGCCTTTAATATCTACATTCCTTTTTCACTCATATGACCTAGATGATTATGCCACATGGTTGCATTTGAATCTGTAGTAGATAGTACATAAAAGGAATCGAAGAATACGAGTAGATAGATATAAAGCTCCTACCTTCTTAGCTCTTTCCACAAAAATAGATGCCTTGGTAACCTTCCAAGAATCAGCTATGAATGTAACCACGCATATAGATTCACCTAGTTTCCTGCAGATATTAGATTTCTCTTGAGGCTTGGCACATGCCTTACATCTTTCAATACACATGGATTTCCATTTTGCAACTTTATATGAACATCACCTTAACCAGTAATAATTTATGGCTCATCATATCCTAAATAAAATTGTCCAAAATCACCTTGAACATAATTTCTGAAATAACCTTTATTAGGGTATCATGGAAAGAAGCTCCAGAATCTAAAACCCAAGATTCTAATTTATTATCCAAGGAGCGAATAAGGGCACCTTGCTTTATCTTACTTGTAATTTTTTCCTCTTTACATTTTTCTTTACCTTTGTCTAATGTATTCTCTTTTTTTCCTTAGACCAACCCTTCTTCTTTATGTGTCCTCTCTTTCCACAATTCCAGCAAAGTAAATATTTGTACCTAGATCTAGATATTCCATGTCTTGACTTTGATCTCCCATTCTTCTTTCTCTTTGATGATCTCTCCTTAGATCTTCCCCTTCTTTCTACATTTAAAGTGTTTCCAGATGATGCTTCTCCTAAGCTTTTCCTGTGTATTTCCTCATTAAGGATTACACTAACCACATCATCAAATTTCAAACCTTTAGAAGTAGTTGTTGTATTACTAACAGCCATTACCAAGTTATCCCAACTATCTGGAAAAGAGCATAAGAATAAAATTGCTTTCACTTCATCATCAAATGGAATTTCTACCAATTTTAATTGATTTACAATAGACCGAAATCATTCAAATGATTAGATACAGATCCACCTTCTTGCATCTTAGAATTAAACATTTTTTCATCAAATAAACCTTATTCAAGCACTAGGAGTTTCATAAAAATTCCTAAATATTTCATCAACTCTACCGTGGTTTTTGCATCTGTAAAATTCAAAGCCACCGATTCTTTCGACTCAATCTTGTAGATCTCGGATCCTTTCTATCATGAAATTTCCATTATTCATCACATTATGTCCATTGTCCATGCTCATCTAACGGTAAGTATAGATATTTCTGATATAAATAATCCTCCACCTGCATCTTCCATAGTTGATAATTACGACCGTCAAATTTCTCTACTCGGTATTTACTATCTTCTACCATTGCTCTGCTCCCACTCAATCAGAAAACCCTTTGTGAGTAAATCCTGTCAACACACAAAACCTCCAAACAAAGCTTTGATACCAGTTGTTGGGGTTAAACCATATAACAATGTTGCATAGATCTATAATCAGATAAAACATACAAGCAATGAATGTGGAAATAAACCAGAAGATAAAATAAACAAGAGAAAGATAACACCAGATTTAACGTGGTTCACCCAGTGTGGGCTACGTCCACCAAGAAATGACCAATATTATTATTTAGTGTTTTACGAGGGAATACAATAAATATCTCGTAGTCTTCAAACACCTCATAGGATGTTCAATGTTTTCCCTTACTCAAAAGTTTGCTCTTTCTTGCTCACAAAGAAAATTAACATGCAAGAAATTACTATTTTCTTCTCTCTTTCCCTCATACAATGCATACATGCATATATAACTATTATGGGAAACAAAATATGCTTTTATAATTAAGAAATCATCTATAAATCAAAATATTTATTCTATTTTTCGCTCAAAGAACAAAGCACCATAGCATAGGTGACCGATGTCGGTCCCTACTTGACCAATTCCGATCACTTCTTAACCAATGTCGGTTATCATCGACCGATGTCGCTTTCTTCCTTACCGATGTCAGTCACTGTCAAAACTAGCAACATGTAAAAACAAGTTTCTTGTGAAGCAATTAAGCTCCATACTTAATGATCGAGCTCCCAAATGGCACCCGATTGAGTGAGCTTACAATCGAGTGATACACCACATTTCAGATTCCATGTAGTTCATGTATGTGTGTAACAAAATTGTTCCTAGGAAGCCCTTGCGAATTACATGTGATAACGGGTGATAACTAAATGTACCGATGTAAATAGATGTGTGGATGGAAAAAATGAACTTCCCCTCCTATGCGTGTATATAGAAAATGCATTCCCTTGTCCCTTGAGTGAGTGCTAGATGGATGCCTTGATGCTCTTAGAAATAATTTTGATGCACCCTTAGGTGGTGATAGTAGATGCTTAGAGCTTGGTCCTTTATTATGGTCACATAGCTTTGTATTGATATGATTCCCCTAGTTGTTTTAATTAATAACTGGAAGGCCAACCCATAAGAAAATAAGACACCCAAAAGATAAAATAATCCCGAAAAGAGTGAGTAAAGTAGAAAGGATGCCGGGCGCTGGTGTCAGAGTGATGAAAGATAAAGAAGTGAAGTACCAACTGATTTGTATGGTGTAGAAGGCCAAATAGAAAATAAGAAATATACACAAAAGGCCAAAGATAGTTTTCAATTTCTATTTTTCTCACTTAGGAATCATATGAATAGTAGTATGTGATTAGGACCTAGAAATGTACCCAAGTGCATGATTTTGTGTCTAAAATACACAATATTCATAATTATATAGCTTGTATTCAATAAACTGCCGTTATATGTCACCAATGATTACATCAGGATATTTTGAGCCTCCAAGGATATTATTTTCAAACCCTACCTTCTTCCTATCATTCAAATAACTCCTTTCTCAACCCAAAATCGAGGTAGTTACAATTGGTTTTGATTCCATAACCATGGCAAGAAATAACCATTACTTATGAAACTCTAACACAATGGGTGAAAACACCTCATTTTCATCGCATAAGGTGTTTGGTGACCTTTTACATCATTAACTGTTTTCCAACTTTATATTAGACCTCTTAACTTCAAGTTATAATTTCAAATATTCAAAAAGGTGCATTTTGGAGGAAAACCAAAATGACCCCTTGATACCCATGGAGGAACTCAAGAAGGTTGAAAAGCACACTAAAACACCAAAGAGACCTACTAAACCAAAAATTTTCTATGTACATGATGATGCTCTTGCATCAATCCCCTATAACACAAAGAGAAGCAAATTATTAGACCAATCTATAAGAAAATGTGGAAACGATATATAAATTATCAACTAAGTGAATAAGTCTTTCCCCTTGGGCAAAAATTGCACAACCATCGTAAAATTACACAACTATAATGACAAATCGTGTCACAATTGTTATCTACAACCTGTGTGGATTTAAAGGATAAAAACACAAAAATACTTAAAATTTAATAAAACCTCGAGCTATATAACTATTACTTATACTCCAAAAGACATTTTGACTACAATTTTACGAAAAACCATCCCCCTAGGCCACTTTTCAAGTAAAAACCTAAAACCTAGGGAAAAAGGAAAAACGCTCATAACTCACCTATCCTCAAGGCTCATTGAATTTCATTGGATCCACTTGCATCAGCCTTCAACACCCTTCATTTGAATACCTACGCATGTGAAATGGTCACCAAAATCCAATAACTCCAAATCTAGTAAACTCTCAAATAAAAAATGTTTTCTAGAAAATAGGAATGGTTTTATATTTATATTATGTTTGAAATACAAAATAATGTATTTTTATTATTTTAACATGTGGCATATTTACAATGGATTTAAGATAAATCAAGTGGTATTTTCTCCTCATGTAAATGGTGAGTAATCTTGTGTTTTTGTCTTAATTATTTATGATTTTGTTATTATATTTTTACTTGATTCCTATCTCGGTTGCAAGTGATGGGTTATATTGGATGGTTTCATTGCATCACAAAAGAGGATCGGGGAAGTTAAAACTTGCATGTTTTGGGATATTCCATACTAAATTCATGTCTTTTCTAATAATTGTAGAAACGTTATTTCTAAGGGGCAATATGTTTGCACCCAACAAAAAGTAAGTCTCTAATGATGACAAATTTCCCTCTAAGATAGAAAGGAGTTAATATTCCTCCCTATCTCATTTAAAAACCCTAATGCATCCTTTATTTCTCTAACAATATGTGTGTGTATCTTTTGAAAGTTTAATGTTGAAGCTTTGATGACAACACAAAAACTATTGATCTATATTTTTGGGTAATTTTTTCACCATTTGCATTAAATTTAGACCAATTATTTTAATTCCTAGTCAAAATGATGTAATTTCCACCTTGACTAATTTGTAAATTTACTAAGTTTAGGATCGTCAAATTCATCTCCTTTTAGATGTTCACATTTACTATATTTAATTAAGTTGATTTCTTATGATTGGATGAGTCACCCTTTCCTTAAGTTAGAGTCCAAATTGTTTTTGTTCACTTCCAACAACCTATAAATAGATCACTTACACTTTGTTTACACGCTATATTTTTTATTTCTAAGTGGGGTTATGTTACTATTTCTTAAAATATTTTGCTAAAAGTAACCAGTTCTTTCTTAAGTTATTCTCATTTTCATTTCATCCATTGTATTGATTCAAACCATCCTACATTTTTGGATATTTGATTGTTATTGTTGTTATTTTAATCTTCCTACCTAGATCATATTGAACTATGTAAATTGGAAGGAACATATATATCGAGTCCAGACAAAAATAATCACAACAAATTGAGAAAAAACCTACCATAAGTCTACAGTCACCAAGTTGGGGATGACATTTTATTATCTTTGGTTTTAATTAAAATAGTTATTAAAATTTTTTGAAAGCATTTTTATAAAGATTTTGTATGCCCCTATAATTTTGTTTGCATTCACATTATAATAGAAATATCTACATAAATATTTCCCTTCTTCTATTATCTCAAATACTTTTGTTCAAGCAATCCTCACTTTTGATAATAAATTCCCATCTTATTTTCCTTTAGATTGGCTTGGCGATAGATTGGAAGTTGGGAAAATGGGTTTTAATTTATGTTGGCTTACATTTCAATAGTTAATTTTACCAAGGAAAAATTGTTTGGTTGAGGAAACAAGATTATGGGAAGCTTCTCCTCCAAACAAACCAAAGGTAAAAGTATTCCTAAAGGAAACTTTATTTTAAAAATTGAGATTAAATTTGCACCACTAGAATATTCTAGATTTGTTTAGTTTTATATTATACAACAGAGAGGTATTTGTACCCAATTAGCATCTATTTAGTTTTATTTATTTTTAAGTGCAATATATTAGTTTCTTTTATGTATTTTCTCTTAGCTTGTTAAATTTTATTATTTTAATATATTCAAAAATTCCCAAAATATTAGTTAGTTAATGTTACTTCTATTCAATTGAAGTAGTTATTATATAAAAATACAAAAGCGTTTGAGATAGTTTTTATTTGATTATTAAATAAGTGATTAAAAACAATTTAATTAAATAAAAAGCTTCTTTAAATTATTTTGATTTAAATAAGTTTGATTTTATTGTTCCTTAAATTTTTAGTGTTAATCAAAACAACCAAAAAGCTAGAAAAACATTAAAAAAATTTAGCTATTAGGAAGCCACACTACATAAATTTAGCCTTTGTTTTCCTCTAGCTCTTTTCGTTTGTCCTCTTACTCATGAGTTGGGGTCTTACATGGTCATTCCATGTCTAAACCAACCTCATGGAAAAATTCCAAACCAATCTTAACCAATACCAAGGATATGTAGATATATTATTGGGACTATGCACATTAGTCTTTCACTCTACCTCTTCACTCACTTTGATCACTAATGAGTTAGAAGAATTAAATGAGTATCTTGATGCAACCAAACAATTTTTTTGATCAAGTGAACCCACTTATGTGTGTAAATCCATAGTTCATTATTAACCTTTTCATCCACCTAGTTGTATGACCCACTTGAAGAAGATCACCTTGAAAGAAGAGGAAATTTAATGAGAATCTCATAGCCCAGGTAATATCCTATTTCATATCACCGACTTATATCAATAGATTCTGACTCCATTATCCTTGACCACAATATTTCTTGTGAAAAGATAAGTTGAAGCTTTTCTTTTTTAATGAAAAAGTCTTATGCTCACAAATCCATCAAGAAGGAATCCCTTATTTTCCTAATCCCATTTATTATTCAACTTCACTTTTACAATATTTACCATTATTCATTACTTCTTCACCATACTTGATCCCCATTTTCACATTATCCTTTCATATTTCGACTATCTCGACATGACCTCAAAAGTCAAGTACATAGGTTAGTCATGTAATTTTTCTTGTTTCTTAGGATTGTTGGAAAAATAATTTGTCTCAATGTTAAAATATGGGATTTTACCAATGCTATGGGACTATGTCCCTCTTCATATGAATGGCGAAGCTCCATTTATTGGAAAAAAATAAATATATACACTACTCTAATCATCGTGGGTGGCCTTCCAAAAATGGATCACATAAAAATAATCCACTAAACCCATGTGTAAAAATGAGGTGGAGGACAGGTGTGTGTATGGAGAGGGGAGAAAGTGAGAATGGGGTTTTGCTCAATAAATATCAAGTTTAGTTTATTGACATAAAACAAGAATATTTCAAAGGTAACAATGATATGACACCATGTTAAGGAAAGAGGAACAAAACACAAGTAAATCAAATTTTATTGCATAATATTACACAAGTAACCATGCTCATGGAGTAAATTTGAGATGGAGAGGAAAACATAAGACAAGGAGATAAAAGAATTGTAGTTTCTTACTTGTAGTAAGATAATGGGAGCTATCAACCAAGAAAATCTAACCCTTTGGAATGAAGAATCCATTCCAATTTGTAGCCTTACAATCCATCTCTTTATCTACCCCCACATGTCGTTTCATAGTCTCACCACTTGTGACCTTTCACATTCATCTAGGAAATAAAAATAAGCCCCTTTCTTATTAATGAAAAGGGGAATTTTACAATGAAAAATTACAATGGTAACTTAAGTGAATAGGAATAAATAGCCATAAATTACAATTTACAATGGAGAATTAGAAAGTAGAGAGAGAACAGAGAGAGAAGATATGTGGAATGAAGAAGGATGAAGAAGCTTTAAGTTACTTTGTAGAGATGCACTCTAGTGAACTCCTAATCCTTTGACCACTCCTTGAACTTGATGAAGTATCTTAGTGCACTCAACCTTTCACAAACCTCCTCTTTGGGGACTCCTATGAATGATCAACTTCTGTAACCCAATTAAGTACCATGAGAGAAGGAGAAAGAAGACCATGATTAGTAGACCAATGAAACCAAGAGAAAATAATTCTTCCACTTGAACGAACCTTCCAATCTCTAAAACACTTCCATGTCTCCTTGATCTTTCTTGTGTTTGATGCACCTAGTTTGCATAATAAAATAAATTTCTCACACGGTGTGATCTTGGTGATCTGTCAAAAATGCATATGGTGACCTATGAGAAAAAATTAAGTACAAGACAAAATAATATAATCTAATATATGTGAAGGAGAGAGATTGAATGAATAATGCTTCCAACTTTTGATCAACCCATCTGATGAGATGAGAATCACTTTGAGACCAAATTTAGGGAACTAAGAGGGCTTCCCTTCTACTTGAGACACAATTTAACAGTTGGTCCTTTGTAATTATGCAATTATCCATGTACATTCCAATGAGGAAATATCCTAAGATGTGATAACCACATTTTTACATGTAAGGATTTGTAAGCATGAAAAAATCCATTCGGAATGAGGTTTCCAAGAATTGGACCGTCGTTCACCAAAGATGTTTTGAAACTATTTCATACTTATCTAGGTGCTCATTCTTCAGTATGAGAGGCTCAACATACTTATTTCTTAACATATATCTTGACACTTACTATTTTAATAATCCTTATTTTGAGAGGTCTATTTTAGTTACTTGTTGCTTAAATTGGCACTTTTGAGTTTCCTTGATGTTAAAGGGAAATGACAACTTTGAGAATGAATTATTTACAACACTTACTATTTATAGATAGTGAGGCTTAAGAATACTTAATATTTTTAGAAGTGGGTTTTCCCAATGTTGGAATGGAATGAAATTGGTCTTAAAATTTTTGTTTTGCAATGTGAGGCTTTGCTCCAAATTTCAAAGGATTTCATTGTTGGGTTTTCGTAGATACGAGAAAACATCATTTTTGGCTGAATATTTCAAATGGATGTAGAAATTGATACATATAATCAATGGAGGCATGAAAATACTCTTCTTAAAGGTGTTTTTAAAAGGAATTTATAGTAAAAATCTCATGGAAAATGGACATGAGGTTTGGGAGATATGATTAAAAAGGATTTTAAAGCATGGAGGATGTGTGAAGAAATTTTGGCAGTATAACATACCAGAAATAATAGAGGAGAGAGAATAAAAATGAGGCTAAAAACATTTAAGTGTTGCATTTAAATGATATTCCCTAGATTTCAAATTTGTTTCACCTATCATTTGCACACCTTAACTTACTTTAAACCCAAAAATCTCAACTCGGGTCGGTGGAGGTTAGAAGTGTGGTTGTACCATAAAAAAATGGGGAAAAAATGGAAAAAATAAAAATGACATCAACCCCTCCAAAGTGTGCCATGGGTTCTTGCTTCATGAGAAAGGGACCGGATTTCGTGAAAATGGCAAGTTGATAATCCTTCATTAACACTCAAGTTGTCACTTTTAAGTGATGAAAAATTGTCTCCATAGGGGAGCACATTTTTATGTCCCCTTATCCATTGGGAAGAAGTGAAAATTGGATATAAATCATCCAAAATGCCGCCATGTGTATATTTTTCATGAAAAAGTGGTCAAAATTCAAGTTATGGTGAGTTTATAACAATTTCTAACCACTTAAGTTATCACTTTAAGTCACATAACCAACTCCTCCATAAGGGTAGAACATGTGGTATCGTCCATGTCCCCTTGCACCAAGGCAAAAAGGGAAAACCTAAACATCCATGCTCCAAAACCCCACTCAAAGTTGATTGGTTGTGCTAATGTCATCAAACTCAACTTAAAAATAAATTAAGGAGTATATTTTCAATACCGAAATAAATAAATGGAGTTAATAGGGCCATAATTATATTATTTTGACTCCAAATGACCCACTACATCCATTCCCACCATTTTAAAGACCTGATTCAAATTTCAATTTTACTTCTCAATCCACTTTCCACTTTTTCCTATGCGCATGCGCTAATAATAGGAGTTTCCACCAAAGTCCATAATGAGTATTAAAAATCCAAAAAAAATACCATGAGGAGGGTCTAATTGAATCCAACTTGACCTTTGGTTAGGCTCCTAACTCTTCCCAAGGTGTCTAAAACCCTTTGAGAAAGTTCCACCTTGTAGAAAGACTCTTGTGCTACACTGATGGGCAAGTTTTCCACATTTTTATATTCCTAGAATTATATCTTGATTATTTCACCATGAAATAGGATTTTTATTTCCAATGCCTAGGATATGATCTCCCAAAACTTCACAAGGCTCCTAAAACCCTTCAAAAGGTGACTAGCTCCTTTAAAACATGAATTCCCTGATTTCATGCCCAAAAAGATATGATTTTTCTTAACTTGTTCCTAAATTCAATTATCTACATAGAATTCACCTAAAATACCTTAGATCACCTCATTTATCTCCCATAAATATCTTGGATGGTTTAAATCTTCATTGTAATCTTCTCGAGGGATGTTCTCCTGTGACGAAAAGACCAAAAATAGCTATTTTGAAACATCTAGCAGCATTATTCTTTCTTAGATCTTAATAACTTCAAGAATCAATCTATGTACACTTCTATGCACATGAAACACACTTAAAAATAATATTGGTGAATTCATCTCAACCATAATGGTGGTGAAACATTTGAAATGCTGGTCGGAGGAAAGGTTTACATTGATCGAGAAAGGGAATTTCAAGTGTGGGTTTGGTTGTCATGACCAAAATTTTAAATTTTGCATGCTATAAATTTAGCATGAAAATAATTGGCTCTTATTGGGGAGATTTTTTTGAATTATACAAAGGGAAAATGGAGCAAACATGAACCTCATTTATCTCATGGGAACAAACCATTTCCTTATCCATTGGGAAATTAGAGTCACATAGCACAAAATAAAGAAAAACCAAAAAAAGCACATGACGGAAAGGGAAACACACCACACATAGGAAAACCATAAAATAAAGGGAAACATAACCTAAATCACCTATGGTACATGTGGGAACAACCCACTTTCATTGTATTACTTTTTCTTCTCTAGATGTTACCTATCAATAGGTAGGACCAAATGAATTTGTTCTGCGAACCCATTGACTGGTTCGATGAAGTATGAACCCTTTCTCAAATTATTGAGAAATATAGGTGTTATAGGAGGTCTCTAGGTACTTGAAAAGAAGAATATTTCATGTCTACTATTGAGAAAGTCAACATGACTCCTCTTACAACAAAATATCAATATGAATAGATCATTATTCTCACTTCCATAGGATTCCATTTCAGTTTATAATCCATTGTTACATTCACCCATGTTTGTGATTTCAAATTATTCATTTTAACATTACCAAAGATTCATTTTCAATCATACCAGGCTTACCATGTTCACAACTAGCCTTTTGCTCTCTGAAAATAAATTTCTCCTTACCTGTCATGTTCCTCATGATTGTTGTTTCTATAGAACTATTTGTGGTAGATATTTTGCAAATTTCAACATCATCATATACCTCTTGTTGATTTATGTTTAACAGCTTCTCTAGATGTTTTGATGCAAAGAAAATTATAAAATGACCATATATTCAACTATCAAAGGGTTTACAACAACCAACCTTCACCTTACCCTACATTTTGAGGATCATTCCTAGTCTAATGATGGCTTATTATTTCCTATATGATCAAATTACCTTAAATTTATTCAATGTTCATTATACTCATTTTTATACCCTACCCCTAATGTTATATCAAGCCTCCAATTACCCACTCTTCATTTAAGATTACTTGGCACATACCTTACTCACTCTTTTCTTCGAGACTTATCAACTAAAATTCCTTACTCAATATGAAAACTTTGGGCTTTGGCTTCTTCCATGCTCCCACCTGTCACATACCCTACTCATACAAATTAAAGAATAGTTAGTTTATCACCAAAAAATATTCAAAACAACTAGAATTACAATGCTACTCTCCTGTGGCCCAAAAATGACCTCTTATCTCTTGAGACAATGTGTTCTTGGTTCATAGGGTATTGTAGACTTCTATAGGTTCCTATAATACCTCCTAAAATTCATTAGTACTCTCTTATCACCTTTGATATGTACCCAAAATTTGAAGATCCAAATCCTTCTACAACTCCATATAGCTCACCTTTTGCATTTTTTTCTAGAACCCTTGACTAGCTTTGCCTTGATACACTTGTCATGAATATTTTAACTTTTAGGAAGTTTCATTCCAAAATTAGGAGTTTTTCGAGCACCCATTAAGGGTTTCTAGGTGTGTGGAAATTTTCAGGCTTCATCTCAAAATATATATTATAGTTCCTTTGGTGAATACCCTTCTTTTATAACCCTTAGACCGTGTTCCACTTTCTACTTCTAAACTATCAAGGAAATATGAAAACTCACCCACTATAAATAAATATTTCTTCTTGATCACTTTAAACACCTTCCTATTGTCATTACTACCAAATTTTAGATAAAAATAACTTGTTTTAAGGGTTCTACTATCATGCCTTGTATCTTCTTGATCAAGGTGCTAGGGTAGCTTTGAGAAGGATCTTATTGTTATATCTTTCATTAGAAGTATATTGAAAAATCCAATATTTTCAATAAGGTTTGTATTCATATTGTAAAATAGAACATCTTAACGAAACTCATGATCATCATGTTTAGTTCCCTCCTTGAGTGAAATTTCTCTAATTTACTTGCAGAACAAAGGTATAAAACCCTCCATGTTAACAAAGTGAGGGACAAATGGAGTTTTCTACTTTGTGATCTCTTTCTTTCTCGATGCATATATGCACATTAGTCACCTTAATGGTCTCCAGGATCCTTCAATATCTTCTACAAATTGATATTCATTCATGCTTGAGTTACCTATCCCAAGAACTTGTCAATTTAATTGTGTTAGTTTATTTAAGCTAAACACCTTTGAGTTTTGCATAGAAATCTTACAAGAGTCGATAAATATAAACCTCCCGATCACTATACAAATGCTTGGATTGTTCCTTACATGATTTGGTTTATTCTCGAGATAGAAAACCCAAGGCCACAACATTTCATAGTTTCCCCAAACATACAATCCCTCATAAAGAATGAATGCTCACATCACTTCAATAAGGATATTCATCACTAATACCCTTAACTTGATCATGTCCTTTGTTGCTATTAAATACAAATATATCTTACGATCATCACAATAATGGTCTTAGCACATACAAGGAGTAATAATGCACAAGAACTCCGAAATAAACTCACAATATCAAAATGCTCATAATACAAGTTAATATTACCTTACATACAACCACGAGATCAAGAATGCATACACACCAACACAACAATCATGCAAGAAACTATCAAAAACTGAATTAACACAACAATCATGCAAAATATATCAAAACCTGTATTTTTATCCTTTTCTCTTTTTGAAACCTTAAAATTGATTCATATCTAGATAGGAATGAGTAATAATAGTTACATTATGGTCCTTATAGTATTTCCATCCCTCTTACTTGAGATTCTTCTCATTGGGTCAGTTACCAATAATCTCATAATGAGATTCTATTAAAAAAGGGGGTTACTTTTTCTTGACAGGCCTAAGTTTGGTAAGACCAATTCTTCTCATGACATATGACCTAAAAATTACTAATGCTTCATATTATATTATTCCACCCATGGGTAAGTGCACCAAGTTGGGGGGCCAAAAGGGGGTCTTAAGTGGATGCATTTTTCTGAAAAAAAAAACTTCAACTTGTACGAGTTTTTCAAAATAGTTACACTCAAAATTGGAAGATGTTGTAGAAATATGAATCGTAGAATTTTGAGTCTAGTTTCTAAGCTACTAAATTTTATTGAAAAAAATAAGTTTAAGTGGGTCAAACAACTAAAATACCAACAGATGCTCATGTTTTTGTTAAAAACATAATAGAGTGACTTTCGTGCCCCCCACCATTTTTGAGCACCATTTAGTATTTTTGAAAACCCTTTGGTAGAAAGATAGCTAGGAGCATCTAGTTTGGGCTCCATTTTTTAAATATTTTTTTAGCGAATATTTTTTTATTTATGATTTTTCTAGTATAGAAATTTTATGTTTTGAAAAATAATGGAGCTCCGACCATGCCCCCTAACTACCTCAAAAATATCGAAAATTAGAATTTTTTTTTGAATATGTATAGAATTATGCCTAGTTTAGGCTAGTATAATTTTTTTAAAATTTTGATCACCCAAAAAAAGATGCACCATGAAAGATAAACATATTTACACTTCAAAAATAGCTTTAAAAAGGCATAATTAGAAAATAAATAATATGGAAACCTTATATTAGTCAAAAAATTTGAAAAATTATATTTTTAGAAAGAAGAGACTCTGCTCTACGTCATGGTATAATTTTTTTAAAATGGATCGATTTTTTTATTTTGATTTATCATAGAGGAAGTGGCATTTTTACATTTTCTTGTAAAAACATGTTGTTTGTTGTGTTTGTGCAGGTCCATGCCTCAGGCTTGGGATCCAAACTGGATCCCAAGCCTTGAGACATGGCTTGGGAAAAGAGAAAATACAAAATGCGTATGCGTTCTGTGTAGTATAAACATTATGTATGCTTTTGACATGCTTCTATTTACATAAATAAATGTTTAAGTATAAGAAATAATAAAATAAGAAATTAGGGTCAATTAGCACCTTATGGAATTAGTCTCACAGCTCCATGCGTAATGGTTTAGGAGATAGTTTTTAAAGTATAATCTGTCAAGACATAGGCAATTTTTCGGATTTCAAAGATTCACCTAAATATTTTAGCATTTAACTTCTACAATCGAAACCCTAAACCATAGGCCATAAACCTAAACACTAAACTATAAACCTTGAGCCTTAAACTCTAAACCCTAAACCTTTAAACATGATCCATAGACCGTAAAACTTAAACCCTAAACCTTAAACATTCAACCCTTACCTGTGATCCCTAAACCACCGAACCTTAAGCCCTAAGCCCTAAAACCTAAACCCTAAACCATGAACCATGAGCCCTAAATGCTAAACCCTAAACCCTGAACCATAAGAAATAAATCCTAAACCCTAAACCCTAACCCCTAAACCCTAAACCTTAAACACTGAATCCTAAAACCTAAACCCTAAGCCTTGAATCCTACACCCTTATTTTTAAGCCCTAAAATCTAAACCCTAAACCCTAGACCATATACCCTAAGCCCTAAGCCCTAAAACATAAACCCTAAACCCTAAACCATATATCCCGAGCCCTAAACCATAAACCCTAAACCTTAATCCCTAAACATTAAATCCTAAACCCTAAACCCTGAACCGTGAACCATAAACCCTAAAAACTAAACCGTAAACCATAAAACCTTATCCCTAAACACTAAATCCTTAACCCAAAACCCTAAACCCTAAACCATAAACCCTAAACCCTAAACCCTAAACCTTAAACCCTAAATCCTTAAACTCGATTCGTAAACCATAACCATAAACATTAAACCCTAAACCATAAACCTAAAACCTAAATCCTAAACCATAACCCTAAACCTTGAACCCTGAACCTTGAACCCTAAACCTTAAACCCTAAACCATGAACCCTAAACCCTAAACCCCAAACCATATTTCATCAATATTTCCTAGTCTTGTGCCTAGAACCATCATTGAGTCTGCTTATAGAACTACCTTGTTTATGAGAGGTGGGACAAGTAACTAAATGGATATGACATCTACCTTGTGCCTTGTAATGCATATATTACACATATCTTCCAAACTTGTTTCTCCCCACATATACTTGCGCTCTTGAATGTAAATTTATTCACACTCAAAACAAATTTCACATTTCTCATATTTCCATGTATGGTATTATGCAAGCCAGGATGACCCATTGGAAGCTGGAAAAAATAACCATCACAACAAAAAAATTAATCTTAAAGGAAACAAAAGAAACATAGAGAATATATCAATGTAGAGGTGTAGGATCATAATTGAATTTCCTGTAGTATCCTCTCCTCCGAGAGAAAGATAAAGTTCAAGTGTTCTACTGGAATGGATAGTAAGTTTGACAGAACTTCCTAAAGTGTTCAAAATAAGCATAGAAATAGGGGAATGACTAAGAACACTAAGGGGTTATTAATCACCTAGTAAATCTTTCTTGTTTAGTTCTAAATGGGAGTTACCTGGCCTACAACTTAGTGACCTTCTATTCATTAATAATTCCTTATATGATAAATTCATGGATGTTGTCAAAATCCCCTAAACAAAAAGATAGGGGTAGTCATCAATCCTAGTGAAGGGTGTGATGTGATTTCAAAACAACTTGAAATTCATATAGATTTAGAGGTCATAACATGAATTTACAAATATCTCTATCATTATAAATGGAAGCCAAGTAATAGTGTCTCCCTGTACATCCAAGGATTGAGGACTACTTGGGTCTTTGGAAGGATTGGACAATTAGGAATATGACATTTCCCTCCTTCAAAATATCAATAGATGAAAAAAATCAATTTTTATGACTCTCTTTGAATGTTCTACCTACAAATTCGATGAACCCTGAACTCTGTGACCTAAACCCTTAACCATCAACCATGAGACCTAAACCCTAAACTATAAACCCTAAACCCTAAAAGTAAAATAATAAATCCTAAACCATAAAAACTAAATACTAAACCCTAAACCCTTGACCCTAGACCCTAAACCCTGAGCCCTAAGCCCTAAACCCTAAATACTAAATCCAGAGCCTCGAGCTCTAACCCCAAACATTAAACCAAGGTAACTCTGAACCCCAAACCTTAAGCCATAAACCATGAACCATGAACCCTAAACCCTAATCCCTAAACCATAAACCCTAAACCTTAAGCCTTGAACCCTATACCCTAATCCTTGAGCCCTAAACCCTAAACCTTAAACCTTGAGCCCTAAACCCTAAATCTAGATCCTTGATCTCTAACCCCTAAACCTTAAACCCATAACTAACCCCTAAATCTTAAACTTGTAACTCTAAACCCCGAACCCTGAGTCGTAAACCTTAAACCATGCACCATAACCCTAAACCCTAACTCCTGAGCCACGACCCTAAACCATAAACCCTAAACCTTAAGGCCTAAATGTTAAATCCTAAAGGTCCCTAAACCCTAAACCCTAAAAATAAATCATAAACCCTAAACCCTGACCCCTAAACCCTAAAATCTAAACCCCAAGCACTAAACCCTAAACCTTAAACCCTAAACCCTAAACACTAAACCCTAAACCCTGAACTCTGTGACCTAAACCCTTAACCCTAAAACCTAAACCCTAAACCTCGAGCCTTAAACCCTAAACCCTGAACCCTTTTCCCTAAACCCTAAACCCTGACCTTTAAACCTTAAACCCTAACTCCTAAACCCTAAACCGTAAACCCTAAATCCTCAACCCTAAACCTTAAACCCTAAGCCCTAAACCCTAAACCCTATACCATAAACCCTAAGCCCTAAACCCTAAACTCTAAGCCCTAAATCCTAAACCCTAAAACCTAAAACCTAAACCTTGACCCATAAACCCTAAACCTTGAGCCCTAAACCCTAAACCCTAATCCATGAACCCTAGGCCCTAAGCCATAAGCCCTAAGCCAAAACCCTAAACCTTGAACCCTTAAACATAAACCCTCAACCCTAAACCCTAAAAACTAAACCCTAAGCCCTAAACCCTGAACCCTCAACTCTCAACCCTAAACCCTCAACCTTGATCCCTAAACCCTAAACTATGAACCCTTTTCCCTAACCTTAAAACCTTAAACCTTAACTCCTAAACCTTGAACCCAGAAACCCCGAATCCTTAACCCAAACCTTAAACCCTAACTCCTAAACCCTAAACCGTAAACCCTAAATCCTCAACCCTAAACCTTAAACCCTGAGCCCTAAACCCTATACCCTATACCATAAACCCTAAGCACTAAACCCTAAAATTTAAGCCCTAAATCCTAAACCCTAAACCCTAAAACCTAAACCCTGACCCCTAAACCCTAAACCTTGATCCCTAAACCCTAAACCCTAAGCCCTAAACCCTAGGCCCTAAGCCATAAGCCCTAAGACAAAACCCTAAACCTTGAACCCTCAAACATAAACCCTCAACCCTAAACCCTAAAAACTAAACCCTAAACCCTCAACTCTCAACCCTAAACCCTCAACCCTGATCCCTAAACCCTGAACCTTGAGCCATAAACCATAAGCCCTCAACCTTGACCCCTAAACCCTAAACCTTGAACCTTAAGCCCTAAACCCTAAACCCTCAACCCTTAACCCTAACCATAAACCCTAAACTCAAAACCCTAAACCAAAACCCTAAACCATGAACCCTAAGCCTCTGAGCCCTAAACCCTAAACCCTAAAATATGAACTATGAGCCTTAAACACTAAACCTTAAACCCTAAACTCTAAACCTTGAGTCTTAAACCCTTATCCCTAAACCCTAAACCCCAATCTTTAAACCCTAAACCCTAAATCATAAACCCTCACCCAAAGGAAAGTCCTAAAAAGATCATTCAACGTGTTTCAGTGTGTAAGGAATAATGTTTAAGGTGATCGATCGACTCATTTAGTTTTTATGAGAGACTACTTCCTTTGAAGGCCTAAAAAGGCATTTTTGGCCATTTTGTAGTTAATTAAACACCCTTCAGAACAAGCTAAAATGAGCTAGTCATGTCACCGAGTTATCAAGGACCATTATTTGTGAAGTATTAAGGCATCGTTTGTCTCCATAAGAGACATATGAGCAAAAGCATGTATGAGAATCATGAATTTGATTCCATGAAAGGATGCTTTTAGAGCTAGGAAAGGTGAGGGGATGATATTTATATGGAGCACCATGTTTCTAAGAATGAGCAATCATCTGAGTTCACTTGATGCAATTCACTTGGTACTATTTGTAACAACTCATTCAACACCTAGTAGTGTTATCACACCTTAAGGAGGAGGCACATTACAATCACCTCATTTTGGCCATAGGACAGGAATCTCATTCAGGAACAATCCTCTATCTACAAAGAGAGGATCTGCATTTTTAGTAAGAAGTAGACAAAGATCATAGAGTTAATTCATTGTCACTAAAGTGAATTACGGACCAAATTTAAAAATTAGTACCAATTCAAGCAAAGTGGTAGGGAAAAATCTATTTTAGAAGGTCAAAAACTTTAAAAATGACTATATGATTTCCCAAAACAAATACCGACTACAATATATATGCCTTGAAAGTTTTAGGTCGTTTGGTGAAATCTGAAAAATGAGTAAGTACTGACTAGATTAGATTTTGAAAAACTATCTTCTAGATTATAACTGTTGGAGCTACGAGACCACTTCCATAAGGTGCAGAGTGACCCTAATTTCTTATATTTACTAAAATAAATTTAAAGTATAAGAAATAATAAAAGAAAACACACATGTATGGTCCATACTAAAGCACCAAAACACATATGCATGGTCCATACTACACAAAACACATACACGTTTTGACTTGTTTGAAATGTGTACGCATTATAGGTTTGGTGATTCCCGAGCCAAAAAAATTAAAACACGAGCACATTTTAGCAAAACGCGTACGCGTTTTGCTTTTTTCAGATTCTTGTCCACTTTTTGGCCCCCAACTTCATGCACTTACCCCCATTGTACATAATTTCTAAGTTTCTAGAATACACTAAAGCTCTCAAACCACACCAAAATGGACCTTACAATTTAAACTAGAATTTTGGGGGAAATGCCTCATTTGAAATTTGAAAATTCTATACACCAACACAGATAATTAAACAACACGTAATGACCTCTAACACACTCTGTCATCACACTTGACAAGCTAAATATTATCCTTATGAATTAATTATAGGATTCTCTTGCATCATGTTTCTCTTCCACACATACCAACTCATTATTAACCTTGATATCACTATCTACGATGGAGATACTATCTTCATTAGTGAAGAAATCCATGAGAGATTCAAACATTTCCTTTTTATTACATTCATCATGAATACAATATTTTTCACAAAATGGGAAAGAGGACTCATCTTCACATTCATACTCATTAACACATATTTTAAAAGGGACATTGAGCTCTTCCATTTGTTCTATTTCATTATTGAACATTTTTGTATCAAATGAAGAATCAAAATCAGACTCATGTTTATCTTTCATAGTCATAACGTAGGTTAGGAATTCAAGACTGTGAGGGTTTTCGATTACTATTTCTGAACCTTTAAAATATATTGCACATATTCCTTCTTCAAAGCTACCACATACTCACTTTCACATTCATTTTATTGGGTCTTGTTAGGAAATAAGGGATAAATTATGTGGAACAATCCCTCACGAGAATAACAACAGAGAAACTAATATGCGAAAATATTACAGATCTCAAATAAAAGTGTAGAATAAAATAACACAACACAAAGAGACAATATTTAATGTGGTTAACCCAATTTGGGTTACGTCGACCAAGAATCACTTGCTCCAATTTTATTACAAGCCACTACTCTCTCAATACAATACCCATATCTATTTTGAGCTATGATAAAAAAATCTATAGAATTCACACCCAAATTCAAACATATCTCGGAATATTACATCATACCTACCATATGTACAAAAACCACATAAGTATACAACTTCTTCATAGTTTTACAAAACCATAGGTATCAAAACCATGGGCCAAAACCGTCCCATAAACCTATGGGTCAAAAATCCCACCCATATGAGAAAATCACGTTTCTCAATATATCTCGCACATTTTTTCGAGGCCAATTTTTTTCTCGGGGTTGCACCTTAGGACCCCTTCTCGAGGCCCGGATCATCCCCTAAACCATGGCGAGATAACTATGGAAAGTTTACAGTCTTCAACACTTTCACACATGAAAATAGGCTTCATAACCTAACAATCTCCCACTTGGATACTAGTTTTCCTCTGAGAAAGCTTCTCAACCCTTCACTAGTTTCCATGAAGACCAACTAAATCTGAACACAACTTTAGTTTTCCCTTGTGAGCACCTTGGTCATCATGTTTTCAGGATTATGATTGGTATGAATCTTCTTCAGCTTCAACTTCTCTTTCTTCAAAGTTGTCGTGATGAAATGGTACCTTAACTGTATATGCTTCATCCTAGAGTGGAAAGCAGATTTCTTAGCTAGGTACATAACACTTTAACTATCACTATGCAACTTTCCTTCCTCCTACTTATGATCCAACTCCTTAAGCAATTTCTATAGCCAAATCATCTCTTTACTTGCCTTTGTGGTAGCAGAAGCATGCTCACCTCCATGGTTGACAAAGCTACCAGGCTTTTGTAGTCGTGAAATCTATCTCATTCTTGTCCCATCTACAGTGTAAATATAACATGTTGTGCTCCTCATGCTATCTACATCTCCAACCATACCTAAATCTACATAACCACACAAAGTGGTGTCTGATCCACTATAGCACAAAATTGTCCCCGTGGTCCCTCTCAAATACCGAAGGATCCACTTTACTGCCTTCCAGTGACCTCTACCTAGATCACTCATAAATATACTCACCGCTCCCACTACAAGGGAAATATTAGGCACAGTGCACACTATGGTGTTAGGAAATAAGAGATAAAATATGTGGAATAATCCCTTATAGAATCGCAACAGTAGAAACTAATATGCAGAAAATATTACAGATCTCAAATAAAAGTGCAGAATAAATAACACAACATAGAGAGACAAGATTTAACGTGGTTCACCCAATTTGGGCTACGTCCACCAAGAATCACTTACTCAGATTTTATTACAAGCCTCCACTCTCTCAATATAATACCCAGATCCGTTTGGAGCTATGCTCAACAAACTCTACAGAATTCACACCCGAATTCAAAACACATCTGCAATACATTTTCTTGTACCTCTATCATATGCATAAGACCATATAAATAGACAATTGCTTAAGCAGTTTGATACAAAACCGTGGGTATCAAAACCAAGGGAAAAAACCATGGGTATCAAAACAATGGGAAAAGACCGAAAAAACCATGGGCCCAAAAATAGCCCATAACGGTTACCCATTACCCATGGGTTAATAAACCACCCATGAAAATTTGCTTCGGGGCTTTGCCCCTGAACCCCTGACCCGCTCACCGGCGAGCAAGACCGCCGTAAAAATACCCGAGTGTAACACATAGAAGGTGTACCACATTCTAACATGCAAATAGGCTCCACAAACATAACAATCTCCCACTTGGAGACTAATTTCCACTGAGCAAAATTGTTAACCCTTCATCACATCATCAGAAGGCCAACCAAAGCTGAACATAGCTTTAGTTTATCCCTTGTGACCACCTTGGTCATCATGTCTACAAGATTTTGACTGGTATGAATCTTCTCCAACTTCAACTTATCTTCCTCCAAAGCTGTCCTGATGAAGTGATATCTCAACTGTATATGCTTCGTCCTGGAGTGGAAAGCAGAGTTCTTAGCTAGGTGTATAGCACTTTGACTATCACTATGCAGCTTACATTCCTCTTGCTTATGCCCCAACTCCTCAAGAAATTGTTGTAACCAAATCATCTCTTTGCTTGCCTCTGTGGCAGCAACATACTCAGCCTCCATGGTTGATAAAGCCACCACTTCGTGAGTCGTGAAATCCACTCACTTTGCTGTCCCACCTACAGTGTAAATATAACTGTCAGTGCTCTCTCCCTGCGTCATCAACATCTCCAGCCATGTCTCGAATCTACATAACCACGTAAGGTGGTATCGATCCATCAGTAGCACAAAATCGTCCCCATGGTCCCTCTCAAATCTTGAAGGATCCACTTTCTTTGCTTGCCAATGCTCTTTACCTAGATCACTCATAAATCTACTCACGGCTCCCCTTATGGGAAATATCAGGCCTAGTGCACACCATAGCATACATCAAATCGCAATAGCATGATGAGTAAGGTACCTTGGACATCTGGTTTCTTTCTGCTCTGTCTTGGGACACTTTGCTCCTTTGATAACTTAAAATGGCACTCATCAAGGGGTCCCAACTAGTTTAGCATCCTGCATGTTAAACCTATCCAATACCTTCTTAATGTACTCTTCCTGAGATAAAGTCAGCTTTTGTTCCTTCCTATCCCGAGTTATCCTCATACCAAGGATTTGTCTGGCTGCCCCCAAATCCTTCATATCAAAGGATTCACTTAGTTGTTTCTTGAGTACTTTTATTTCCTGCATGTTTTTACCTGCAACCAACATGTCATCAACATACAAACATAAGATAATATAACTTCCATCCTCAAATTTATTTTTATACACGCAATGGTCAGAATGACATCTAATATAACCTTGCTCCATCATGAAGCTATCAAACTTCTTATACCATTGGCGTGGAGCTTGTTTCAGGCCATACAGGCTCTTCTTCAGTTTACACACCATCTCCTCTTTACCTTTGACTTCATATCCTTCTGGCTGCTGCATATATAGCTCCTCCTCCAAATCACCATGGAGAAATGTAGTCTTTACATCTAACTGTTCTAAGTGCAAGTCTTTTGACTACTATTCCAAGAACAGTTCTGATAGAAGTCATTTTTACTACAGGAGAAAAAATCTCATCAAAATCTATACCTTGTTTCTGTGCAAACCCCTTGACCACCAACCGGGCCTTATATCTTTTCTTTCCTCCTTCATCTTTAACTCTGTACACCCACTTGTTCTGCAATGCTCTTTTTCCTTCCGGTAGCTTCACCAAATCCCAAGTCTGGTTCTCCATGAGAGACTTATGCTCCTCATCCATGGCTTGCTCCCACTTCTTACTGGCATCTACCTGCATTGCTTCATCAAAGCTCTCTAGATCTCCACTATCAGTGAGTAATAAATAATAAAGAGAAGGAGAAAAACGTTCAGGTTCTCTTCTTACCCTAGAAGACCTCCTCAATATAGGAGTTGGGGTTCTGTTGAGGGGTTCCTGAATTGATTCATGTGTCACTTTCCCATCCAGAAGATCCTCTACCGTTGCATATTATTTCTTGGATTCTTCCCTATTTTCCTGCAATTCTTTGCTTATACATGACTTTCTCATTAAATACCACATCCCTAGATCGAATGATTTTCTTGTCCTTAATACTCCAACATTTATATCCAAAGTCATCACCACCATAACCAATGAAAGTACATTTTTCTGATTTAGCCTCTAGCTTGGTCCTATCATCCTTGTCTATATGAACAAAAACTTCACATCCAAAGACTCTAAGAAATGAATAATCAACTTTCTTACCATACCATGCCTCCTCGGTATGCCTCCATCCAAGGCAATTGAGGGTCCTCTGTTTATCAAGTACACCGCGCTCACCACTTCGCCCAAAAAGAAAGAGGCGCCCCCGCATGTAACCTTATGCTCCTAGCACGTTCCATTATTGTCCTGTTCATCCTTCTAATACCCCATTTTGCTGTGGAGTTCCTGGAACCATATTTTTCCTGTGGATTCCATTCTTAGAATAGTAATCATTAAATTCATTGTTGCAATACTCCCCTCCATTATCTGACCTAAGACATTTTAGCTTAAGACTGTTTCATTCTCTACCAAGGCTTTCCATTTAACAAAAGTGTCAAATACATTAGATTTGTTTCTAATACAATAAACCCAAACTTTCCTTGTTGCATCATCAATAAAAGTAACATAATAACTTGAACCCCCAAGAGATGATACCTGAGCCGGCCCCCACACATCAGAATGTACCAGCTCTAACTTACTCTCTTTCTTCGTAGGTCCAACCTTGAGAAACCTTACTCACTTTTGTTTCCCATTTATGCGGTTCTCACGAAGTCCAAACCTGTTTCGTATATCCAGAAAATTCTTCTTTATGATGTTCATTCCCTTATGGCTCATATGACCGAGCCTATAGTGTCATAATGTTGTATCTACATCTGAAGCCACAAGATTACAATCATTAGTATTATCAGTGGTTAAATACAAGGTTCCAACCTTCTTACCTCTTGCCACCACAAGAGCACCCTTGGTAACCTTCCAAGAGTCCACTGTAAATATCACAGTACAACCATCACTTCCCAACTGCCCTGCCAATATCAAATTTCATCTTAATGTAGGCACATGTATGACATCCTTCAATAGCCAAGTATTCCCATTCTACATCTTAACCTGAATATAACCTTTTCCAACTATTTTGCAAGGCTCATCATCACCAAGAAAAACATGCCCAAATTTTCCTTGAACATAATCAACAAAATAATGCCTATATGGAGAAGCATGGAAAGAGACCCCTGAATCTAAAACCCAAGATTCAATAATATTGTGCAAAGAAAGAATCAAAGCATCCTGACATACATTACCCGTTGCCACATTTGCCTCCTTGTTTTCTTCCTATTGTTTATTCTTATCTCGAAGCTCCCAACAATCCTTCTTTACATGCCTAGGCTTTCCACAATTCCAGCATACAATCTTGTTCTTGGATTTTGACCTTGCCCGATCTTTTGATTTTCCACGGTTTCCTCTATTCTTCTATCTCCCTCTAGTTTCCACTGTCAAAGCATTCCCTGAAGTAGAAGATTCCCTAGAGCTTTTTCTTCGCATTTCCTCACTTAGAATCACCCCTACAACATCCTCAAACTTCAACTTCAAGTTAGCTGGAACCGAGTTACTTACCGCCATTACCAGGCTATTCCAACTCTCAGGTAAAGAGCACAGAATTAATAAATCCCTAACTTCTTCATCAAATTCTATTATAACTGAAGCTAGCATATTCACAACCGTATTGAAATCATTTAAATGATCTGCTACTGAACTATTCTCAGACATCTTCATATTAAACAACTTTTTCATTAAAAATATCTTGTTAGAGGCAGAGGGTTTTTCATACAACTTCCCTAATGCATCCATTAGATCTTTTGTAGTCTTTTCCTTTGAAACATTAAATAATACCGAAGATGCAAGACACAGCTAGATTGTCCCAAGTGCCTTCCTATCCAGCAAATCCCATTCCGCATCTGTCATACTCGAGGGTTTGTTCACCTTCTCAGACAGCGGAGTATAAAGATCCTTTTGATAAAGGTAATCTTCCATCTGCATCTTCCAAAGACTGAAATTCGCCCATTGAATTTATCAACCCTAGATCTTCCTTCATCTACCATAGCTCCCACTCAAGCTAAAAACTTTCCCTACGATTCAACACTTCAGCAAACCAAACCAGGCTCTGATACCAATTGTTAGGAAATAAGAGATAAAATATGCGGAATAATCCCTTATAGAATCGCAACAGTAGAAACTAATATGCAGAAAATATTACAGATCTCAAATAAAAGTGCAAAATAAATAACACAACACAAAGAGACAAGATTTAACGTGGTTCACCCAATTTGGGCTACGTCCACCAAGAATCACTTGCTCATATTTTATTACAAGCCTCCACTCTCTCAATACAATACCCAGATCCGTTTGGAGCTATGCTCAACAAACTCTATAGAATTCACACCCGAATTCAAAACACATCTATAATACATTTTCTTGTACCTCTATCATATGCATAAGACCATATAAATAGACAACTGCTTAAGCAGTTTGATACAAAACCGTGGGTATCAAAACCAAGGGAAAAAAACCGTGGGTATCAAAACAATGGGCAAAAGGCCGAAAAAACCATGGGCCCAAAAATAGCCCATAATAGTTACCCATTACCCATGGGTTAATAAACCACCCATGAAAATTTGCTTCGGGGGCTTTGCCCGAACCCCTAACTCCGCTCACCAAATGAGTAGGACCGCCGTAAAAATACCCGAGTGTAACACATAGAAGGTGTACCACATTCTAACATGAAAATTATTTCCACAAACATAACAATGGCATACATCAAATCGCCAACCATAGATGAGTAAGGTACCTTAGACATCTGGTTTATTTCTGCTCTGTCTTGGGACACTACTCCTTTGATAATTTGAAATGGCCTGCCAAAGGAGTCCCAACTGATTTAGCATCCTACATATTAAACCTCTCCAAGACCTTCTTAATGTACTCTTCCTAAGACAAAGTCATCTTATGTTCCTTCCTATCCCGAGATATCCTCATACCAAGGATTTGTTTGTCTGCCCCCAAATCCTTCATAGCAAAGGAGTCACTTAGTTTTTTCTTGAGTACTTTTATTTCTGCCGCATGTTTTTACCTGCAACAACATGTCGTCCACATATAGACATAGGATAATATAATTGTCATCCTCAAATTTATTTGTATACATGCAATGGTCAGAATGAAATCTTATATAACCTTTCTCCATCATGAAGCTATCAAATTTCTTATACCATTCATGTGGAGCTTGTTTCAAGCCATACAAGCTCTTCTTCATTTTGCACACCATCTCCTCTTTACCTTTGACCTCATAGCCCTCTGACTGCTGCATATATAGATACTCCTCTAAATCACCATGGAGAAATGTAGTCTTTACATCAAGCTGCTCTAAGTGTAAGTATTTGGTTGAAACTATTACAAGAACAGTTCTAATAAAAGTCATTTTTACTACGGTAGAAAAAATCTCATCAAAATTTATACCTTTTTTCTGTGTAAACCCCTTGACCACTTAGAGGGCCTTGTATCTTTTCTTTCCTACTTCTTCCTCTTTGACTCTATGCACCCACTTGTTATGTAATGCTTTTTTTCCTTCGGGTAGATTCACCAAATCCCATGTCTAGTTCTCCATGAGATCCTGATGCTTCTCATCCATGGATTTCTCCCACTTCTTCTTGACATCTACCTACATTGCTTCATTAAATCTCTCTAGCTCTCCACTGTCAGTGAGTAATAAATAATAAAGATAAGGAGAAAAAAATTTAGGTTCTCTTCTTACCCTAGAAGACCTCCTCAATATAGGAGTTTGGGGTTCTTGTTGAGTAGGTTCCTAAACTGATTCATGTGTCACTTTCCCATCCAGAAGATCCTCTACCACTGCATATTCTTTCTTGGATTCTTCCCTGTTTTCCTACAACTGCTGCTTATACATGACTTTCTCATTAAAGACCACATCCCTAGATCGAATGATTTTCTTTTCCTTAATACTCCAACATTTATATCTATAGTCATCACCACCATAACCAATGAGAATACATTTTTCTGATTTATCCTCTAGCTTGGTCCTATCATCCTTGTCTATATGGACAAACACCTCATAGCCAAAGAATCTAAGAAATGAATAATCAAATTTCTTACCATATCGAGCCTCCTTAGGTATGCCTCCATCCAAGGCACTTGAGGGTCCTCTATTTATCAAGTACACACTGTGCTCACCGCTTCTACGCAAAAAGAAAGAGGCAGTCCCGCATGTAACCTCATGCGCCTAGCACGTTTATTATTGTTCTGTTCATCCTTTCGACACCCCAATTTTTTGTGGAGTTCTGGAACCATCTTTTTCTATGGATTCCATTCTTAGAACAATAATAATCAAATTCATTGATGTAATATTCCCTCTATTATTTTACATGAGACATTGTATCTTAAGACCTATTTCATTCTCTACCAAGGCTTTCCATTTAACAAAAGTGTCAAATACATCGATTTGTTTCTAATACAATAAACCCAAACTTTCCTTGTTGCATCATAAATAAAAGTAACATAATAACTTGAACCCCCAATAGATGATACAGAGTCAGCCCCACACATTAGATTGCACCAACCTCTCTTTCTTTGTAGGTCCAACCTTGAGAAACCTTACTCACTTTTGTTTCCCATATATGCGCAGTCTTCACGCTAACTCCAAACCTATTTCGTATATCTAGGAAAATCCTCCTTTACGATCTCCATGCCCTTATGGCTCATATGACCGAGCCTATAGTGCCACAAGATTATAAACATTAGTGGTATAAGTGGTTAAATACAAGGTTCCAACCTTCTTACCTCTTTCCACCACAAGATCACCCTTGTAACCTTCTAAGAGTGCACTATAAATATCACAGTACAACCATCACTTCCCAACTAACCCACTGATATCAAATTTCATTTTAAAGTAGGCACATGTCCGACATCCTTCAATAGCCATGTATTCTCATTCGTATCTTAACACAATGTAACCTTTTCTAGCTATATTGCAAGGCTTATCATCACCAAGAAAAACATGTCCAAAATCCCCTTGAAAATAATCAACAAAATAATGCATATGTGGAGTAACATGGAAAGAAGCCCTTGAATCTAAAACCCAAGATTCGACAATATTGTGAAAAGAAAGAATCAAAGCATCTTGACATCCATTACCCATTGCCACATTGTTATCCCGTGAAATTAACAAGGGAAATTTTGTAGGTAACCCTACAAAAATTTTGTTCCTGGTCCCACGTCAGGGGTCCCTCGGTGTTCGAATTGATCTTAAAATCCCTTTTCGGAAATTTAATTTTCCGAACTTGGTCATTTTGGTCTTTTTTAGGTGGGCGCACCTTTTTGTCTATATAACACAGGAAAATTTACGCCCCTTCTATCCCTTTGCACACCCTTTGAAGTGTTGACACCACAATTGTTGTGCCTCCCGTGATATGCCTTTCCCGCATGCACCATGGCGCATGCACATTCTTGTCAACAACACAATTGTTGCACCGTGTTTGACACCAAGGTGCTCGAAATCTAGTGTTGACAAATCACTAATCAGCGCCAAAGGCGCAAATATTTCCGTGTTGACATGCGTTTACCCACGCCGAAGGCACAAAGTTTTATGTGTCGACACATGTTTTGGTACGCCTTTAAAAAAGTAGTTGGCACATTTATTGCACCTTTGCCTATATATAGGCGCATCTGCCCTATCACTTTCACAAATCAAAAACACGTGATAAAATTTATTCCTCTACACCTTTTAGCATGCCCATCATCCTCGTGTCACGTTCGTGGACCCCGCTTCGTCTCCTACATTCTATATATTCGGTAAGTGCTCCTTGTTGCTCTCGTGTTTTCATTTTTTTGGTTGTTTGTGAAGAAGGGATGAAATGAATATGAGAAATCCATAAACCCCTCCTACTTGCTTTTCTTTAAATCTTCCCTCCCAAAGCTTTCTCTACCCTCTTTCCAGATCTGCTGGTAAAGAGGACTCTGCCTCGAAAAATCAACCTAGATCTCTTTCTGCACCCCCTTCACCATCTAAATCCTCAAGAAAGAGGCCTAAAATACACGTGAACCCATCCTAAGAGAAAGAAAACTTGAAAGTCGGGCCTTTGGGCTATATTTTCCTTTGCGCAATCACCACTCCCGCTTTGTATAAAATATAGTCGCGCGCATAAGGCGCACTGTTCCTGCTTGCAACACGCACGATACTGCGTCATGCGTAAACCAAGTAAATCCTCAACATGGTGCGGGCGCATCCCTATTACAGCAACAAAGTGCCATACAAGCTTTCCTACGCCGCGCATGAGTCCCTTTTGCGCACATAAAGCTAGTGCTACATGAATTAATCTGCGCTCCTCGGCGCACCAACGTTCCATGTTACACTCAGATTGAATGCGCCATTGGCGCATCCTACTCCCATGCAGCATAAAAATTATTTGTGCCCAACATAACCTTACATAGATGGCACAAGCGCACCCATGTCTACAATAACAAAAATGTCATATGCAAAATACTTGCGCCCTGCGCCCTTTGGCGCTGATTTATTTCTTGTAACACTCTTCTTGAGCCAGTGCCATTCTTTTAACTCTGCATCCTGCAGTGTACTTGCGCCACTAACGCCTGCAGGCCTTAAAATTGTTAACTCATCATTTTGTAAAGATTTAATGGAAGATCGACGATGCTAACACGGCTCTTTTGCATTGGACTTCGCTCCTTCTTCTTGTAGATCAAAATCTGAACTCGGATCCACATATGTCTACCTCAAGCAAAAAGGCCAACCAAGTCAAAGGGTAGGGCTAAGCTTACGTAAGAGAGAAATGAAATACAAGTACCGTGAGGGTCAAATGCCGAGTCCCGGGTAGAATGTGACTGGACATAAGAGACTTCGAACTCGGTCACATCGACATGGAAGATTTCGGGCCGTAACCGGAGAGTCACAGGGAAGTCCTTGGATAGACAAACCGGTGGGCGGTGGTCTACATTTTGCAGGAGGGATCCTCGTCGCCGCCGTGAACAATGAATTTAAGATGGTGGTGGCCCAATGTTACAAAAAAGACACAAGATGTGTCGAAAATAAAAAGGGCGAGGTCATAATCAACCTAATTGCACGGCACTTCAAAATCATGCTTGGCATTCCTCACCACCGCATTTTGTGGCCGTGACCCAAGAGAACTACATTAAAGCGTGGGAGAATAATGAAGATAAGTTCATGCAAACATGAATGAGGTATACTTAAAGAACAAGAAGGTGATAACTAGATGGCCACAGGTTATTCACCGTAGCAATTTCTCTGAGGAACTAAGTGATACCATCACGTTCCTAAGTAGAGTATTTGGGATTCTTGACGCCCATTACTTTCAAAAATGGATGCTCAAGTACTTAGAAACCATGAACAAGAATGTACCTGACCAACGCTTCAAGTGGGTGGAGATCATAAGCAGCACCATATCTCGAGCGGCTCAACAACTCACCTCAACGGGGAGGTTCTACATGAACTCCTACGTAGTTTACGTTGCAGCCTCAGAGAGGGATTATCTAGTGCTGAGCCGATGTGGGGTTTGGCCTCAGGTAAAGATATTTGAATATTACCCAGAGCTGAAGCTGGAGAATAGCATCTTGCAGTTCACTAAAATCAACAAAACCTTCTTCTACGGCATCATCTGCCTATTGAGGCCCAACATGACTCACGGTCGAACAACCAAGAGCATAGTCATAAAGAATGAGAAGTGGGGGCCTTATTTACACAATTTCCCACCTTCACCTATCTCAGGGCAGCTAATTTCCTGGGTGAGCCCACTAAATTGCCAAGGTACGTTGGCCCTAAGCTGATCTTGTTGGAGCTGTCCGGACAGCTCATAACTTACCATGAGAAGTGTCTGAAGAGAAAGAAGGGTGGAACTTCTTTCCCCCTTACAGTGGGTAGGTACACCTAAATTTCCCACCACAAAGCCCAAGAGATGTTTACAGAGTTAGAACTGCTCAATCTAAAGCACAACTTCCCAAAAAGGCCCACCTTCGATCCAAGGAATTGCCTCCCTAAGGCAAAACTCGATCCTATCCACATTCCACAGATCGAGGATATCTACATCGACCTGTATCATGAGGTCAAACTCAGAAGGAAAGATCACTCTCGCCTGGCCCTGGCAGAGATCATTCAATATGGCATGGCCATTGTTCCAAGAGGCTTCCAGACAACTGATCAAGAAGTTGATCAGGTGTATCTAGACACGGATGGGGAAAACTGGCTATTTATTTCGCAATTGATAGGACAAAGGTGCCCCAAACCATTGTGAAAGGGTCGGGAAACATTATGGCGAGATAGAGCACCAGTGCGTAATGAATGGCCTTATCTTCCTCGGCGTAAATTTCACCATGTCCCCTTTAGGCAACGCACTGTCAGCCGAAACATCTACCAAAGGGTAGAGGCAAAGGAAAAGAGTGAGAATCAAGCTCCGCTCAAGAGGAAGCTCCCGAGAGCCCTCCTTCCACCGTGCAAGAACAGGTTGCGAGCCCGATATCCCCGAGAAAAGAAGTGACAGAAGATGTTCCAATGGGCACATCCACTCAGGATGTTGCCACTGCACTACTGACCATGGCGGATCCCACCGTCCTTTCCCCCTCCTCATGTGACTCAAGTGGCCATTCCCGTGTGGTCGTATCCTTTGCCCCATCTTCTACTATTCCCCTTTCCTTATCCTCCATATTCTCTTCTCTCATTGAGCTATCCCCCACTATTTCTTCTCTCATCTCTCAGCTCCCTTCCATTCCTCGACTACTTCCTTGTAGTATCCCTTCCTCCCTTGAGCACTTCACTGGCCTCTCTTTCAATGCCGCCACCAAGTGTCTCTACGCACTTCCCCTCCACTACTACAACATCTCCCTCTTCCACTTCTGGTCCCCCTCCCACAAGTCCATGCATGGATCTCTCAAAGACTGAGCCAACATAAGAGGAAAGTCCCCATCGAACCAATGGACTTCTATGTCATCCCATCGAAAGGGGCTAAGAAGCAAAAATCCATAACCCGCTTCTCTCAAAGTGCATCAGGAGAGAGGGTAATGGAGATTGCGTATCCTGACCCCTCCAAGAGTAAAGAAGATCTATCTCTGACAGATTATACAGTGACCCAAGTCACAATGGGAACGTCTTCTGAAAGTTTTCAAGGAGAGGCCCTATCTGCAGTGGATGCCCTTTGCAAAAAGCTCCAAGAAGCGAAGGAAGAGAAGAGGCTACTAAAAGAGTAGAACAATCATCTTCTCTAAGCCCTGCAGAAAATGGGTAGTGCACCTCTGCATAACCGCCACCAAAACTCCCGAGGTCCTAAGTCAGGATAAGATAAACGAATACGCCAAAATTGGCGAACAAGGTATGGCAGTATCTGCCTGGAGGGACCAAATCCTCAAAGAAAGTGAGGGAGTAATCGTCAAGTTCACCGAGTTATATCAGAACATTGATCGGGGGAACAAGGGACTCTAGGCGATTGTAGGACCTATCTCCGAAGAGTTGGACCATGCTAGGTTGCAGCATGAGACATTCCAGAAAATGCTCATTGTTTAGTCAAAGATCTAGTCAAGTTCGGCATCTTCGATCACCCCAGAGCACCCAACAAAATCCTTTCTACTTTGGACTACTGGGTCGATCAGTTGGAGTTTATCCTAGAAAAGATAGATAAAGTCAAGGAGGAAGCCTTGGAGGCTATGCACCAGATGGAGCAAATTGTCCTAAGAATTTCCCAGTGCTTACTCACTCCTTTCATCTTGAGGAAGGCGATTTAAACTATTCGAGATCTTTAAGGAGATCATCTCACGGGTAATGGAGCTAGAAGCCACCTTTGACACTGAATCCATCAACAACCTTCTGGCCTGTCGTGACTTTATAGGGTACCTAATAGAGGTAGGGAATGAATATTCCAAACTCCCGAAAGGCTCATAGACGCAACATGATACTTGCGAAGTTATCAGCGATCGCCACAAGGATCCATCCTAGGATTAACATCACCGATGATTAGTAGGTTCATGGAATATCAAGCCCGGTTCCACATCGCCTCTCTGAGCAACAGCAAGCAAAATACCCCCTTTCACCAAGCGAGACGACGATGAATAGTCTTCTTCTTCTTAGTCTTCTTTTTGTAAATCTCTAAGAGTATGTTGGCACAAACGATGACATCATCTATGCTACACCATGGGATGTTGTCATCCACCAAGTCAGAAATTCAACGGTTGACTTTTAAATATTTTGTAGATATTTTGTAATTAGTTGTTTGTTTCCTTTTGCCTTCTCTCTTCTCCTTCTTTTCTATATATACTTGAATACTTGTTGTATTCAAGTGTGGGCACTTTTAGATGAAAAATAGAAGTGAGGAGAAAAGGCTTTGTACTTTTTATGTAAGGAAATATTAATACAATACTTAGATTTTGTGTTGAATACTGTGTTATACATTAGATCTTTCTTATGTTAGATCCGTATGTTTGTTCTATTGAGTCTACTTCTACTTTATTGTCATTTGTTCATCGATATTGCTCTGTTCGTTTATGCGAGTAGGTTTGGCTCCATTTATTACCGATCCCAAAACATAAACCCTCCGATCCTTCTACTTTGGAATTCATTTCTTTTCTCCCTTCGGATTTAATCATTCTTCGCTCTTCCCTCCATTCCTTTCTTTTCGCAGTTGGAAACACCTCTCTTTGGGATAAGATCGCAAACCCCAAAGGTAGAATACTTGTGAGACTTGCATGATTCCTACAGTAGAATAGCAATAAACCGGTTTCGCTTTGCTATGTCAAAGAGGGCTATGCCCCTTTGCACACCGTTGGCTCATCTATCCATAGATCCCCAAGTGATGATTTTCGGACCAACAGCTTTTTAGCAACTCGATCGGGAATGAATAGATCTACCGAGATCCATGGTAGGGGTATGTTAGAAAATCTAAAAAAGTCAAAAAATCACTTTGCTGTTTGTAAATTTTAACTTTTGCTCAAAATCAAAATTTTTGGAAAAATGCTCCAAACTGAAAATTTTCTTCAGAGATCCATAGATCTGGACTAGTTAGAGATCTTTAGTTCGCTGAGTTTTTACAAAAACCTAGTATTTTTTCATAGATCTGAGTTTCTGACAGTTTACCAAAAATTTCAAACTCTTTAAAAAGTCAACTCTAGATCTGAAAATCAGCTTACTAAGTTTTACCATTATTTTATCCTCGCTGATCTTTGTCATTAAAACTGCAATCGGTGGTTAAAATAAGGATAAAATTAAATATCCAAAAAGTGCATGCTGCTGATTTTTGTCAGAAAAATCAGAAAATCAGCAAGTACAATAAAAAGAGTTCTTAAATCTGCTCCGAAAAATTACAGATCTAGAAGGTGCACTGGCGGGTGAACCATTTACTCATAGCAGGAGAGCTCGTGGAGAATTTGATCCTACTTTCAATCTGCTTCAAAGGCACAACTTCAGTGTTACACTAGCATGCTTCTCATCACTGAGCTCAACTGACCGGTCATCCAGAATGTGTCACCTCCATGAAGGAAGCATCTCTCACAAGGAGCGTCCACATCACTTTGCGTACTTTGTTGCTCGTGGGATCGCCCTCCCAAAGCATGCGTTCTTTTTCCAGCTGTTCAAATGGCGTTACCATGGGGAAATGCTATGGGCCCTCTGGCTTTTCCACATCCTGTTCACGTGCTCCCACATGGAAACCGAAATAATTTCCCAAGATTCGATGGGAGTTGGAACCAAAGTATGGATTCACATATATCTCGCATTCATTATGTCATGCAACATTCTGGATGTGACCCATGAAGATGTTTCAGTTTGCCTTTTCTCGGAGACCTTATAAGGACCTACGGTGGAGTGGTTTCAGCATCTACTGGCCGGATCTATTACTAGTTGGGCCACCTTACGAGCCGCATTTGAGGGAAGGTATAAGCCTTCCGAAGATGCGTTCACATTACTGTCAAAGATCACTCACCTAAAGAAAGAGGTCAATGAAACAATGCGCGGTTTCATCGCCCGTTTCAATTCACTGATCAACTGAGTACCATCTGCCATGCTGCCCACACCGGAGAATCAGAAGTGTTTCTTCATCAACGCCATGAGCTCAAAAGTAAGTTTCTTACTCTTATAAGAGTAGGTTGCTAATTTGGTTCTCACCAAGTTTCTACCATACTGCATTAAAGATAACTTGCTAATATCTCGTGAATTAAAAGAGAACTGTCGGCCCAAGATTAAAGCTTCGATCCCTTCTCCCCCACTTCATCCGATCCAAAGATATCAAAAGATGACGAATGACTTGTCGCTTTAAAGAAGCAGCTAGCTCAAGCTTCTCCTAGCACTTCATACCGGGATATCTCACGAAGAAGTTTCACTTCCAACAGTGTCCCGCAAAGGCCGCACCTATCCACAGTTGTTCCATGTTTGGCACTTGAGGCCCCTCCGGTTAATGCTTTGGCCGAAATCGAAGGAGAGGACCAAAGTTATGAAGAACCATCATCTCAAGGCGAAGATGATCAAGATGTCGGTGAGCCGACTGGTGACTCTACTATTGGGTATATGGAATTTGACGAGGAGGAATCTGATGAAGAAGAGGGTACCCAGGGTATGCAAGCGGAAAATCCTATGCTGTTTTCACCCGCTCTCAAGGAAAAGAAGTAGAAGTTACTTTGCCAGGATACAAGAAGGAAAGGTCGTGTCAAGAATGCCTCCAACCATTGCAAAAAGAGGTAATCCCATTCCTACTCAGCTTGTTAATAAGTCTTTTTCAAAGAGATATTTTTCCCTGTCTCCCCTCTGAATCAACCTCCTCATATTCCTATCAAGACTAGTAATCCTACTCTACCACCGTGAAATGAAGGACTCATTCCTTCATCGACACAACCCTTTGACGCATTTGACATCATTGATCATGATAAAAAGACCAAGATCCAAATGTCTGAAGCCAAGTATCTTCAGTCAAACCCCGAACAACTTGTAAGGTTGACTGAATACATCCAAAGTCAGGCTGTCATAACCACTTAGGTTTCCCCGAAAGGAATCCTCTCTACTCCTCCATCATCCCACATAAATGTTGCCTTGACTTCCACGTCAGGAAAAATAGAGCCTTTCTATCTCTCCCTCCTAATCAATGGTCACAAACTAAGCAACTGCATAATTGATTCTGGAGCTTTCGATAACGTCATGCCAGAAAAAGTCACCCATGCTTTGGGCCTCACCCTTACCAAGCCTTTTGGTAGGTGTTACTCCTTGGAAACCAAACAGGTTCCGTTGATTGGTCAAATCAAGGACGCGCAGTTCGCATTTGCAGCATTCCCAGAGAAAAGAGTAAAGATGACTGTCCTCGTTGCTAACATTCCAGCAACATATGGAATTCTATTAGGAAGGAGCTTTTGTAGTGAAGTTTGTGGGGAGATTCATATGGATCGGTCTAAGGCTAGGATTCCTCACAAGGAATAATGCAAACATTGGAACCGGAATCTCAAAAGAAGTACTTAGTTACCAATCTCGATGACCCCAAAGCCCAAATTCTCTTCGAATCATCGATATGGGGAATTATTTCTTGTCTATAGAAGGCCGATAGAACGAGTATTCTTGTCCAAGAGAAGGATCTCAATGAGATATGGACACTACACGCTTGATGGTAGCTGCACAACTAGCGGATGCGGCGATGGAGCCGTCTTAATATCTCCCGAGAAAGAGATTATTCCCTCTCTTTCAAGTTGCAATTCTTCAAGACGAATAATATTGCTGAGTATGAATCTTTGTTACTTGGTATGCAAGCCGCATGAGGAAAGAGGAATCAAGAACCTAAGGGTACAAGGTGATGTAGAGCTAGTCGTAAATCAAGTGAAAAGGATATACTGTAAAAATGAGAGGCTCGGGCATTACTAATACGTAGTATGGGATAACGTTGAAGAATTTGATGCTTTTTCAATTAAAGCCATTCCAAGAGCTCGAACGACATGGCTGATTCATTGGCCATTTTAGCATCCATCATGCTCCTCACCCGTTTGAAAACAAACAAATAGACCATTGAATTAGTTTTACTTTGCCCAAGCGTGCGGACAATTCTCGATCTTGGCGGGTATTCAACGATGACAATCAACTTATTGCCTTTACTCGGAAAAAGTGGAAAATTTTAGTGAGCTTCATTTTTAAGTATCCACTTCTGCATGCCATGAATTGGTTACAGATCAAGACGAGGAATCAAAAGGAGGTGATGGCATATGTCAACTCAAAGGAAACAAAATTCCAAAAGGTTTGGTTTCTCTGGAATGTTTGTTCGATAGACATGATTGTTTTGTCAAGAAGAAAAGACAAGACGATCCTAACTCCTCCCCAGAGACCGAGTTGGTCAATTTGGGTACCGTGGAACATCCGTAGTTTGTGAACATTGGGAAATGTTGCACACCCGAAGAAAAGTGAAAGTTTGTCAAATTGCTAAAGAAATATATGGATGTATTGGCATGGTCTTATGCCGATCTAAAGTCTTTCAAGCCAAAGGACGTCCAGCATGACATCCCATTGAAAGAAGGTGTCAAAACCTTTCATCAGAAACAAAGGCACTATAATCCCAAGGTCTCGGTACCATCCAGGTGGAAATATAGAAAATGCTGGATGCGAGAATCATTTTTCCTATCCATCACAGTACCTGGGTCGCGAACATTGTGCCAGTACACAAAAAAATGACGAGATACGTATCTGCGTCGATTTTCGAAACCTGAATCAGGCGTCCTTGAAGGAAAACTACCCACTTCCCATAATGGATCAGGTTCTACAAGCAATAACCAGATCAGAAATGTTGTCCATGCTTGATGGTTTTTCGGGCTATAATTAGATTGAAGTCTCGCCTGAAGACCAATTCAAAACAGCATTCACTACCCCCTGGGGTACATTCACCTATAGCCGGATGCCCTTTGGCTTAACCAACGCTGGCGCTACCTTCCAGCGGGAAATGGACTTCACATTCAAATGTATGATGGGGAAGGTCATCATAGTTTATTTGGATGACTTAACTGTGTTCTCTAAGCAGCAAAATGATTATTGTGATCATTTGGAGCAAGTATTGGCTAGATGCCGAGAGTACGAGATCTCCCTGAATACGGAAAAGTCTGTTTTTGGGGTCACCGAAGGAAAGTTATTGGGACATGTAGTCAGCAAAGAAGGGATGAAGATAGACGCCGAAAGGGTTAAGGATATTCAGAGCCTTACTTTACCCACGAGCAAGACCAGCATTCACTCTTTCTTTGGAAAAGTAAACTTTATCATACGCTTCGTTCTGATTTTGCTGAAAAGACTCGTCACATATCAAACATGATGAAAGGGTCACCAGCTTTCTGGTGGAGCGAAGAAGGAAAGAAATCATTCGAGGAGATAAAAACCTCCGTTGCCCACACACCAGTCCTGGTATGTCCTGATTTCTCCAAGGACTTTATTATGTATAGCTATGCATCTGAGCATACTGTGTCAGCCATCTTAATGAAAAATAATTCTGAAGATGTTGAATCCCCAATAGCATTCATGAGCTCTCCCCTCAAGCCTCACAAATTGAAGATGTCTCAGTTAGAATTACATGCCTTCGTTGTTGTCAAAGTGGTCAATAACTTTAGGTATTATATTCTAAACTCTCATACGGTAGTTCTAGTCCCTGACACGGCAGTTAAGTCCATCTTAACTCAACAGGAGTTAGGGAGCTTGCGAGGGAATTAGATCGCAAAGGTTCAGGAGTATGATTTAGATATAAAACCAACCAAGCTGGTAAGAGGCAAGGGCCTATGTCAGCTTATGGCTGAAAACCAAGATCCAGGAGGCCCTGAGGAAAAGGATGATTGCATCGATGAAACACGAAGCCCACCGGATAAAGTTGATTCTCTACCCATGGTTCTGCTTTTTTCGGACTAGCGAAGAATGGTATTCGATATCGCTTTCTTTCTCACTTACGGTGGGTTCCCGAGATCATATAACTTCAAAGGAGAAGTGTATTATAAAGCTCAGAGCAGCCAGATATGTCATCTGGGATGACGGTTTATACAAACGTGGAATTGATGGCATCTTCTTGCGATGTGTTGACAAACCACAAGCAGATAAAGTTACTTGAGAGTTTTCATGACTCGGCCTATGGTGGTCATTTCTCCTCCTCTGTAATGGCACACAAGATCATCCGGCCAGGTACTATTGGCCAACGCTATTTCAGGATACAACCACCTGGGTAGCAAAATGTGAGCTCTGCCAACAATTTGTCGGCAAACCAAAATTGGCTGCTTTTCCCCTCAAGCCGGTCGTTATTGGTGAACCATTCAGGTAGTGGGGAATTGACTTTATCGGATCACTCAATCCCCAATCAAGTTTCGGACACGCTACATCCTAACGAAACATATTACTTCAAGAAATGGGTGGAGGCCATACCTGTCAAACATGCCACTTCTGAGGTTGTTTGCAATTTCATCAAAGAGAATATCATTGTAAGGTTTGGTGTTCCAAAAAAGATTGTTGCTGATAATGCTTCCAACTTCTCTTCATGGGAAGTTATTAGTTTTTTCTATGAATACAGAATAACCTTGGCTCACGCCTCTGATTATTACCCCGAAGGAAATGGTCAGGCAGAATCCAGTAATAAAAACTTAGTGACCATCATACGGAAGCTAGTTGATGAAAATCAGCGAACGTGGCACAAGTCATTGTATGACGCTTTGTGGGCGGACTGCATTACTCCTAAGAGGTCCCTCGGCATGTCACCTTTTCAAGTGTTATATGGAATCAATGTCGAAATCCCCATTTCCGCAGAACTCCCCGCTCTGCGCTTAGCACGAGTGATCAAAGATGAGACTTTTCAAAATTCTCTTAACAAGAGGATCATGTATCTAGCAGAGCTCGAAGGAAAAAGAGTAAGAGTGGTCAACAGGATCACCAAACATCGAATCAATTCAAGAGATCTGTTTCGATAAAAAATCTAAGCAAAGAGATTCTTAGATAGGAGATCTCATCCTTTTGTGCGACAAACGAAGAGAGTCGAAGGGCATGCATGGAAATTTTGATTCCTTGTGGAGAGGGCCTTTTAAGATCAAGCGGCGAAATGGAGAGAATAGTTTCTATCTCTCATATCTAGATGGAACCGATCTCCCGCTTCCCTATAGCGAAAGATCTCAAAATATTTAGGAAGTAGAGCCTATTGTCTACTTTGTACAGCTTTGCTTTAAATCGCGTGTTTGTTTTTGTTGTGTGTTTGCTTTTATCATCGCCCTTGTTTTTTTGACTCTATGCCCAATGGATAGGCACATGTTGATATGGGGTTCTCTACCCATGAGCTTCGCTCAAAGATAGTCCCCGTAGAAGAGCCAGCTTTTATCTTGTGAAATTAACAAAGGAAATTTTGTAGGTAACCCTACCAAAATTTTGTTCCGGTCTGCATTGGGGTCCCTTAGCGTTCGGAATGATCTTAAAATCCCTTTCCAAGAAATTTAGTTTTCCGAACTTGGTCCTTTTTGGCTGGGTGCACCTTTTTTCTATGCAACACAGGAAAAATTTGAGTCCCCTTCTATCCCTTTGGCACACCCTTTGAATTGTTGACACCATAATTGTTGCGCCTCCCCATGATGCACCTTTCCTGCATGCACCATGGCGCATGTGCCTTCTGTCAACAACACAATTGTTGCGCCGTGTTTCGGTGTGCCAGGTGCTCGAAATCTAGTGTTGACATTCATTAATCAACGCCAAAGGCGCAAATATTTCCGTGTTGACATGTATTTACCCGTCTTTGAAGGCACAAAGTTTTACGTGTCGACACATGTTTTGGTGTGCCCCTTTAAAAAAAGTGGTTGGTGCATTTATTGTAACTTTGCCTATATATAGGTGCATCCACCCTGTCACTTTCACAAATCAAAAAACACATGATAAAATTTATTCCTCTGCACCTGTCAGCACGCTCATCATCCTCGTGTCACGTTCATGGACCTCGCTTCGTCTCTTACATTCTATATATTCTAGGTAAGTGGTCCTTGTTGCTCCCGTGTTTTCATTTTTGTTGGTTGTTTGTGAAGAAGGAATGAAATGAATATGAGAAATCCATAAACCCCTCCTATTGTTTTTTCCTCCCAAGCTTTCTCTACCCTCTTTCGGATTTATGGTAAAGAGGGCTCTGCCTCGAAAAATCAACCTAAATCTCTTTCTTTGCGCCCCCTTCACCGTCTAAATCCTGAAGAAAGAGGCCTAAAATAAACGCGAACCCATCTAGAAGAGAAAGAAAACTTGAAAGTCGGTTTTGGGCTGTATTTTCCTTTAAGCGCAATCGCTACTCTGCTGCGCATAAAATACGGTCGCACCAAGAAGGTGCACTATTCACGCTTTGCACACATGCACGATACCCACGCCATGCGTAAACCAAGTAAATCCTAAACCTGGCACGGGCACATCCCCTCTTACAGCAACAAAGTGCCATGCAAGCTTTCCCTACGCCGCGCCAAAGTCCCCTTTTGTGCACATAAAGCTAGTGCTACACGCATTAATCTGTGATATTTGGCACACCAACGTTCCATGTTACACTCGGATTGAATACGCCGTTAGCGCATCCTACTCCCATGTAGCATAAAACTTATTTGTGCCTAGCATAACCTTATATAGATGGCGCAAGCGCACCCATGTCTGATAACAAAAATGTCATATGCAAAATACTTGCGCCTTGCGCCCTTTGCGCTTGTTTCTTGTAACAATCTTCTTCAAGTGTGCCATTATTTTAACTCTATAGCCTGCAGTGTCCTTGTGCCCTACACCCAGAGGCCTTAAAATTGTTAACTCATTGTTTTGTAAAGATTTAATGGAAGATCTGATAGCTAACATGGCTCTTTTGCGTTGGACTTCACTCCTTCTTCTTGCAGATCAACAATTGAACTTAGATCCACATATGTCTACATCAAGCAAAAGGCCAACCAAGTCAAAGGGTAAGGCTAAGCTTACAGAAGAAGAAATGAAATACAAGTACCAAAGGGTTAGAATGCCCGAGTCCCAGGCAGAATGTGACCTGGACATAAGAGACTCGAACTCGGTCACATCGACATGGAAGATTTCTGGGCCAGAACCAGGAGAGTCACAGGAAGTCCTTGGATGGAAAACTGTGGGCGGTGGTCCGTATTTTCCAAAGGGATCCTGTCAGCGCGCCGTGAATAATGAATTTATGATGGTGGTGGCCCGTTGTTACAATAAAGACACAAGATGTGTCGAAAATGAAAAGGGCAAGGTCGTAATCAACCTAACTGCCCGACACTTTGAAATCATGCTTGGCATTCCTCACCACCAGCATTTTGTGGCCGTGAGCCAAGAGGATTGCATTAAAGCGTGGGAGGATAATGAAGATAAGTGCATGCAGCTGATGAACAAGGTATACTTAAAGAAAAGAAGGTGATAACCAGATGGCCACAGGTTATTCACCGTAGTGATTTCTCCGAGGAACTAAGTGATACCATCACGTTCCTAAGTAGAGTATTTGGGCTTCCTGACACCCATTACTTTCACAAATGGATGCTCAGGTACTTAGAAACCATGAACAAGAATGTACCTGACCAACGCTTCGAGTGGGCGGAGATCATAAGCAACACTATATCTGAGCAGCTCTAACAACTCACCTCAATGGGGAGGTTCTACACGAACTCCTACGTAGTTTATGATGCAGCCTCAGAGAGGGATTATCCATTGTTGAGCCGATGCGGGGTTTGGCCTCAGGTAAAGATATATGAATACTACTCAGAGCTTAAGCTAGAGAACAGCATCTTGTAGTTCACTAAAATCAATGATGCCTTTGTCTACGGCATTATTTGCCTATTATGGCCCAACATGACTCACGGTCAAATGACCAAGAGCATAGTCACAACAACAGAAAAGTGGGGGGCCTTATTTACACAATTTCCCACCTTCACCTATCTCAGGGAAGCTAATTTCCTTGGTGAGCCCACTAAATTGCCAAGTATGCTGGCCTAAGCTAATCTTGTTAGAGCTTTCCATACAGCTCATAACTTACCACGAGAAGTTCTGAAGAGAAAGAAGGGTGGAACTTCTTTCCACCTTACAGTGGGCAGGTACACTTGCATTTCCCACCACAAAGCCCGGGAGATGTTTACAAAGTTAGAACTGCTCAATCTAAAGCACAACTTCCCGACAAGGCCCACCTTCAATCTAAGGAATTTCCTCCCTAAGGCAAAACTCGATCCTATCCACATTCCACAGATTGAGGATATCTACATCGACCTGTACCATGAGGTCAAACTCAGAAGGAAAGATCACTCGCCTTTGTGCCGGCGGAGATCATTCAAGTATGGGGTGGCCATTGTTCCAAGAGGCTTCAGGCCCGATCAAGAAGTTGATCGTGTGTATCTAGACATGGATGGGGACAACCGGCCGTGTGTTCTCGCAAGTGATAGGACAAAGGTGCCCCAGGACCATTGAGGAAAGGGTCACGGAAACATTACGGCGGATAGAGCACTGTGCGAATGAATGGCCTTATCTACCTCGGAGGATATTTCACCACGTCCCCTTTAGGCAATGCACTGTCAAGCCAAAATATTTGCCAAAGGGCGAGGCAAGGGCAAAGAGGGAGAATCAAGCTCCACTCAAGAGGAAGCTCCCGAGAGCCCTCCTTCGCATGCCTGAAGAATAGGTTATGAACCTGATATCCCCAGAAAAAGAAGGGAAGAAGATGTTCCAAAGGGCACATCCACTCAGGATGTTACCATCTTTCTGACCATGGTGGATCCCACCATCCTTTCCCCCCTCCTCATGTGACTCAAATGGCCATTCCCGTGGCGTATCCTCTCCCCATCTTCTATTGTTCCCCTTTTCTCATCCTCCATCTTCTATTCTCTCGCAGAGTTGTCCCCCACTATTTCTTCTCTCATCTCTCAGCTCCCTTCCATTTCCTCGACTACCTCCCCTGTAGTATCCCTTCCTCCCGTGAGCACTTCACTGGCCTCTCTTTCAATGCCGCCACCAAGTGTCTCTACGCACTTCCCCTCCACTACTGCAGCTGCTCCCTCTTCTACTTCTGGTCCCACTCCCATAAGTCTAGCATGGATCTCTCGGCACAAAGACTCGACATAAGAGGAAAGTCCCCATCGAACCAATGGACTTCTCTGTCATCCCATCGAAAGGGGCTAAGAAGAAAAAACCCATAACCCGCTTCTCTCAGAGTGCATCGGGAGAGGGTAATGGAGATTGCGTATCCTGATCCCTCCAAGAGTAAAGAATATCTCTCGGCACAGTTATATAGTGACCCAAGTCACAATGGGAACATCTTCTGAAAGTCTTCAAGGAGAGGCCCTATCTGCAGTGGATGCCCTTTGCAAAAATATCCAAGAAGTGAAGGAAGAGAAGAGGCTACTAAAAGAGTAGAACAAGTATCTTCTCCAAGCCCTGCAGAAAATGGGTAGTGCACCTCCTACAACTGCCACCAAAACTCATGAGGTCCTGAGTCAGGATAAGATAAACGAATATGCCAAAATTGGAAAACAAGGTATGGCAGTATCTTCCTGGAGGGACCAAATCCTCAAAGAAAGTGAGGGAGTAATTGTCAAGTTCACCTAGTTATATAAGAACATTGATCGGGAACAAGGGACTCCGGCGATTGCGGGACCTATCTCTCGAAGAGTTGGACCATGTTAGGCTACTGCATGAGATGTTCCAAAAAATGCTCGACTGCTCATCGAAGATCTAGTCAAGTTCGGCATCTTCGATCACCCCAGAGCACCCAAAAAATCCTTTCTACTCTGGACTACCGGGTTGATCAGTTGGAGTTCGTCTAGAAAAGATAGATAAATTCAAGGAGGAAGCTTTGGAGGCTATGCACCAGATGGAGAAAATTGTCCTAAGAATGTCCCTAGGCTTGCTCACTCCTTTCGTCTTGAGGAAGGCAGACGAAACTATTCAGATCTTTAAGGAGATCATCTCACGGGGGCTGGAGCCAGAATCCACCTTTGACACTGAATCCATCAACAACCTTCTCGGCCTATCGTGACTTTATAGGGTACCTAATAGAGGCGAGGAATGAATATTCCAAGCTCCCGAAAAGGCTCATAGATGAATGTGATACTTGTGAAGTTATCAGCGATCACCACAAGGATCCTTCCCGAGATCAACTTGATCGATGATCAGCGGAGTTCATGGAATATCGGGCCCGAGTTCCACATCGCCTCTCCCGAGCAACAACGAAGCAAGATACCCCCTTTCAGCCGTGAGACGATGATGAATAGTCTTCTTCTTCTTGGCCTTCTTTTTGTAAATATCTAAGAGTATGTTGGCACAAATGATGACATCATCCATGTTGCACCATGGGATGTTGTCATCCACCAAGTCACAAATTCAAAATTCAACGATTGACTTTTAAATATTTTGTAGATATTTTGTAATTAGTTGTTTGTTTCCTTTTGCCTTCTCTCTTCTCCTTCTTCTATATATACTTGAATACTTGTTGTATTCAAGTGTGGGCATTTTTAGATGAAAAATAGAAGTGAGGAGAAAAGCCTTTGTACTTTTTTGTAATGAAGGAAATATTAATACAATACTTAGACTTTGTGTTGAATACATGTGTTATACATCGAGCTTTCTTATGTTAGATCTGTATGTTTGTTCTATTGAATCTACTTCTACTTTATTGTCATTTTTCATCGGTATTGCTCTGTACATTTATGCGAGTAGGTTTGGCTCCATTTATTACTGATCTCAAAACATAAACCCTTCGATCCTTCTACTTTGGAATTCATTTCTTTTCTCCCTTCGGATTTAATCATTCTTCGCTCTTCCCTCCATTCCTTTCTTTTCACATTGAAACACCCCTACTAGGATAAGATCCCAAACCCCCGAAGGTAGAATACTATGAGACTTGCATGCATTCTGCCGGTAGAATAGCAATAAATGAGTTTCTCTTTGTTGTCTCAAAGAGGGGCTATGCCCTGCACACTGTTGGCTCGTCTATCCATAGATCTGCCCAAGCGACAGATTTTTGGACCAAGACACATTTACCTCCTTATTTTCTTCCTATTGTTTCTTCTTGTCCCGAAGCTCCCAATATTCCTTCTTTGCATGCCCAGACTTTCCACAGTGCCAGCATACTATCTTTCTTTTGGATTTTGACCTTGCCCGATCTTTCGATTTTCCACGGCTTCCTCTATTCTTCTGTCTCCCTCTAGTTTCCATTGTCAAATCATTCCCTGAAGTAGAATATTCCCCAAATATTTTTCTTCACATTTCCTCACTTAAAATCACCCCTACAACATCCTCAAACTTCAACTTTAAGTTAGCTAGAACCGAGTTGCTTATCACCATTACCAGCTTTATTCCAACTCTTAGGTAAAGAGCACATAATTAATAAATCCGACTTCTTCATCAAATTGTATTATAACCAAAGCTAGCATATTTACAACCGTATTAAAATAATTTAAATGATATGCTAACAAACCATTCTCAGACATCTTCATATTAAACAACTTTTTCATTAAAAATATCTTGTTAGAGGTAGAGGTTTTTTCATACAAATTCCCTAATGCATCTATCAGTTCTTTTGTAGTCTTTTCCTTTGAAACATTAAATAATATTGAAGATGCAAGACACAACCGGATTGTCCCAAATGCCTTCCTATCCAACAAATCCCATTCTGCATCCATCATGCTTGAGGGTTTGTTCACCTTCTCAAACAACATAATATAAAGATCCTTCTGATAAAGGTAATCTTCCATCTGCATCTTCCAAAGACTGAAATTTTGCCCATTGAATTTATCAACCCTTAATATTCCATCATCTTCCATAGCTCCAACTTAAGATAAAAATTTCCCTACGATTCAATACTTCAGCAAACCAAACCAGGATCTAATAACAATTGTTAGGAAATAAGGGATAAAATATGCGGAACAATCCCTCACATAATCGCAACAGTAGAAACTAATATGCAAAAAATATTACAAATCTCAAAAATAAAAGTGCAAAATAAAATAACACAACACAAAGAGACAGTATTTAACGTGGCTCACCCAATTTGGGCTACGTCCACCAAGAATCACTTGCTCATATTTTATTACAAGCCACCACTCTCTCAATACAATACCCAGATTTGTTTGGAGCTATGCTCAACAAACTCTATAGAATTCACACCCGAATTCAAACACATCTAATATTACATCATACCTACCATATGCAAAAATCCACATAAGTAGACAACTACTTTAGCGCTTTACAAAGCGTGGGTATCAAAACCATGGGCCAAAACCATCCCATAAACCTATGGGTCAAAAATCCCACCCATATGAGAAAAACACGTTTCTCGGTATATCGAGCATGTTTTTCAAGGCCAAAAAAACTTTTTTTCTCGGGGCTGCACCACCTAACCCCCGCTCGGGGCCAAGCCTGCTCCCGAACCCCAGCGAGACAACTGTGGAAAGTGTACAATAATCTTAGTGTACAGTCTTCAACACTTTCACACATGAAAACAGGATCTACAACCTAATAGGTCTCAGCAAGATGATTGGAAACCTAGAAATCATATGGCCATAACTCATTTGAAAAATCTTATTTCTCATGATCCACATTTCTTATCATTTGGGGGTTTCCTTCTTGCAATTCAAGGCATACATGATCTTCATCATTTTCAAATAGAGAAACAATATCCATTTTGAATGGGGAGGGCACATCTTCCAATTCAGGATCTACCAAATCATCCTCATGTTCCTTGACTAGTTCCATCACCTTTGAGAACTCTTCCATCAAGATAGGAAGTTCAACATTTTCTTTTGAAGTTATGAAATAGTTACAACCTCTTGAATCTTGATACACAATGTCCGCCTTGGGTCATTTTCCCTCTAACGGTATATTTCATCTTTCTTATCGGAATAAAATTATTCATGGTACTATTCACTGCTATGGTGGCATATGACCAATCCATCTTTATATCTCCACCAATGTCTCTATAGAAGATTCATCTCAATAACATCCCATATACGAGATGGGATGCATGCTAGTAGTTTTTGACATTACACTTCTTATTAAGAAAGTACACAAGTTCTACCTGAGTAGTGTTGAATTGACCAATGAGAGATACTTCTTTGATATCCACGGAATAGCGGTGACAAACAATAGAGACGAGGTGAGACCAAGAACATGTGTAAAATTTTTAGGGATGATGTTATCTGAGGCACATGAGTTAACTATATAGTTATTCAATTTATATTGATTGACCAGAAAGGAGAGGTATAAGGGTTTAATTTTTGTAGAAGAGGAAGATGTGGAGGGAAGGTTCTAAGATGCAACATTGCTAAGAGTGGGAAGTGACTCTTTTGTAGCGAGGCTTTAGAACATGACTTTGAATTACTTCCTTTGATAAACTAGACAAGTTTATCAAATTACTTGGGATGAGTTCTCAAATACTCAAATTCATAAATTTGGACCTTGGACTTCTTAACATGTTCAATTATGTCAAAATGAGACTCAGAGGAGGGTGAAGGTGTAGATGTAGTAGTGAGAGGTTGACTACTTCTTGGAATGAAATTGATACTATTTTTATTCATATCATTACATTTGAATGTAGAAATGGGGGATAAATTTGACAAGGAGAGGTAGAATTACCCGCATTGGAAGATGTAGAGGAAATTGTAGATACTTCAAGATTCTTATTTTTGATTACATGGGAGAGGGCAGTAGTGATCCTCCTTTTGTTATTGTTTTTTTTAGAGTTGCCACTTGAGGATCTTTGAATTTGCAATAATTATCCCTCTCTTGATCCTTCGAATGGGTGAACACCACATAAGAATGAATATTCATATCAGCAATGGTTTCATCATCCGAAGAAGGGGTATATTCATAAAAACCAATGTTTCTAGCAGATTCAATCTCATCAATGGCTAAAATTCCCTCATCATTTTCATATTCAATTTTAGCTTCATCATACTCTTCTTTGAGCCTTTCTTCACATGTTGTATTAACAGGAGGTGCTTTAAGATCCAATTTTCTTTCTCCTCCACCTATTTTGTTTATATTCTGATTATGATTTTGATTTGGATAACCTTCCCTTGGAAAGGTGGCTTGTGCAAGTTGCTTCTTCAATTAAATCACATCATTAGCCAATTTTGAATAAGAGAATTAGTGGCACCTTCTTTGGAGGTTTGACCATTTTTATTACCATTTGGATTCTTCACTTTCCCAGACAAAATCATATCATCTTCTACTTTGATGGCATATTCTTGGGCATTTTCAAGAGTTTGAGGTTGAGCTCTCCGTAGGATAAATCCAAATTTTAGTAGTTGTGCATTTATGAATAATCTCTTTTGATTATCAATGGATGGTAAATCTTATTTAAGTATTATTTTTAGTAGTCTATCATATCGGGCCACAAAGTCTCTTATGGGTTCATTTTATCCTTACTTCATCTGAGTTAATTAAACAAGAATATCTTGAGAGTCTTTAGTTGATTTAAATATTTCTTCAAACCTAGTTCTAATATCACCCCAATTTGTGATGGATCTAGAGGGAAAGAGGTAGAAAAATTCAGTTGCTTTCTCTTGAAGTGACTCTATGAACAACCTTACTAAAACATCTTCATGTTCAACTCCAATAACTCCACATGTAGTGATCACCTTTGAATTTAGGAAAATTCTTATGGGATCCCTTCAAAATTCATGGAGAGATGATTTAAGAGCAAGTGGACAAATATTCCTTCGCATGGAACATGTGGTTGAGGCTCTTTTATTATCTTTGAGAGGTATTCTACAGCTATAGAGGGGCATCGATTCTCATGGCATGACCATGTACATAAAAACTAAAATAAAGTGACATATTAAATAACCGAAATAAAATTTGTAGGGGTAAAATATTTAAGTTAGTTTTTACTTCTATAGAATATATGGTAAGATATTTTACTTATATCGGTGTAATGTTTTAGATATATAATTAAAATAGTAGTGAATGGGGTAAAATATTTAAGTTAGTTTTTATTTATATAGAAGATATGATAATATATTTTACATATATTGGGGTTAGTGATTTTTTTATATGCATAATTAAAATAGTAGTGAAATAACATATGTATGGGGTAAAATGTTTAAGTTAGTTTTTACTTTCTATGACGGGGCGTAATTTTCAAATATATAATTAAAATAACGGTGAAATAAAATATGTATCCAGGGTGAAATATTTAAGTTAATTTTTACATATATAGAAGATATGGTAAGATATTTTACATATATCCCATTGAAGAAACTACAAAGGATCGAAGTTGAGAAAACACTATATATTCAAATCAAAACTATTAAAATATTTTTGTACTAAGTATTTATATTACTATTAGGTTTTTGTTTTTTTACATAGAAATCTATATGTTTATTTCCATATATTTATTTTACCAAGCAATTGCCCAACAATTCAATTTTTACATAATATATTTACTGATTTAAAATTATTAAAATATATTTAATTTATATATTATATATAATTAAAATAACTAATAGTTTAAAGAAATTAAAAATTATATTAATATTTGTATATTAATAATTATTTCTTTTCAAATATTTTGAAGATATGGCTCGACCGCGATTGCAATTTGAAAATGAAAAGCAACGAAGAGAATATCAACGAGAATATCGAAGACGACAATGAAAAAAAATGACAAATGCACAAAAAGAGGAATAAAGAAAACGAAGAAATGATAATGATAGACAAAGAGTCGCTACATGCGAGTTGAATTAACGGTCGAAGAATTGGAAGCACAAAATCAAGAACACGCCGATACGATGAGAAGTGTTCGTGCACATACATCTCAAGATGATCAATGTGTTGAGAAGAAGAATAAAAAGACAAACATATTCCAATCAACTAAACGAGTCTTAAAGATAAGAAATACAAGAACAAAATCATCAAGCAACTCAAAGGTATTATCATCGATCAAATGTTAATGCTCATGTCAATTCAAGAATTAAATTCAGTGTCGAGAGATTGTGTGCTCAAAACACTTGAGAATGCATGTCAAGATACAATCGATGTTGATGTTATAAACAACTTACAAAATAATGATCTAGAAGAGTAATCAAGATCACAACCTAGAAGAAGAAGACGAATGGAGGATTCACAAGAGAACAAAGTATAACTAATCCCAATGGGATGCTTAGGAAAAATTTGAATAATTTTCAAATGATTTTTTGACATGGTCTAGATAATATTTATTCACCAAGCATGTGCTACATTTTTCAAGAATGTTATATTGGAATAAATGTTTCTTGAACCCCTAAAGGTCCTATATGTAATAGATGTTGACAAGAGAAAGGACATCATCGATTTTCAACATCAAACAATATGGATTTCGGGCCACAACCACCAGAACTTGTGAATTTGACATAGGTTAAGGAAATGCTAATAGCCCATGTGAACCCAATCCTAAAAGTGACACATGCAACAAGTGGTCAATATAAATATAAAGGACATACAATAAGTTTTCCACAAGAAATAAAAGAATTTGCTAAAGTTTTTCCACATCAAATAAAAGATTTTCCAATGATTATAGTTCGGAGGAGGGATCAATGAGGAACAAATTACAACTTTACTATCAATAAAGAGAGAGTATATAAGGCTCTTAAATACAAAATAGACCATGACAAGTTCTATTCAGATGTTCAGATTGATGATAATGTTCTTAATGAGCTTCCACCTGATTCTAATGAAAATATATTCAACCAACTTAACTATGTCTATATGGAGTTTGATTTTAATGCAAATGAAATTGTATTTGTTGGTCCAATGATGGAGATTGATGAAGGAAATATTATTAATCACACAACATCAATGGCCTCCAAGCCACCCAATGCTCGAAGAGAGATGGAATTAATACATGCATGGGTAAATAACCCTAATGCAGATCTTGAAACACTTATTGATTGGTCGGGATTGGATCATCTCCTATAAATTAATGTCACATTAGGATTACTTGATATGAAATTTCCAACATTGTTTCTTGATGGAAGATGTGATTGATAGAACCTCAGTTAAGATGAGTACATCTACATGAATTCATTAAACATTTGTGAGAGTAAACAAATGTGATCCAAGGATTAAAAACTATTGTGAGAGAATTCCCAAGGTTTTCCTCCATCCTTGCACGTGAATCAAATAAATGGGTTGATTTTTGTTGGTCATAATTATTACTTTACAAGCCATTTCGTGATATAGAAAAATATATTGGACTTGATGATGATGTAATCAAATAAAAATGGGACTCATTCACTTATACTCCTTGGCATGTTGAGTGAAGTATTATTCTAGAAGATGATGGAAATCATAGTGATTATGAAGATGAGGATAATCAACCTATTCAACAAAACATAATAGAACATGAGTGGAAAATCCTGTCTAGGCTACAACGTGGCCACATTATAGAAGTGAAGTAGATATGTTGGGAAGAAGATATCTTGATAGACAAGCACCATGGAATATCAAATATCGAGGTGAATAATACACAAATAAAGCGATAAATTTCATAAGCACCATGAGAGATAATGGGTTTATCATAGATGATGATATAACACCACATATGAACTATGGAACCTTAGGTGTTAAAAAAAATGAGCACTCGATATAATTATGGCACATTATCATCAAGGTCAAAATTCTGTCCCATTATACATGATAATTCAAGGAATGGAAAGAAGGGGAAAATCATATTTGATTAGTGCCTTTTTGTCAATATTTGCAAGATCAACCTTCACCGAGTGTAAATTCTTTGGAAGGTCTAAGAATATTTCCACCATTTACTTATGACCTTCTACAAAAGGATGAAAAAGGAAAACATGTTTCCAAAAGGAAAGCCGAGGAAGAAAGACTAAAATATTTAGAAGATATTTAAAGGCATGTACATATTACAAACATATTCTATGAATATAAAATGAATCATTTCTTGATATGTTATCTATGCGCATGAAATTTTTGATTAATATTAATTGACTATTTAACTTCCATTTTATCGTATTTTAGATAATGTATTTGGACTATTTTTAAATGCTTTGTTTTTTCATTTAAGGTGATGTATGTAACACATTAATGTTTTAATGAAAAAATGATAGTATATGTTAATACGAAATATAAATCCATGAGATACTACTAACATACCTATCTTAGATGAATCTATTTAAAATATGCTGAGAGGTATCATTCTCGAGGTGCATGTGTTGAGTTTGTGATATAAGTGGAATAGGCACCTCGAGAATGATAGCTCTCGACATAGTTTACATAGATTCATCTAAGATAGGTATGCTAGTTTTCTATTCAACTTATTCTTTTGCTTCTTCTTCCAGGGAAGAATAGTAGCGATGGTTTAACTAAATATTCATGAGGAGTCTCAATTGGATTTCTTGTTGTATCACTTGATGTACTAGATGGAGATGATGCTTGAGAGAAGTAATATGGATTATCTTGGATATGATATTTTTGTCTTTGAAGAGCTTCAAAATTTGGATCAACAATACCTCTTAATTTGTCCAATCTAGTGTATCTCTTTTCAACTAGCTTGTGAGAAAACTTGTAACAAGAATGTGAAAAGACACAACTAAAAACAACAATGGATTTCAAGCATCAAGTTTCATGTTTTTGATTTTTTAAATTTTTTTCTATTAATGGATTTTGGTATATATGATTTTGTGGGATTTTTGGATCATTATAAGGTTTGGAAAAACAAAATATTCCCCATGGTGGTCTCTAAAAAGTTGGAAAAATAATTTTTCATGAGGGAAAATTGGGGATTTTCACCAAGGCTCTAGGACTAGGTCTCTCTACATAGGAATGGGGCATCTCCATTTATTAAAAAAATATATATATATACACTAATCTAACCATCGTGGGTGGCCTTTCGACTAAGGATCACACATAAATACTCCACTAAACCCGTGTGCAAAAAGAGGTGAAGGAAAGATGTGTGTATGGAGAGAGGGAGAAAGTGAGAGGGGGTTTTTCCTCAATAAATAGCAAGCTGATTTTATTGACATAAAACTACATTTTTTCCAAGTTAACAATGAGAAGACAACATGTCCAGAAAGAGGAACAAAACACAAGTAAATCAAAGTTTATTTGCATATTATTACACAAGTAACCATGCTCATGGAGTAAAGTTGAGATGGAGAGGAAAACATAAGATAAGGAGATAGAAGAATTGTAGTTTCTTTCTTATAGTAAGAAAATGAAAGTTATCTATCATCAAGAAAATTTAACCCTTTGGAATGAATAATTCATTCCAATTTATAACCTATAATCAGTCTCTTCATCTACCCCCACATGACCTTTCATTGTCCCACAACTGTGACCTTTCACATTCCTCTAGGAAAGAAAAATACGCCCCTTTCATATTAATGAAAAGGGGACTTTCACAATGAACAATTGCAATGGTAACTTAAGGGAATTAGATGAAAGAGCCATAACATACAATTTACAATGGAGAATTATAAAGTAGAGAGATAACGAAGAGAAAAGAGATGTGGAATTCGGAAGGATGAAGAATCTATGAGTTACTTTGTAGAGATGTACTCTAGTGAATTCTGATCCTTTGACCATTCCCTTAACTTGATGAATCCTCCTAGAGAACTCAATCTTTCATAAACCTCCTCTTTGGGAACTCCTATGAATAATCAACTTCCATAGCAAAATCAGGTACCACGAGAGGAGTGATAATATGATGGTTTAAAAATTTGTCGGTTAGGCAGGTCGTGGGGAAATAGGCCAACAGTGTGCAGGGCATAGCCCCTCTTTGAGACAACAAAGTGAAATTGGTTTATTGCTAATCTATCAAGCAGGAATCTGTGCAAATCTACACTATTCTAGCTTCAGAGAGTTTGGGATCTCATCCCAGTAGAGGTAGTTCCAACAACGAACAAAAAGGTAGGAGGGAAGGAATGGAGGAGGGTAGATCTAAAGGAAGAAAAGAAATTAATTCCAAGACAAAAAGGTCAGAAGGTTTATGCTTTGGCACAGTAGTAAATGAGCCAAACTTACTTGCATAAACAAATAAAGCAATACTGATGAACATATGATGATAATAGGAATGAATCCAATAGAATAAAAACATAGATCTAACTTAAGAAAGATCTGATGCAAATAACACATATATTGAGCACAAAGTTTGAGCATATGTATTAATATTTCTTCTGATACAATAAAGTACAAAGTCTTTCTCTCCTCACTTCTTTTCTCATACAAAAATTTCCACCCTCGGAATACAACAATTATTCTAGTATTTATAGAAGGAGAAGAGGAAGAAGACAAAAAAGAAACCAACCACTATTTACAAAATATCTTACAAGATATTTACAAAATATCTAAAAAGCCAAAAGTTTATTTTGTGCAAGTTTTGGATGGCAACATCCCATGGTGCAACATGGATGATGTCATCGTAAATGCCAACATACTTTTAAAATATTTTTACAAAAATGATTAAAGCATACACAAGAGGAGAAACTACTTCTCATCATCCCTTTGCTTAAACAGTGTGTTGCTTCGATCGGGAGAGGTGATGTGATATTGAGCTCGGTATTCCATAAAATTGTTGATCATGGCCTGAAGTTGATCATGATCTGGACCTTTGAAATGGTCTCCAATGACTTTGCAAGTTTCTTTTTCAGTCTTGAGCTTGTCAGGTAATTCGGCGTAAGTTTCGCACGAATCGATCAAAAATCCGATGAAGTCGCAGCAAGCCAAGAAGGTTATTGATTGAATCTCAATTGAAAGTGACCTCTGGTGCCAATCCTTGAGTGACTATAGCCTTGAAGTGCTGTAAAGTATCATCTACTTCCCTCAAGGTGAACGACTCACTGAGCATCTCTGGAGCCATTTTTGTAACTATTTGCTCCATGTTATATCGGGCGTCCAGAGCTTCATCCTTGATTTTGTCTATCCTCTCTAGGATATACTCCATTTGATCAACCCAGTAATCTAAAGTGATGAGAGCTTTGTTATGTGCCCGTGGGTGATCGATGATACCGACCTTTAATAGGTTGTTAGTCGAGCAGTCAACCATTACTTTGAATGTTTCATGTTGCAACTTAGCATTGTCCAGCTCCTCGGAGAGGGATCCTGCTACTGCTTGCCAGAGCTCCTTATTAGCCTGACCTATGTCCCGGTAGAGAACAGTGAATTTCTCAATCCTTTCTTCACTATCTCTCGAGGATTTTCTCTATCCGGAGGATACTTTGCCATGCCTTGTTCTCCAATCTTAGCTTATTCATTTATCTTATCCTCGACCGAGAACTTCATGGAGGTTCGGCGACATTCACGGGATGAGCATTGCCCATTCTCTACAATGCTTGGAGAAGATGTTTTTTTGTTCCTTGAGTATTCTCTTCTCCTCTTTTGCTTCTTGAAGCTTCTTCCAAAGAGCATCTACTGCAAACACAAGACCTCTCCTTGTAGGCTTTCAAACGAGGCTCCCATTATGAATTGAGTCACTATAAAATATGTAGGAGACAGATCTTTCTTTTCTTTGGTGGGATTCGGGTATGCAATCTCCATGGCTCTCTTGCCCAAGTGCTCTTTGAAAAGCGAGTTATCACTTTCTTCTTCTTGGGTCCCTTCTTCGAATGACGAAGAATTCCATGGGTGCGATGGGAACATTTCTCTTGTCTTAGCTCGGATGATCAAAAATCCAGCTTGGACTTATGGGAGTGGGAGTAGAGGGAATAGAAGAAGAAATGGGGTGAAAGGGGAAGCAACTGTAGAGGCTGCAGGGAAGAATGTTGAAACACTTGGTGGTGGCATCGACAAGGAGTCCAATGTGTTGGTGCTTATGGGGCCTAGAGTTACTACGGAGAGGAGAAGTACATGGAGATGGAAGGGATCTGTAATTGGATGGAGGGAACACTAGGTGATAGATCCGCGAGAGAGGAGAAGATGGAAGAGGTGGGAGATGGAAGGGAGGAAGGGAGAGAAGAAGACACATCCATAGGAATAGATGTTTTGATGACGAGGGGAGAAGAAGGAGTGGAAGAAGGAATGGTGGGTACCTTAGTAGTTGTAGCTGTGATAACATCCTGGGTGGATGTATCTGTTGAAACTTTAGTTGTCTCTTCTTCTTTACTGGAGACACCAAGTTGACCACTTGCTTCTCAGAAGTAGAAGGAGGGATTTTAGGAGCTTCTTCTTGTTTACTTGATTCTCCCTCCTTGTCTTTTCCTTTTCCCTTTGCTACTTGGGCTGGCCTTGGAGGTGCTCTACCTGAAGGAGAAGTAGTGAAATCTACTCCGAGGTAGGTGAGACCATTCTGTTTGCACCAATGTTTGGTGCGCTGCAATGTGGGCTTAACCCTCTCCTGAATGGTCTTTGGCGCCTTGGCCCTGTCGATCTCAGCAAAAAGCTTGACTAATCATCCCCATCCATGTCAAGGTAAACTTGATCAATTTCTTGATCAGTTTCTTAAAATCCTTTTAGAATGATGGCTACGCCATAGTGTTTGATTTATTCTAGGGCCAACCAGGAGTGATCCTTTCACTTGATATCTATTTCATGTGTCAGGTCAATCCAAATGTCCTCAATCTCAAGAACATGGATAGGATCAATCTTTTCCTTTGGGAGGTAACTCCAGCAGTTGAAGGTTGGCCTTGCGGAAAGTTATGCTTTAGATTCAACAATTCAAGCTCAGCATACATCTCCCGAGCTTTGGCAAGTGTGGTGCAGGTGTATCGGCCAACTATAAGGGGGAATGGAGTTCCTCCTTTCTTTCTCTTCATGCACCTCTCGTGGTAAGTGATCAGTTATCTTGAAAACTCCAAGAGGATTAGTTTTGGCCCTGCATACCTTGGCAGCTTTGTCATCTCACCTTCGAAATTCACCACCCTGAGATATGTGAATGTGGGGAACTGCGTGAACAATGCTCCCCATTTCTTTGTGACAACAATCACACTCAGGCTAGTCTGACCATGTCTCATATTCGGTCTTAGTAGACAGATCACGTCATAGAAGAAGGTGTCATTGACTTTAGAGAATTGGGGATGTTGTTCTTGAGCCTTAGCTTTGGGTAGAATTCCTATATTTTAACTTGGGGCCATACCCCACTTCGAGACAACCCCCATGAAATCTCTTGCTAATGTTGCAATGTATACAACATAGGAATTCATATAGAACTTCCCAGTTGTGAGGACCTACTGAAGCTGCTGGGAGATGGTGTCGTTGATGATTTCACCCCAGCCAAAATGTTGATCAGGTGTATTCTTGCTCATGGTCTCTAAGTACCTCAGCATCCATTTGTGGAAATAATGGGCATCAAGAAGCCCAAATACTCTATTCAGGAAGGTGATTGTATCACTCAATTCCTCATTGAAGTCACTACGGTGGATGGTCTAAGGCCATCTGCTCACTAGCTTCTTATTTTTTAGATAAAGCTCATTCATCATTTGCATGCACTTATCCTCATTGTCGTCCCAGGACTTTTTGTAGTCTTCTAGGCTTATGGCGACATATTACCTATGATGAGGAATGCCCAGGGTCAGTTCAAAGTGATGGGTTGTGAGGTCGATGATCATCTTTCCTTCCTTGTCCTCGACACATCTAGTGTCTTTGTTCTAGCATCAAGCCACCAACATGATGAACTCATTGTTTACAAAGACACTTACTCGCAGCCAGTGCAGAAGTACAATCCATTGCCCACCATTTTTTTCATCCACGGACTACCGCTTGCCTAGTTGGTCCGGGGCCAAAAGTCATCCATATCAATATGCCCAAGGTCGGTGTCTCGATGTCGAGGTTGCTCTCCGCATATGAGTCAGGCATCCTGACTTTTTGATATTTGTACTTCATCTCTTGTTCTGTCAACTTTGCTTTTCCTTTAGACTTGGTTGGTTTCTTGCTTGATGAAGACATGTGTGAGCTCAAGGATGGCTGTTGTTGTTCTGCAAGAAGGATCAAGGAGGTCCAACACAGAAGAGCCATGTCAACCGTCATGTTATCCATAATGAAAGCTTGCAGAAAGAAGAATGAGCAATTATAAGGCTTAGGGTGCAAGGCGCAGGTTCATAGCATGTTGCAGAGGCTTAAAAAGGCTGGGCACACTTTTGGGGATGTTGACATGGAAAAAGGTGCACCAGGGGTTTACAGGGAAAATTTGTGCTCAAGCTATAAAGGGTGCACTTTTGAAGAGTGTTGCATGTGAGAAAGGCGACGCGAGGAAAAAGTGCTTGGCGCAGTTTACAACATACAACATGTCATGTTGATGTTAGGAGAATGCACTGCACCTTAGGAAATTTACTTTAGCAGGGAGCAGAAATGTCTATGTTGCATGGGTTTTAAGTGTGCCCAAGGCGTAATCTCAGAAGATGTTGCAAAGGAAATTAATGTGCCAAATAAAAATGCTTGGTGTGGATTTGGAGCACACAACATCCAATGTTGATGTTGTGCAGATGACCGCTGCGCCCTTACAAAAATTGCTAAGTGTTATATAATTGGGCACGGGTTAGGGTTGTGCTGCAAGCAAGGATAGTGTGCCAAGGTGCGATTGTGGGGGGGGCAACAGGGAAAAATAGTGCGCCAAGGTGTTCCATGATTTCTTGCAATTTCTTAGATTTATTCTCTCTCTTTTGGTTTTTTCAAATGGTAGAGAGAGTTGCAACAAGATAATAAGCAGTGAAAAGGAGGCCTTGGGGTTTTTTTTTTTAAGGTAGGGGCCTTCTAGATTTACAGATCTAGAAGGTGAGGAAAAGGGGTTTCCGGTTGGTTATGGATTGATAGGTGTTTCTTTTTTAGATTTAATCTTTTAACAACCCTAAGACCTACAACAAAAACAAACAACAAGAATGATAGAAACCACTTACCCAGATTTATAAAGGACGAAGGACGACGTTGGGGTCCATAAGCTTGAAAAATGACACGTGGGGGTGACAAGGATAGCTGACAGGCGCAAAGGAAATACCTTTTTCAATTTTCAAATCATGAAAATGACAGGTGTCGGGTGCCTATTTATAAGAAAAGATGGCATTTATTGTCCCACCAACTTTCTTTGGCACACATTCTAGAGTGTCGACATGAGTTTAAATGTGCCTTGGCGCAAGTTTATTAGCGTTAACATAGTACTTTTAGCGCCTTTAGCGCGCATTTCTTGATGTTAACATGATACTTTTAGCGCCTTAACGCATATTTTAGGCGCATGTTTAATAATGTTGACATGTCATTTCCTACGCCAAAGGGGCGCAACTTCATTGATGTTGACATATCATTTTGGGTGCTAAAGGATTTTCTAAGGGGCGCGCATCTCATGGTGTCGACACAACATTCTTTGCGCCCGCTTTAAAAAGGTTGAAAATGGCTAAGTTACACAAAACTTGATTTTTCAAAAGGGAGTCTTAGACCATTTTGAACATTATCAGACCTCCTTCGGGGGACCAAAACTGAATTTTGGTATGGTTACCTACAAATTGCCCTTGTCAATTTTGCAAGATAACAACTGGCTCTTTCTAGGGACTATCTTTAAGTGAAACTTAAGGGTAGAGAATCCCAGATTTCTACGTGCCTATCCATTGGGTTACAGAGAGTCAAAAACAAGGGCGACCAAAAAGGGAAGGAAGGGAACACACAACAAATAAGAGGAAAACACACAACAAAAGAAAACAGTAAAAGAAGAGAGCAAGCTCTACTTCCTGAAAATCTTCAGGTGCTGCCCGCTATAGGGAAGTGGGAGCTCGGTTCCATCCAGATATGAGAGATAGAAACTATTCTCTCCGTTGAGCTGCTTGATCTTGTATGGCCCTCTCCAAAGAGAGTCAAACTTCCCATGCATACCTTTCAGTTCTCTTCGTTTGTCCCACAGAAGAACAAGATATCCCACTTGGAAATCTCTCTGCTTATCTTTCTTGTCGAACAACCTCTTAACTTGATTCGATGTTCGGTGGTGATCTTGTCGACCACTTTCACTCACCTTAATTCAAGTTCCATTAGGTACATAATCCTCTTTTTAAGAGAATTCTAAAAATTTTTATCTTCAATTGCTCGAGCTAAGAGCAAAGTAGGAAGTTCTCTAGAGATAGGGATTTCAGCATCGATTCCATATAACACTTGGAAAGGTGACATGCTGAGAGATCTCTTTAGAGTAATACGATCCACCCACAAAGCATCATACAACGACTAGTGCCAGACCACTGGTTTTCATCAACTAGCTTCCGTATGATAGCCACTAGGTTCTTGTTGTTGGATTTTGCCCGACCATTTCCCGAGGATAATAATCAAAAGCATGAGTAGGCTATTCTCGTATCCATAACAAAAAAACCAATAACTTCCCATGAAGAGAAGTTGGAAGCATTGTCAAGCAACAATTTTGTGTGGGATGCCAAATCTTACGATGATATTCTCTTTGATGAAGTTGTAAACAAATTCAAAAGTGGCATTCTTGACAGGTATGGCCTCCACCCATTTCATGAAGTAATCTATCGCTGTTAGGATGTAGCTATGTCCAAAGCACTCGATTGAGGATGGGGTGTTCCAATGAAATAAATTCCCCATTTCTTGAATGGTTTTTCAATAATGATGGGCCTGAGGGGAAATGCAGCCAACTTTGGTTTGACAACGAACTATTGGCAAAGTTCACATTTTGCTACCCAGGTGGCTGTATCTTGAAATAGCATCGGCCAATAGTACCTAGCCCGAATGATCTTATGTGCTATCACGGATGAGGATAAGTGACCACCGCAGGCTAAGTCGTGAAAACTCTCCAACAATTTTACCTGTTGTGGTTTGTCAACACACCATAGAAAAACATCGTCAATTCCACGTTTGTAGAATCCATCATCCCATATGACATATCTCGCAGCTCTGAGCTTCACCGTTCATTTTTCCTTTGTGGTTAGGTGAATCGGACACTCACCGTAGGTGAGAAAGAAAGTGATGTCGAATACCAGTCATCGTTGGTGGCAAAAAACAAAACCATGGGCAAAGAATCTACTTTCTCCATTTCATTTTGTTCTTCATCAATGTGATCAACTTTTTCTTCAGTACCTCTGAGTCTTTGTTTTCAGCCATTAGTGACACGAGGCCCATACCTCTTACCAACTTAGTTGGTTTATGTCTAGATCATATTCTTGGACCTTTTCAATCCAATTCCTCGTAAGCTCCCTAACTCTTGTTGAGTCAGGATAGACTTAACAGTCATGTCAAGAACCAACACTACTGTATGAGAATTCAAAATATAGTAGTGGAAATTTTTGACTGCTTTTACCACGGCAAAGGCATGCTTTTCCAATTACGACATCTTCAGTTCATGAGGCTTAAGAGGATAACTCATGAAAGCAATCGGGATTCAATATCCTTGGAGTTCTTTTTCATCAAGATAGCTGATATAGTATGCGTAGACGCATAACTGTACATGATGAAGTCTTTGTTGAAATCAGGGCATACTAGAATAGGAGTGTGAGCGATGGAAGCTTTTACATCTTCGAATGATGTCTTGCCTTCTTCACTCCATCAGAATGTTTGGGATCCTTTCATCATATCAGATATATGACGAGTCTTCTCAGCAAAATTAGGAACAAAGCATCTAAGAAAATTTACCTTTCCGAAGAAAGAGTGAACACCAGTCTTTCTTGTAGGTAAAGTAAGGCTCTGAATAGCCTTGACTCTTTCAACATCTATCTTAGTTCCTTCTCTACTGACGACATGTCCTAGTAGCTTTCCTTCGGTGACCCAAAAAACTGAATTTTTAGGATTTAGTGAAATCCTATGCTCTTGGCATCTGATCAAGACTTGCTCTAAATGATCGCAGTGATCACTTCATTTTTTGGAGAACACGGTCAGGTCATCTAGATAAACTACGATGACCTTTCCCATCATACCCTTGAATGCAAATTCCATTGCTCATTGGAAGGTGGCACCAACATTGATCAAACCAAACGGCATTCTGTTGTAGGTGAAGGTACCCCAAGGAGTGGTGAACGCTATTTTGAACTGGTCTTCAGGTGTCACTTGAATTTGATTGTAACTTGAAAAACCGTCAAGCATAGACAACATTTCTAAACCGGTTACTACCTATAGCACTTGATCCATTATCGGCAGTGGATAGTTATCCTTTAAGGATGACTGGTTCAAGTTGCGAAAGTCTACGCATATGCGTATCTCGCCATTCTTCTTTTGCACGCATAATATTTGCAACCTAGGTACTGTGATGAATTGGAAAAATAATCCTTACATCCAACATCTTCTGAATTTCATCCTGGATGGTACCTGAGATTTTGGGGTTGTAGTGCCTTTGCTTTTAACGAAAGGCTTGACATCGTCCTTGAGCGGAATGTCGTGCTTTGAATGTCCTTTGGCTTGAAGGAATTTAGATCATTATAAGACCATGCTAATACATCCATGTACTTTTTCAGCAACTTCACAAATTTTCTCTTTTCCTCGGGTGTGCAACACTTCCCGATGTTCACGAACAAAGATGTTATGCAAGACGCAGATTGATTGACGGATTCTATTTCTAGAGAAGAGGAAGGATCATCATGTCACTTTTTCTTGACAAAACGGTTGTGATTATCAAATAATTTCTCTAAGGAAATCAAACCTTTCGAATCTTGTTTCCTTTGAGTTGTATCACTATTTCTTTCTCAAATTCATGTGCTTGACTGGTGAGAGACTCACGACATGCAGAAGTTGATCCTTTGAAATGAAGCTCTTTGAAATTGTCAACTTTTTCCAGAAAAGTGATAAGTTGGTTGTCATCATTGAACACTTGCCAGTGTTGTGAATTATCTGGCACACTTGGGTGGAAAACCACTTCAATGGTATATGTATCTATTTTCAACCCTGGGTGAGGGAGCATGAGAGAGGCTGAGACGGCCAATGAATTAGCCATATCATTTTGAGTTCACGGAACTGCTTTAATTGAAAAAGTGTCAAACTCTTCGATGTTATCCCATATTGCATTGCGGAAGTATTTGAGGTGGTCATTCTTTACTTGGTATATCCCTTTCACCTGATTGACAATCAACTTAGCATCACCTTGCACTTTTAGATTCTTGATTCCCTTCTCTTTTGTAGCTTGCATGCCAAGTAACAAGGATTCATACTCGGTGGTATTATTTGTATTGAAAAACTGCAACTTGAAAGAAAAAGGGAAAATCTCCTCTTCAGGAGATATTAGAACAGCCCCAGCACCACATCCGCTTGTTGTGCAACTGCCATCAAACTGCAATGTCCACACTTTGTTAAGATCCTCATTTTGTACTATAACATCCCTTTTATCTGAGTCAGTGGACAAGAAATAGTTTCCCATCCCTAATGATTCGAAAAGAATCGAGCCTTGGGGTCATCGGAGTTGGTGACTAGATATTTCTTTTTGATTCTAGTTCTAACATCTCGCATCACTCCTTTGAAAGGAATTCTAGCTTTGGACCAGTCCATATGAATTTCCCCACCAATTTCTTTACTACTGAGAATCTCTTCCCTAGCAATATCCCATATCTTTCTTGGAATATTAGCTACGAGAATAGTCATTTTTACCCTTTTCTCGGGAATGTCTGCGAATGTGAATGTGCATCCTTGATCTAACCAATCAATGATACGTGTTTGGTTTCCATGGAGTAGCATCTACCTAAAGGTTTGGTAAGTGTGAGGCCCCAAGAATGGGCTACCTTTGCTAGCATAACATTGTCGAAGCTCCGAATCAATTATACGATTACTTTAGTTTATGACCATTGATTAGGAGAGATAGGTAAAAAGGTTCAATTTTCCCCGATGCAGAAGTCGAGGAAACATTTACATGGGACGTAGGAGGCGTGGGAAGAATTCCTTTTGGGGAAATGAGAGGAAGAGTGGTAGCTTGGTCTTGTATATACTTATTTAATCTTACAAGTTGCTCTGGATTGGACTGAAGGTATTCAACTTTAGACATCTGGATCTTGGTCTTTTTAGCATGATCAATTATATCGAATGCGACCAAAGGTTGCGCTAACGAAGGAATGAGTCCTTCGTTTCACGTTTGTGGGGGAGGATTACTGGTCATAACAGAATTGGCGGAAGGCAAAATTGGGGGAGAAACAAAAGGCAAAGATTTCTTTACAACATGTTTAACAGGAGGTTGAGCAGGAAGGGAATTACCTCTTTTAGCGATTGTTGGCAGTGGAGCTATCACAGCGTTTTCCTTTTATTTTTTAGCAGCAACCTTTACGTCTTTTCCTTGTGAGCGAGTGAAAACTACGTATGATTTTCCACTCGCGTACCCTTGGGTACCTTCTTTTCATCAGATTCCTCGTCTTCAAATTCCATATACCCGATAGTAGAGTCGTTAGTCGGTTCATAGAAATCTTGATCATCTTCGCCTTGCGATGAAGGTTCTTCGTAATTTGGATCATATTTTTTTATTTCAACGAAAGCGTTAACCGAAGGGGCTTCAATTGCTAACCTTGGAGAAGCAACAGGAAAACGCGGCCTTTGGGGGTGTTTTGGGAGTGAAGTTCCTCCATGGGATATCTCGGTACGGAGTAGTAGACGATGCTTAAGCCAATTGCTTCTTTAATGAGAGCAAGTCATTCGCCATCTTCTAGAATGTTGGATCTGATGAGGTAGCTTGAGAAGAAGTTGAAGCCTTTGATTTTGACGGCTCTCATCTTAACTCACCAAATATAAGGAGGTTATCTTCTATCCGAATGGCCATATCTTGAGCAAGGACCAAGGTGGGTATTTGTTCCTATAAAAGTAAGAAACTTACTTTCAAACTCATTACATTCACAAAGAAACACTTTTGATTCTCTAATGTTGGCAACATGGTAGGTGGCACACGGTTGATCAGTGAATTGAAATGGGTGATAAAATTGTGCATGGTTTCATTAGCCTCCTTCTTCATGTGAGTGATTCGTGACAATAACGCAAATGTGTCTTCTAAAGGCTTGTACCTGTCTTCAAATGCAGTCTGTAATGTGGCCCAACTGGTCATGGATCTGGCTGGTAAATGCTAAAACCATTTTGATGAAGGCCCTGGCAAGGTCTCAAGAAAGAGATGCACATATACGTTTTCATGAGTCACATCCAAAATATTGCATGACATAATAAACACAACTATGTGTTGTGCTTTGATTTCCGCTCCCAACAAATTTCAGGAAATTCTTGCGATTTCCGTTGGGGAGGGGGTGTACTAGATTTAGCAGTGCTAGAGGACCCATGGCATTTCCCCATGGTACATGTAGATTAACCACCATTTGAAAAGCGGGGAAGAGAATGCGAGCAGGGAGTGTGGTTCCACTTAATAAAAGAGCGCTGCAAGTTGATGTCGAGGCACTCTGTGAAATCTGGCTCTTTCGTGGAGGTGAGGCATTTCTTGTTGATCGATCCATTGAACTTAGTGATGCGAATCATGCTGGAGTGATATTGAAATTGTGCCTTCAAAGTAGATCAAAGATTAGATCAACTTCTCCACGAGCTCTTCTGCTTCTGAAGTAAATTGTTCACCTATCAGCGTACTGTTCGGATCTGCAATGATTAAGAGCAGATTTATAACAATATTTTTGTTTGTACTTGCTGATTTTCTGATTTTTCTAGTAAAAATCAGTAGCATGTACTTTTTCAATATTTAAATTTTACCCTTTTGATAATAACTGATTATGGGTTTTTAACACAGATTAACAAGGATAAAAGGTGGGTTAATTTAGAAAGCTGATTTTCAGATCTTTGATCTGAATTTTGCAAGGTTTTGAAAATATTGTGAAATATCATAATCTCGAGATCTACGGAAATATACAAATTTTCGTAAAAAATCGAGTGAAGTAAAATCTCCTATCTGGTCCAAATCTATGGATTTGTATAAATAAATTTTAAGTTTTGATCACTTTTGCAAAAATTAATTTTTAACAAAGAGTTAAAATTTGCAATCTGGTAGTGATTTTCACAGTTTTTAAATTATTTCCTTAGTTCGATCCCCATCGGAGTCGCAAAAAACTGTTGGTTTGAAAATCTGTCGGTTAGGCGGTCGTGGGGAAACAGGCCAACAGTGTGTAGGGCATAGCCCCTCTTTGAGACAGCAAAGCGAAACTAGTTTATTGCTACTCTATCAACCAATGTCTGTGTAAACCTACACTATTCTAACTTTAGGGGGTTTGGGATCTCATCCCAGTAGAGGTAGTTCCAACAACGAATAGAAAGGTAGGAGGGAAGGAATGAAGGAGGGTAGATCTGAAGGAAGAAAAGAAATGAATTCCAAGACAGAAAGGTCAGAAGGTTTATGCTTTGGTTGGTAGTAAACAGAGCCAAACTTACTTACATAAACAAATAAAGCAATACTGATGAACATATGACGATAATAGGAATGAATCCAATAGAATAAAAACATAGATCTAACTTAAGAAATATCTGATGCAAATAACACATATATTGAGCACAAAGTCTGAGCATATGTATTAATATTTCTTCTGATACAAGAAAGTACAAAGTCTTTCTCTCCTCACTTCTTTTCTCATACAAAAATTTCCACCCTCGGAATACAACAAGTATTCTAGTATTTATAGAAGGAGAAGAAGAAAGAAGACAAAAATAAACCAACCACTATTTACAAAATATCTTACAAGATATTTACAAAATATCTAAAAAGTCAAAAGTTGACTTTGGGTAAGTTTTTGGATGGCAACATCCCATGGTGCAACATGGATGATGTCATCATAAATGCCAACATAATTTTTAAATATTTTTACAAAAATGATCAAAGCATACACAAGAGGAGAAACTACTCCTCATCATCCCTTTTCTTAAACGAAGTGTCTTGCTTCTGATTAGGATAGGTGATGTGATATTGAGCTCGGTATTCCATAAACTTGTTGATCATGGCCTGAAGTTGATCATGATCTGGACCTTTGAAATGGTCACCAATGACTTCGCAAGTTTCTTTTTCAATCTTGAGATTGTCAGGTAATTTGGCATAAGTTTCACATGAATCGATCAAAAAGCCATGAAGTCGTGGCAATCCAGGAGGTTATTGATTGACTCTCGATTGAAAGTGACCTCTGGTGCCAATCCTTGAGTGACTATAGCCTTGAAGCAATCAGTAAAGTATCATCTCGATTCCCTTAAGGTGAACGACTCACCGAGCATCTCTGGAGCCATTTTTGTAATCTGTCTACTCCATGTTATATCGGGCATCCGGGCTTTATCCTTGATTTTGTCTATTTTCTCTAGGATATACTCCATTTTATCAACTTCGTAATCTAAAGTGATGAGAGATTTGTTATGTGTCCGCAGTGATCGATGACACCGACCTTTAATAGGTCATCAACCGAGCAATCAGCCATTGCTTTGAATGTTTCATGTTGCAACCTGGCATTGTCCAACTCTCGGAGAGGGATCCTGCTACTGCTTGTAGCTCCTTATTAGCCTGACCTATGTCCTAGTAGAGCATAGTGAATTTCTCAATAATTTCTTCACTATCTCTGAGGATTCACTCTATCCAGGAGGATAATGCCATGCCTTTTTCGCCAATCTTAGCTTATTCATTTATCTTATCCTGACTGAGAACTTCAGTAGGTTCGGCGACATTCACAGGAGGAGCATTGCCCATTCTCTGCAATGCTTGGAGAAGATGTTTTTTCTGTTCCTTGAGTATTCTCTTCTCCTCTTTTGCTTCTTGAAGCTTCTTGCAAAGAGCATCTACTGCAAACACAGCCTCTCCTTGTAGGCTTTCAGACAAGGCTCCCATTGTGAATTGAGTCACTATGAAATATGTAGGAGACAGATCTTTCTTTTCTTTGGTGGGATTTGGGTATGCAATCTCCATGACTCTCTCGCCCGAAGTGCTCTTTGAAAAGTTAGTTATCACTTTTTGCTTCTTGGGTCCCTTCTTTAGAATGACGGAGAATTCCATGGGTGTGATGGGAACCTTTCTCTTGTGTTGGCTCAGATGATCATAAATCCATCTTGGACATATGGGAGTGGGAGTAGAGGGAATAGAAGAAGCGGGGTGAAAGGGAAAGAAACTGTGAGAGTCCACAGGGAAGAACGTTGAAACACTTGGTGGTGGCATCAACAAGGAGTCCAACGCACTATTGCTTGTGGGGCTTGGAGTTACTACGGAGAGGAGAAGTACATGGAGATGGAAGGGGTCTCGCAATTGGATGGAGGGAACACTAGGCGAAAGATCCATGAGAGAGGAGAAGATTGAAGAGGTGGGAGATGGAAGGGAGGAAGGGAGAGAAGAAGACACATCCATAGGAATAAATGTTTTAATGACAGGGGGAGGAGAAGGAGCGGAAGAAGGAATGGTGGGTACTCTTGTAGCTGTGATAACATCCTGGGTGGATGTATCCATTGAAACTCTGGTGATCTCTTCTTCTTTACCTAGAGACATTAGGTTGACCACTTGCTTCTCAGAAGTAGAAGGAGGGCTTTTAGGAGCTTCCTCTTGTTTACTTGATTCTCCCTCCTTGTCTTTTCCTTTTCCCTTTGGCACCTGGGCCAGCCTTGGAGGTGCTTTACCTGAGGGAGAAGTAGTGAAATCTACTCCGAGGTAGGTGAGACCATTTTGTTTGCACCAATATTCGGTGCATTGCAATGTGGGATTAACCCTCTCCTGAATGGTCTTTGGTGCCTTGGCCTTGTCGATCTCAAAGAAACGACCAATCATTCCCATCCATGTCAAGGTAAACTTGATCAATTTCTTGATCAGTTTCTTGGAATCCTTTTGGAATGATGGCTATGCAATAGTGTTTGATTTATTCTAAAGCTAGCGGGAGTGATCCTTTTGCACGATATCTATTTCATGTGTCGGTCAATCCAAATGTCCTCAATCTCAAGAATATGGATAGGATCAATCTTTGCCTTTGGGAGGAAACTTCGGTAGTCGAAGGTCGGCCTTGCTGGGAAGTTATGCTTTAGATTCAACAATTCAAGCTTGGCATACATCTCCCGAGCTTTGGCAAGTGTGGTGCGGTGTATCGGCCAATCAGAAGGGGGAATGGAGTTCCTCCCTTTCTTTCTTTTCATGCACCTCTCGTGGTAAGTGATCGATTGTCTTGACAACTCCAAGAGGATCAATTTTGGACCCGCATACCTTGGCAGCTTTCTCGGCTCACCTTCAAAATTCACCGCCATGAGATATGTGAATGTGGGTAATAGCTGCGTGAACAATGCTCCCCATTTCTTTGTGATGGCAAACACACTCGAGCTAGTCGACCATGTCTCATATTCGGTCTCAAGCAGTGGCGAGATCACCTCATAGAAGAAGGCGTCATTGACTTTAGAGAACTAGGGAATGTTATTCTCGAGCCTTAGCTTTACTGGGTATAATTCATATATTTTGACTGGGGCCATACCCCACTTCGAGCCAACCCCAAAATCTCTTGTTGATGTTTGTAGAGTGTATACAACATATGAGTTCATATAGAACTTCCCGGTTGTGAGGACTCGCCAAGCTGCTTGGGAGATGGTGTCACCGAGGATTTCACCCACCCAAAACATTGATCGACGTATTCTTGCTCATGGTCTCTAGGTACCTCAACATCCATTTTTGGAAATAATGGGCATCATGAATCCCAAATACTCTGTCCAGGAAGGTGATTGTATCACTTAATTCCTCATTGAAGTCACCGCGGGGATGGTCCGAGGCCATCTACTCACCGGCTTCTTATTTTTTAGATACAACTCGTTCATCATTTGTATGCACTTATCCTCATTGTCGTCCCAGCACCTTTTTATAGTCTTCTAGGATTATGGCGACATACCGCCTATGATGAGGAATGCCCAGGTTAGTTCAAAGTGACGGGTTGTGAGGTCGATGATCATCTTTCCTTCCTTATCCTCAAAACATCTAGTGTCTTTGTTATAGCATCAAGTCACCAACATGATGAACTCGTTGTTTACAAAGACTTACCGGCAGCCAGTGCGAAGTGCAATCCATTGCCCACTAGTTTTTCATCCACAAACCGCTTTGCTTTGCTCGGTTGGTCGAGGCCCAAAAGTCATCCATATCAATATGCCCAAGATCAACATCTCGATGTCGAGGTCGCTCTCCACATATAAGTCGGGCATCCCGACTTTTTGATATTTGTACTTCATCTCTTGTTTTACAACTTTGCTTTTCCTTTAGACTTGGTTGGTTTCTTGCTTGATGAAGACATGTGTGAGCTCAAGGATGGTTGTTTTTGTTCTGCAAGAAGGATCAAGGAGGTCCAACACATAAGAGCCATGTCAACCGTCATGTTATCCATAATGAAAGCTTGCAGAAAGAAGAACAAGCAATTATAAGGGTTAGGGCGTAAGGCGTAGGTTCATAGCATTATCTGCAAAGGCTTAAAAAGTTGGGCGCACTTGTAGAGATGTTGACATGGAAAAAGGTGTGCTGGGGTGTGAGGGAAAAGTTGCGCTTAGGTTGTAAAGGGCGCACTTTTGAAGAGTGTTGCATGACACAAGGCAACGCCAAGGAAAAAGCGCTTGGCGCAAGTTTACAACATACAACATGCCATGCTAATGTAAGGGAGAATGTGCCTGCGCCTTAGGAAATTTACTTTAGTGGGGTGCATGAAATGTCTATGTTGCATGGGTTTTAAGTGTGCCCAAGGCGTAATTTCAGAAGATGTTGCAAAGGAATTAATGTGCCAAAGAAAAATTCTTTGCGTGGATTTGGAGCATACAACATCCAATGTTGATGTTGTGCAGGATGCACCTGCGCCCTTACAAAACTCGCTAAGCTGTTATATAACTAGGTGCAGGTTAGGTTTGTGCTGCAAGCAAGGACAGTGTGCCAAGGTGTGACTATGGGGGGTGCAACAGGAAAAAATAGTACGCCAAGGTGTTCCAAGATTTCTTGTAATTTCTTAGATTTCTTCTTTCTCTTTTGGTTTTTTCAAATGGTAGAGAGAGTTGCAACAAGATAATAAGTAGTGAAAAGAAGGCCCCAGGTTTTTTTATTTTTAAAGGCAGGGGCCTTCTAGATTTACAGATCTGGAAGGAGAGGAAAAGGGGTTTCCGGTTGGTTATGGATTGATAGGTGTTTCTTTTTTAGATCTAGTCTTTTAACAACCCTAAGACCTCTGAACAAAAACAACAACAACAACAAGAATGACAAAAACCACTTACCCGGATTTATAAAGGACGAAGGACGACGTTGGGGTCCACAAGCTCGAAAAATGGCACGCGGGGTGACAGGGATAGCTGACAGGCACAAAGGAAATACTTTTTTCAATTTTCAAATCATGAAAATGATAGGTGTCGGCGCCTATTTATAAGAAAAGATGGCATTTATTGTCCCACAAACTTTCTTTGGCATACATTCTAGAGTGTCAACATGGGTTTAAATGTGCCTTGGCACAAGTTTATTAGCATTGACATAGTAATTTTAGTGCCTTTAGCACGCATTTCTTGATGTTGACATGATACTTTTAGCGCCTTAGTGCATATTTTAGGCGCATGTTTAATAATGTTGACATGTCATTTCCTGCGCCAAAGGGGCACAACTTCATTGATGTTGACATGTCATTTTAGGTGCCAAAGGATTTTCTAAGGGGCGTGCATCTCATGGTGTCGACACAACATTTCTTGCACCCAGTTCAAAAAGGCTGAAAATGGCTAAGTTACACAAAACTTGATTTTTCAAAAGGGAGTCTTAGACCATTTTGAACATTAACAAACCTCCTTCGAGGGACCAAAACTGAATTTTTGGTATGGTTACCTGCAAATTTCCCTTGTCAATTTTGCAGGATAACATAATCCCATGATCGATAGACCAAGAAAACCAAGAGAAAAGCCTTCTTATGTGCTTGAATCAACCTTCTAATATCTGCAACAATGCCATGTCTCTCTAATCTTTCTTGCATTTCATGTGCCTGGTGTGCATAATGGAACAACTTTCTCACAGGGTTGATCTTGGTGATCCTATCACTAAAAGACCGTGGTGACCTATGAGAGAAAATTAAGTACAATACCAAATCCTCTTATCTAAGATAGGTGAATGAGATAGATTGAATGAATAATGCCTCCAACTTTTTATCAACCCATTTGATAAGGTGAGAATCACTTTGAGACAAAATTTAGGGAACCAAGAGGGTTTCCCTTTTGCTTGAGCCACAATTCGATGTTGGCACTTTGTAAGTATGAAATTATCCATATCCATTCTAGTGAGGCAAGCTCTTGAGATGTGATCACCACATTGTTACAGTGGGAATTTACAAGCATTGAGAAAGACCATTTAGAATGAGGATTTCTAGAATTAGATTATCGTTCACCAAAGATGTTTTGAATCTATTTCAAACTTATCCAGTGCTCATTGTTCAACATGAGAGGCTCAACATCCTTGTTTCTTAACCAATATCCTGAAACTTACTATTTTTAGTAAGCCTTATTTTGAGAAGTCCATTTTAGTTACCATTTTCTTAATTTAGCACTTTTGAGTTTCCATGATGTTCAAGGGGAAATAAAAACTCTGAGAATGAATTGTTTGCAACACTTACTATTTATAGACAATGAGGCTTAGGAAGGATTAATATTTTTAGTAGTGGGTCTTCCTGGTTTCGAATGTAATGAAAGTGGTCTCAATTTTTTTATTTTACAATGTGAGGCTTACTCCAAATTTCAAATGATTTCAATCCTTGGGTTTTCGTAGATATGAGAAAACATGTTTTTTGGCTAAATATTTCAAATGGCTATAGAAAATTAATGGAGGCATGAAAATACTCTTCTCAAAGGAATATTTTCAAGGAATCTACAATCGATATCTCATGTGGCAAATGGACATGGGGTTTGGAAGATATCAACAAAAAGGGTTTTGAGTGGATGATGTCTACGAAATTTTGACAAACATAACAACATACCGAAAACAATGGAAGAATTAAAATAACATAAATGAGGCTAAAAATTTTTGAGTGTCGCATTTAAATAATTTTCCTCTTTCAAATTTGTTTTCCCTCTCATTTTTACACCTTAACTCACATTAAACCAAAACAAGCTCAACTCGGGTCAGGTGGAGGTTAGAGGTGTGGTTGCACCATTAAAAATAGGGGAAAGAGGGACAAAGGGAAATCACTCCCTCCAATGTGTGCCATGGGTGTTTGATTCATGAATATGGGGCCGAATTTCATGAAAATGGTGAGTTGATAACCCTTCCTAACACCCAAGTTGTCACTTTTAAGTGACAAAAAGTTGCCTCCATAGGGGAGTGCATTTTTGTATCCCCCATGTCCCTTAACTGATGGGAAAATGGAAAAAGGAACATCATGCATCCAAAATGTCGTCATGGGTCTATCTATCATGAAAAAATGGTCAAAATTCAAGCTATGTTGAGTTTATGACACTTTCTAACCATTAAAGTTATCACTTTAAGTAACGCAACCAACTCCTCCATAGCGGGAGTGAAATTTAGTGTCCCCCATGCCCCTCGCACCAAGGGATAAAGAGAAAAGGGAAATCCATGCTTTAAAACTTTTCTCAAAGCTGATTGGATGTGATGATGTCATCAAACTTGATGTGAAAATAGACAAAGGAGTGGATTTTCGGGCCCGAAAGCAAGATATGGAGTTTGGAGGTCCAAATATATATATATTTGACTCCAAAGGAACCAACAAGTCCATTCCCACCATATTCAATACCTAATTTAGATTCAATTTTCCTTTTCAGTCCACTTTCCACTTTTACCTGCGTGTGTGCGCCATTAAGAGGAGTTGCCACCGCATCCATAATGAGTATGAATAAATCCAACACAGAGTGCCATGAGGAGGGTCTAATTTACTCCACTTTGACATTTGGCTAGGTTGCTTAACTCATCTCAAGGTGTTTGAAACCCTTTGACCAATTTCCACCTTGTAGAAAGATTATTTTATCGCACCGGTGGGAAGGTTTCCACATTTTAACACTTCCAAAATTCTATCTTGATTATTACACCATGAAGTAGGCTCTGTCAGATTTCCAATGCCTGGGATACAAGTTCCCAAAACTTCACGAGGCTCCCGAAACCCTTCACTGAATGTGACTAGCTCCTTTGAAACACACATTCCCCATTGTTTGTGCCCCAAAAGACTTGGTTTTTCTTAACTTATTCTTGACCTCAATTATCTCCACAAAATTTCTCTAAACGGCCTTTGATAACCTTATTTTTCTCCCACACATCTTTTGGATGGTTTGAATCTTCCTTGTAAGCTTCGAGGATTTCCACCTATGACAAAAAGACCAAAAATGGCTCTTTTAAAGCCTCTAAAAGAATTGTTCTTTCTTAGATCTTAGTAACTTCAAGAATCAAGCTAGGTACACTTATATGCACATGAAACAAACTTGAAAGTCATGTTAGCGCATTTCTCTTGACCAAAATGAGGGTGACATAGTTGAAATGTTGGTTGGAGGAAAGGTTTACATTGACCGGAAAGGGAATTTCAAGTGTGGGTTTGGTTTTCATGACCAAAATTTCAAATTTTGCATGCTAGACATTTAGCATGAAAACAAGGACCATTATGTCTTTTTTCTTGAAATGGATCATTATGTATGCATGATTGACCTTCTTGGTTGATGAAGCTCGAACATTATCATTGAACTACATTTAAACATGTGGTGGTTGTGTGGGTGTGTTACTCGGGAAATGCACAAATAGAGCCTTAGCTCAACTTGCTAACAACTCTTCCTTGTCTTCATGATTCCACAAAACATGTATGAGTTTCTTCTCCCTTACTAGCTTTACCATCATACATTGCTTTTACCTTTTCGTCATTATAAACAATATTAAATTTAGAGGTGTATATGTCAATTTTAAATGATTGCTAGATTTTAAGTTTAACATAGTAAAAACGAAACAACATTTGGTAGTGAAAACAGACCACTGGAATACCCCTTGCCACATCATTATCACGAAACAACCAAAAGCAAAACATGTCGTCTAATGCATTTTATGGCTTGAGCTTTAGAATGACGATAGAAAAACAATCAAACTACTTACTTTACCACCTTAAAAACAACCTTCTAAAAGTTGTAATTTCATCCTGAAACCAATGCAACTTCACAAACATGTCAACTTGTCTTACGCTTGTGTTCCACCATCCTTATTATCCACCTAATAGTGCCTCCATTGCACCATTTTGATGCAATTGCTAGTTGATAAACAATCCATAAAAAGAAAACTAGCAAAGACACCAAAGTTTCAATCCTGTGGGCATATGCCCCCAACACCAAAACTGTATAATTCAAACCGTTGTAGCAGCAATACAACCCACTCCTCTATTTGTCAATGTCAAACATAACCAGACAAAAAAACGAAAATATGGTCTATGACATAAGCAGTCAAAACCTAAAAAAGCACACAAAAGTTAGTCGTTACAATAGATATTACTGTCATTCCCAAGCAAAGACTTGAGCAACATCTACATGTTACTCTCGTGCCTAAGCAAGACTTTAGGCCCGCCTACAACTTTTTCTGTATTTGACGTTTTTCTTTTCAATGCATAGAATTTACGCGTTTGTACTTGACATGGGTGCGTTTTGAAATGATGTGTATGGATATTTGTCGTGTATATACGTTTATATGATGCTATATTATGTATATATCCTTTTCAATATGGACCACTACCACTACCAGTAGCATTCTGGAATTTCCATGGCACATGAAACTTTTTTCCACCGCATGTGAATCAATTATACCGTTGTTGACAAGACGTCCCTTTGATAAAGGAAAAACTAAGTAGTTCGTATGATTGTTGGAGAAATAAGTTTGTTTTACTCGTACAACGGTTCATATTCAAGAATCAAGACCAGTGATTACAGGAATATTCAGTCTCCACCAATAAAAGTACTTCCCATGCGTTCCTAAAATAGATTATCAATGATAATACTTAGAGGAGCAATTTAGTGCAGCGAATCACGGTCCTTAGGGTTGATTTCATTTATGATTATCATCTGAAATGATTCAACTCCGCGTATCACTATTTGATTTCTTTTTTTTTTCCTTGGTTCAAGGTATGGATTTTTGCTTCTTGAGTTTAGTACTTAAGGTATCCATTTTGTCAAAGTTGTCCGGGCGTAATTTCAGTAATACGATTAAGGATTTTTGGCGGGTTTTATGTGAGCTTAACAACTTTACACGTTGATCAAATACATTTTTTTTGAATTCTATTAAAATATAGAGGTTGAAATATATTTTCTTTTTACTTGTCTATGATCTTGTAATATCACGCAAATTTAAATCATTATTTATAAGTTAGGTTAAATTTAATTATGTTGAAAAGTGTTTTATAATGATAGTCGAATGTGATGGTATGAGAATGTAATATTCATAAATTAACTATTAAAAGACAGTAGTAATTTTTGGAAGTTTTTTTTTCTTTTTGTTTAGGAAGTCAATCGAAAATCATAATATCTATAGTGTTTGAGCCACCCCTTTTCTCCATAAAGTGGTCCATAAAGTGGACACATTGATGCAACTAAATTGATGTCATTTTTATCAATCAATTGAAAATTTTAGAAGAAGGTAAGGGAGTTATTGATCAAGGTGATATACATAAAATCAAATCAAATCCGAATGTAGTTTCAACTCAATCTATATTTACATGTATTTCACTATTAGTGTTCCGCTTGATTACATCACTATAATGCTCTTAAAGAAGAAGAAGAAGAAGAAGTTGTAGTAGTAGTAAGTGAAATTTTATATACATTAGATAGTTGTACAATGAGTACATTACTTTGATTTAGGATATATTTTTTGTGAAATTCATTTATATGTTTATGTCAATGAAGATAACTCCATAAATATTTATTATTCCAATATATAAAAACCTTGCTAGACATTATATTATAACACTCGTCTGGGAGCACGGGTAGTGTATGTAGGGAGGGATGAGGGGGAAGGCGGTGAGATAGAGGGTGTAGGGGAATTGTACTATCTATGGAATAAAATTATAATAAGGATTTACAATTTGACATCTATTTGAATGTCATTGGACAATTTCAACCTTAATTTTGACTTCTATTGTGTTGTAACTTAGAATTTTTTTCTTTTTGCTTTGAAAAGTCAATTGTAATCTCTTATCCATTAGGTGGAGTTTGGAGCCCAATTTATTCTCGTGAACAATTATTCGAGACCAACTTATTGACATAGCTAGATTGATTCCAATTAAAACCAAAGTCATAACAAACAATGAACGACTATATAGAAAGAGGGAGCCTTTCTCGAATCTATGCGATTGAGTAATATTTTTTTTTTTAAAAGGTAGTGGAGTTGTTAATCAATATATGATATAGAAAATTAAAAAAATCATTAAAATTGATATTTATTAGTATTTTTCACACATATATATTTAAGTTATTTGTATTGATTATCAAAGAAGTAGATATATCTTAAATAAATCAATCTTTAAAATGTCAATAGATATCATTTGAATTTGTTGTATTTTTTTACAGATTACATATTGACTATTGATATATAATTTTAATCTAATTATACTATTAATTAAAACCTCCAACATTTATTCAAGATAGTGCAATCTTAAATTCATAAATTAATTATGCATAAACATTAAAACCCCAACACCTCGAGCTAAAGCCCAATAAACTTAAATAAGAAAGACCTTCGAAGTAACACACCTCTTTATATGAAAAAGTTAATAATCACCTATTAATTAAAAACTCTTTAAAACAGCTTTATTAAATTAAAAATAATGAAACTCTTAAAAACAACTTTATTTAAAAAAATCCTTTTTAGATGCAAATCCCTAGATTGATATATTAACATCATTCTACTTTAGAGTACAACCCCAGAGTAACATTAATGTCGCTTAACTAAATTAACTTCTGTATCTCTAGTGGATAACGGGTCCCTTACCTTTGCAATTTATTTTATTTCATTTATTTTTACAAACCTTAATAGAATACTTTAAAAGTTAAAAAATTCTACGGGCACTAATATTTATATAGTGTGGTCAATGTTTGTAAATTTTTGGTGGTTTAAAATATCATTGTAAATTATTTATTAAAGGTAAGACAAAAATATAAAAATAGTTAAACAGATGAAAAAATTAAAAATATATCCACATCGTACTCATTTCAAATTATATTATGAAATCAAACCTGAAAGTATAACAACGACGTAGTGGTCTAGTCGGTCTGTATATACCGAAAATGTTGTCGTTGCCGATCCCACATGGGAATCACTCGATCCTCTTTTTGCCCGTTTTATCATTTCGACACTGTATGGTGGCCTCCCGTGATTCCACAAACTCAAATCCATTATAAAACTACAAAGAATGCAACCACAGCTTCATTCAAATCAGATCCTGTTCAGAATTTCCTTTTTTTTGGGTTTGTGTATGTATATTTGCAATGGCAATGCCTTCCCTGAAACAGAGGGAACTGGCTTTACTTACAGCCATAGCCATTTCCTCATGTTTCTTCAGTGTATATGTAGGCGAGGTTCAGGGAAAGTCATTTGCTCTGCAATCGACAGAGAAGCGCTCCTGAGCTTCAAGAAAGCCATCAAAGAAGACACCACAGGGATACTCAGCTCCTGGACCGCCATTACAGACTGCTGCGGAAGCTGGGAAGGGGTGGAATGTGATTTGAAAAAGGAAGAGTTATCAAGCTGATACTCCAAAACAGAGCACCGGATTCAGCGAGCAAGTTAACCTACATGCGGGGAACCCTTTCCCCTGCTCTGGGAAACCTCAAATTTCTTGAGGTTCTCATCATAGGTGACATGAAATACATTAGGGGACAATTCCGGCATCACTTGCAGGGCTTTCTCGTTTAACTCAGCTCTACATCGAGAACAGCCACGTCCAGGGTTCGATCCCCGCCGAGCTCGGCCGGCTTCGAAACCTAAAGGCGCTGTCTTTTGCCGGGAATTGGCTCACAGGCCGCGTTCCCGCCACGGTGGGAGACATAACCAGTTTACTCCAGCTGAACCTGGCGAAGAACCGGCTAACCGGACGCATTCCGTCGGCTATGGGCAAGCTCCAGGGGCTGCAATATCTGGATATTAGCAATAATCTTCTATTCGGCCCGCTCCCTGATTTCATAGCCTCTTTCAGTAAGCTGAGTTTTATTGACCTGTCTAACAATTTTTTCACAGGCACAATTCCGTCCAGCTTTGGCAGCCTATCTGCTTTGCTGGACTTGAATTTCGCCCACAATAAACTCTCAGGCCCCATTCCTCACACATTATCAGAGATAAAATCTCTGAGCACAATCTCCCTCAGCAATAACATGCTGGACGGCCCTGTTCCGGAGTCTTTAGGCAGCCTGTCCAAATTATGGTACCTGAACCTCTCCAGAAACCATTTGTCCGACCCCTTTCCTGAAACCCTAAGCAAAACTCCCTTACTGACCTTAGATCTTTCCTACAATAATCTCCATTTAGGCAAAATTCCAGAGTGGATAAGCAGAAAAGAAATAACCAGTCTCCATCTTGCAGCCTGCGGAATCCGCCAGCCGCTGAGCACATGGAATCCGGGCGCCATGTCTCCCCTCCTCACCTCTCTCGATCTTTCCCACAACGATCTGACTGGCGCCATACCGCATTTTTTGGAAAACATGACCAGCCTGGAAAGACTCTATCTTTCCAACAACAGCCTGAGTTCGAATCTCAAGAAGCTCGTTTTTCCCCAGTCAATGTCCACGCTTGATCTGCATTCGAATCAAATCTACGGCACTGTGGACAGCATCTTCAACGACAAGATCTCACAGTTGCAGTTCATAAACCTGGCGAACAACAAGATAACCGGAAAATTACCTGAGATCAGCGGTGAAAGAACCATAAAGTGGCTGGATTTGTCGGCCAACAGGCTGGAGGGCACCATTCCGTCGTCGATTGCCATGCTCAAGAAAATTCTGCGGCTGGATTTGTCTGGGAACCGGCTGGTGGGAAAGATACCCGGAACTGTGGGCGCGCTGAAGGAAATCCGATGGCTGGATTTGTCAGGGAATGAACTGAATGGAAAAATTCCTGAACAGATGTTGGAATTGAAGCATGTGAAGCATTTGGGGTTGAGGAATAATCATCTGTGCGGTCAGATTCCTCAAGGGAAACCGTTGAATTTGTTCAGGCCTTCGTCTTATGCCCACAATGATTGTCTTTGTGGATCTCCTCTTCCGCTGCAAGAAAGGAATGCTGTGATATTCATTCTTGATGGGAATAATTTGTTTCCATTGTAGCAAAGCTTTCTTCCATTCAGTGTTTTAATGGCGGTCACAGCCAAGAAATGCCAAATTGGCATTTACAGGACTGCGCCAGAATTTATTTTTAATGTATATATTTATTTATTTATCATGAAATCTTTGAAATTACCATTGTAATGCTTAGTGAACAAGGTAGAAATTAAAGTGCTTTTGATTTACGTTTTAGTACCGAGATCTCCATGGTGTGGGAAATTTATGAAGCTGGTGTCTATTTTGTTGTGTTTTAAAATTTATTTATTTGGTGATTCGTGGTTACATTTATCCAGAGGGCTCCTCTTGTATTAGAATTCTGTAAATTTGGATTATTTCGACAATCATCGATTTCTTCAAAATTATTTTTAAAAAGAGTAGAGTGGCTAAAAATAAAAAATTATATCAATAGTTTTTAGTGCCCCCAAAAATATGTATATCAATATTATCATTAATTTGGAGGCCCACAAAATATTTTATATGCGTATTATAAAAAAATAATAAGAGTTCTCACCTAATCAGTTGTAACTAAATGATTAAAAGAGGCCCAATATGATAATTATCGGCAAGTTCCTTGTCACCTTTGCTATGGTTGGTCAAAGTTGCATTTATCATGATAAATTATCAATCATGAAGAGCCATGATTCGAATTGTCTAGCAACAATTGATCATCCTTCCAAATAATAATAGCATGCTTGGGATTTATTGTTTAGCGATACTTGATATAATTGCATGCTTGATATCTACGGCATACGAAATGAGAAATAGAGAAATCTAAGTAAATGTAATTAGAACAACAATATTCATAAAAATATTGTTGACAAAATAAAATTTTGTTAAAAGGATTTAGGAAGGATGTTATAATACAAGTAAATTAAAGATAGAAAAGAGTTTTGTTTGTGATATTTTAAAATATATTTGTTTGTTTATTTGATTTGAGTTTTTGATATGATTACGGTAATGATATGAACTTAATTTATTTTACTATTAGAAAAGGCCTTTATATTAATATATAAAAGTGCATTACAAAAGTGGGGGTGACTGGAAAACTCATGGTCCACAAGCCACAAAATGCCACGAAGGCAAGAAAAAAATGTCAAAAGACAACCGAGACAAATCAAGACTAGAAAGTCACATAATTAGGCACATGTGGAAGCAACACTAGGAGGTGGAGGCAAATCATCCTTTGGAGGGATGAATCCCCCATAGTCGACTCCTCAAACGAAGGATCAATAATCCAACCATCATGAACTAGCATTTGAATATTCGTAGGCACCATGATACCCACCAGGGAGCAGAGAACCTCCAAAACTAGCTCCCTTAGGAGGAGAGTTCTAGTTGGAGGAGCTGGCCACAACCTTTCCCGAGGTGGTGGACTCCAACCCTACCTAGAATTGGATGGAGCAGGACGCACCTGAGGAGGGAAACATACGTCGATCGCAGAGTGGAATCTAAAACGCGACATAAGGGTTAGAATAGGGGCACGAGGATTGTCTAGAGGAACCCGAGTCATAGTGCAAGGGGCACTCTCCCATTGATCTAGAAGTTGTTGCGGTGCGTGAATTTTATCGCCACTTTCTATGCACGGCCTGAATCTGCATAGTCACGTAAGGGATGATAGCCACTTTTTTATTAGCAATTATCTCCGAAGCAAGCTCATATTGCTGAAAAATAACAATATTTCTATCTTTCCACAACTAAAAGAGAATAAAACCCAAAAAAATCCATATGTAGATAATACGAGTAGGTGGACTAACACAAACCACTAAAGAGGGTAATTTTCCAATCAAAAATTGGGATGGAAGGGCAAAAAGAGAGAGTATATCCAATTTTAGGCATATTGGGACAGAGGATAAGTCCAAAAACATGTTTAAAAGAATCAAGATGACCACGACAAGGGCATTTAGGATTGGGGAGGCCAATATGACTTAACCACTCTCCCAACGGAAGACCCTAATAAATGAGACACTAAAGAAAGAAATTAAGCTTGGGTTCAAAATGGGGTTCCAAGCCTTGTTGAGCCTTCAAAGCCAAGTGGATACATAGGAGGTCAAACTCCATCAGAAATTAAGCTTGTCGATGGCAAGAGATGAAGGGGGAAAAAGATTATAAATCACACCAGATTGATAGTTAAAAAAAGAATATCCATGTTCCACCGCTAGTCCCGCCACGAGGTTGAAGAAGGTTGTAAACCAAAAGCTTGTGAAGCATAACATCAGGTATCAACTCTTGATCTTTGAGCATACAAGGAAGATCAAAATTACTCAAATAATAAATTAAATTTCCATTTTATGTTGTGCCAAGAAAGCCAATCTCTCATGGATACAAGGTATTAGATGGTAGTGATGCCTTTGCAAAGCAAGATGGAGTGCCTTGATACCAGAACTTCAGCCAAGGGGACATTATCACTCGTAAAGATAGGATACCACCGATGTGATCATTGAACAAGAGCACAATACAAAAGCCACCCCCAATCCAAAGAAACAATGACTTAACAACTTCAAACATTTTCCAAATACTCTTCACAACAAAGGTACCGTAATCTTAACAAAAAAATTTGATGATCAAGGTATATAACCCAATGTTTTTCAAAACACTAGGTTATCATTAGGATAATATGTAGAAATGCAATGTCGTAACCGAATTTTCCAATCTTCGATACCATTAATGCACCTAATGACCCATTTAGTAAAAAGATAAATCAATGACTCCCATACCACCCTGGTCATGTGGGAGGGTACAAAAATACCAAACAACTCGATGGAAACCACCTTGTCGATGATTAGACCAAAGATAATCTCACAAAAGCTTAGCCAACTTGCCAAAGGATGCTCGAGATGGGTACCAATAGTATGCATAATACACTTGGGTGGCAGAAAATTTTGGTACAAACTTGGAACTTGTGGGCCAAAGAGAGAGGCTTGGAGATCCAATGCTAAACTTTTTTTCCCACATGATCAATGAAAAACTTCCAGAGAGTGGCAGAATTGTTATCGAAAGCAAAGGGAATCCCCAGAAATTTGAATCTTTCCCATGCTTGATCCATCTCCAAGGATAAGCTTCCATCCAATCGAGCATAGGCCAAGAACTCTATCTAAAACCATGAGACTTGGCTAATTAGACCCCGACACCAAAAGCTTGACAAAATGTGTGTAAGTACAAAAAGATTCTTTAATGTTATGTTCTTTTTCAGCTAAGATGAGGAAAGAGTCGTTAGCAAAATTCTTATTGACAAGTTGAGAATCATGATCGGGAGGAAGATTCATTGGTTGTGTCCCCACTCAACACATTCTACAAAAAGATAGCCTAGGGCATTAGCTGCAAGAATGAAAAGAGAGCAGGAGTGAGAGGAAATAGATATGAATAAATTGATAGCTTGTGATTGATAGCCATTGATAGTAAGGAAAGAAGAGGCATCAACAATAAATTTTTAACAACGTTCATAAAGAAAGGTCCAAACCCAAGGGCTTTAAGCATAACAAGAATAAAGGGCCATTCAATATGATCACATGCTTTCTCAAAATCAATTTAGAGAAAAATAACCCGTTGTAAGGAAATTATGGCTTATTCCATATCTTCCCAAATAACAATAAGATTGTCAAGAATATATCTACCCTTAAAAAAACTAGTCTTCTCAAAGCTAATAATCTTGGGAAGGAGGTTAACAATACGAAGAGAAAGAGGTTTAGCCAAGATCTTATAAGAGACATTAAGAAGAGTGGTAGGCCACCAACCGGTGATGAGCTTAACATTTCCAAATTTAGGAATAAACTTTATATTTCCCTTATTAATATTTTTTCTAAGAGAGTGACTATGTAAAGCCTCTTTATAAACCTCAAGAATATCCTTGCCAACCACAGACCAAGATGCCTTGTAGAATTCACACAGGAAACCATCAATTCATGGAGATTTATCATTAATAAGATAAAGTAAGACATTGTATAGTTCATCCAAAGAAAGAGGAGCATCACAATGTTTTATGTCCTAAGAAGACAACTTATAGGAACCACTTCCAAAAAGTGTTGCAGAATAGTTTGAATTTCTTTAGAAGGTTTCCAAGCCTAAAAACTAGAGTATAAAGATCCACAAAGGTATTGACAATATCATGGATATTAGTGACATGATCATGATCCCGTTGAACAAATTTAATTTATTCTTTGGAGAATTTAGCCTAAAGGGATTTGAAGAAGATTTGTCTCCCACTTTGATTCGGTGAAGCCCGACACGAGATCCGAGCACCTTTGGCCTTGCAATTTTCAATAATCTTAAGTTGATGATGAAGTTTTTCTCGCACAAATATGGGTAGGGATTTCTAAGGGTTGAGATTCAAGAAGAATAGAGACTCTCTAAAAGTCTTGAAGAAGAGCGAATCCACCCTTTTTCGAGCCTAACAACCTACTTACAAAAATGGTGGAGGAATTTGGCAAGATACTAAATGACGATATTCCAACACTCGAACCGGATGGTAGTGTAAGGTGGATGTGGTGTCATATTCCAAACTTTGGCAATGAGAGAAATGACACCAACATGACTCATCAAGGAGACATTAAGATATAATTGATTATTAGGAACCTTAAAAGGGGCCCCACTCCATTGAACCTTGAAAGAGATAGGATTGTGGTTTGACAAAAGGACACTCGAGAAGACAGTGATCGGGGAATTACCATGATTTTCTAGATCAAAAGCATGTTGTTGAGAGATCGTGACATGATTGATCCATTTAATGACCCTGGTAGGCCCTTCTTGGAATTTGGACCAATTAAACCAATTTTGAGAAGGAAATTCATTTTGCTATTTAAAATGCGATCATAAATACCCCAATAGATTTAAAAATAAAACCACACCTCACGTTCCCCACGCACCATCTCATAGGAAGACTCCCAATTTATCCTTAGAATGTTCAACCATATTAAAGTCTCTGCATACCAACCAATAGGAGAGCGGTAAGTTATCCCCAGCCAATGCCTTAACGTTGTCATTTCCGTACCATCATTAAAAGCATAAATATTGAGAATACCAAAATAAAGACCATTAATTCCCAAAAAAATCCACATGACACGATTATTAGGATCATGCCCAAAGGAAGGAATCATAGCAAAAAAAATAGGACAAACAAAAATATAAACACCACATTTTCCTCTCGTATGTGAAGACTAAACATGTTTATAATCGAAGTAATATACATTAAGTGGTTTGAAACATAAAATATGTAACCTTGACTTCTTGTAAACAAAAATACCAATGTTACCAATAATTTGACAAGCTTTTTCATGATTTTTTTCTTAAGGACTCTATGAGACCTCTCACATTCCATGAGAGAAAATTCATGAGAGCGTAGAAATGGTAAGCTCCCCCGCCATCCCGAAATCCATCCCCAGCATTCAAGAAAACTAAAACTATAGATAACACAAATAACTAGTTTGAATTTTGTTTCTCAACTTGAATGGAGCGGTGTTTAGCTTCATCAGAACCTTGTGCCTAGTAGAAACCTCGCGAGGTAGAGTACGAGAGTGGTGTTGAGAAATAGAGGTTGATGTAATAGTCTCGGGCCCATGATTTTACCGCAAAGAGACAAAATGGATCTACGAGAGTTGAGCTACAGGTTGTGTTGGGTTTTCTTGGCTTGGTTGCATCTCAAGATTATTATCCAAAGTGTCGGTTGTGGGTTGGAAGAAGACAAGGTTTCCGCTAGAGAGGATTTTGACCCAGATGATTTCTTACTACCAAAATCGGTCCAACTTTCAATCGTAGTATAAGATTTAGGCTTAGGGATCGAGGGTGTTAGTAGCTTATTTCACTCACACTATAAGAGGATAGTCGTGAATGTGATTGTTAGAGAGATCGACAACTGAAACAAGTTTTAGGAAGATTGAAGTACACAATTTTTGGGAGAAACATGTGTACCCAACCTAAATGTCGATGTGGTCTCGAAAATCTTTGACAAGATAAACCTCAACATAGACCCACTTATGACGGAGAGCATAGAATAAAATTTCAAGTATCTTGAAAAATAACTCGTTAATGGGTCGATATCTCATTTAAAAAAGACCACAATTGTATGGGAAGAGTAGCAAGATCAACCCTAACAAGTATCATAAGTGACACATGACTAGAGGGGTTAAAATCAAGTGTTCACCATGAAAGCATAAGAAGGTGTTACGCAAATACCAACATGCAACACGTGAAAATAGATCTTGAACCGAGAGAAGGTTCACTTTGGAAGAAAACAAATAAAATCCTTTTGTGAGGTTGTAGTGTTAGAGATATCAGATAGTGTGAACATTAGATATGATGAATATAATATTATCATGGATAATATTATTATAATGTGAATGTAATATTACATATAGTAAATAGTAAATTAGTTAGTAAGCTAGATAATAAAACAATGAGATATTGTTTTACTATCTATGTTATTATTAATGGTCGAAACCATTCGGGTAGATTGGTTTCATATGCAACCAAAGATTGTTGAGAAGGTTGCAGGTAAAGACAAAGTCATTTTTATGAGAGTTATTACTATGCAGCTCCTATATAATGGAGTGCATAGCTATGGGCAATGTAGAAGAGTAAATAGAAGTGTGTTGTAATGAATACATATGCAGTATGAATGTATGAATTACAATAGATCAATATATTCAGTGTTCAATATATGTCTGTGTGTTATCAACAGTATGTGTGATATGCAATAAGTAGGAAGATAGAAAATAATTAAAGCTAAATCTATGCTCCTACCCAACAGTAGATACTAGTAACCCGGATACCGCTAGACTACAAATGGTTCTTGATCCATCCTTGATGGAATGATCTCGAGGGATACAACCATAGAAATAAGTTATCAAATAATTATTGCTCTATTATTTAACCACACGATCAATAAAATCAAAAGCTATAACAACATCATGAGGGGTTTTAGGGTCATTACCTCTTCGTATAATTTAAAAAAATTCCTTACGTGCTTTGGAGCCATCGTTACCACCGCAAGCAATAATAGTTGTTATGGATGGTTGAAAGGCCATTATATAAGTGGGCTACCACCCTAATGGGTCGGGTTAAGTGCCCACGTATGTGACCTAAAATCTCAAGTAAGGCATGGAATGTTGCAGGATGTACTACCAATATGTGGAAAAAACCTAAGATAGCCAAATTTGTCTCTCCATATGCATTCTAAACTTAATTTATTTTACCTCGTAATTGGATTTACAAAATAAAAAAATATTTCAAGTTTATAATGTTTTTATAATCAATAATATGTACTTAATTTAATTTACTTGTAAGATATTATAAAAATATATTTTTAGTTTATATTGCAATGAAAATTGTAAAAGAGATCCGAGGAGACTTTGGATCTACTAGGGTTTTATGCGAGTGCATGCGATATCCCGTTGTATACATTATGCCCCCGTAGCCTTTCAAGGGTTTTCCTTCAGTCATATCATAGTATTAGTTGGTTATTTTGTTGCCACTAAGGTTGTGAGTTTCCTATAAATGGATAGCTTATTTAACAAAAACAAACTTTTGTTAAACCTTACTTGTAGAGCAACCGAATGTAAACTATGATGTATAGTTTATAGATAAAATTTGACACAAGAAATAAGATAATAAAATATGAAACCCTAAGTGTAAGATAGAGAGAGGAAAGGGATTAGTTAATTTGTGCTTTCCTAAACCGATCTCGGACTGGGAAATTCATGAACAAGAAGGGAAGATTGTCGTAATTGCAATGTAAAATATGAAGTTGTCGGATGAAGTCGGACTAGGGCACCTATATTGGGGAGAGGGTGCCTATACGCCGAGACCTCTACTAGGCACACATGACTTCATAGATGGTGGGAATATGATATTTCGGTGTCACACAAGTGTCATCGGTAGTTGTTGTTAGTTGTCCGTATGTCACACTTTGATCGCAGAAGATGCCTATAACCCGTAGAAGAGATGTTCACCTGTAAAACCTCAAACTACATCAAATCCAAAAAAAAAAATGCAATATTTGAAGTCATATCGACCCTAACGCTCACCTCGTCTTAGTGAGCTTACGATCGAGAACTTCACTACATCTCAAAATCCATGTAGTTCTTGTGAGTGTGTGATAATGGTTCCTTAGGAAGCCCTTGTGCAATATGTACTAGATAACGAGCTAAATTTATTAGATAGATGTAAATGTGTGTATGGAATAGAATGAAATTCCCCTTCCTATGCTTCTATGCAAAAAATGCAGTCCCTAGTCCCTTGTAAAGGATGCCAAATAGATGCTTTGAAGTGATTTAGGTGCCTTTAGATGCAATCTTAGGTGATATATAGTATTCTTAGAGCTTGGTACTTTATTTTGATCACATAGCTTTGTATTTATATGATTCTCTTGGTTGAATTTCGTAATTGACAACTGGAAATTTGACCCATACGAAAATAAGATTCCCAAAAGAGAAAAGAGAACCAAAAGAAGTGAGTAAGCTAGAAAAGGGCCGGGCACACCCAGAGGGGATGAGGGCATCTGGGCACTAGCGTTTTGGCTGGGCATTGATGTTTGAAGTCATGAAATATAAAGCAATAAATTTCAAGGTGGGATTTAGGGTGTGCAAGACCAAAGAGAAGTCAGGAAAGGTAGAAAAGAGGCCAAAAATAGTTGTCAGTTACTAGTTTTCTTGCTTAGGAATCATGTAAATGCAAGTATGTTGGTAGGATCTAGAAATGTACCCTAGTATGTGATTTGTTGTCTAGATTTTCTCCCAATTTATGTTTTTGTGTGAATAATCAGTAATATAAAGTAATTAGAAGATGCATACCTTTGTTCATGTAGATATTGATGACGATAGCGTGCGAAAGATATAAATGAAAGCGTGAAGTGATAAAAATGAAGTGTGGAAACTAAGAAAGAGGAAGTGACCATAGGGGTGGCGCATATGCATTGTACCATGTTGTACATGTTGCTATGCTTGAATTTCTGATGTAAGGTTTCTTCTTGTTGCATATTAAGGACAATCCTGCAAAAGAAGATAAAAGAAGTATTTAGATATGTGTATATGATTTTTTTTGCAAAAGTATGTGAAAATGTGTAAAGAGTGTGTATCTCGATCCATGAGGAGTGAAAATGATATAAAATGTCTATAAATATTGTAGAAGAGTAAGTTTTTGGATGATATCATGCTTTGAGTGTGAGTTTTTGGGTGATTTCACACCAAAAATGAGATTTTTGGGTGATTTCACACCAAGTGCGAGTTTTTGGCGATCTCATACCACGGCGAGAAGAGTGTTGGGGAGAGAGGTCTAGTGTTACTATCCTTCCATGACTGGTTCCCGAATGAGCACCATTGCAGATGGTATGTCCCGTCTTTTTTCCCTATTAGCTTCATATTCTTCTCGAACTATACCGATTATATTGATTGAAGGAGATTGATTGTATTCTATATTCTAAGGTTAACACTTGATCCTATGAAACTTCTCTGTAAACTACTATATATTGTGTTGATATGAGATTTTTTTTAATTTTCCCTTAGGACATAGGTGCCCAGGGGAGGGCACGAGCACCTAGGAACTTTTGACTAGTTTTTGGCACTGGTGTCTGTGTTGTGTTAAGGAACCATGTTAGATTTTGGGTTATTATGTGAATGAAATTCTTCTCTTTTCCCGTACTATGTAGGTATGTATTGTAGCTCGATATGTTGTATGGGATGAATGATTCACCCAATATATATCCCCCTCATTTGGGGTGTATGTGATGATGATAAGAGCATATTGTCCAAAAGAGAGGACTTGAATTGAGATGAAATGTATACCATATAGGGGGAGGGGATGTGCATAGTAGAAACCAAGGTACATGCAAACAAGATGGCTAGAAACATGTGTTAGTGCAATCAAAGAAAGTATGCAAGTAGAAGAAAATGTAATAAGTAAGAAATAAGACAAGATAGATTATGAATAATGGGTTTCAAACATGGGACATCTCTCAAAATGTCACAAGATAATTAGGGATGAAGCGGCCAAAATCATACAATGTGCATACAAGACAAAGGGAATAACCTACAAACAATGGAATACAATGGAAAACAATATCAAGTAAAGACTAATAAACAACCATGGTGGCATATAGTCCTAAACAACAAATGTTGCACATGAAGCACCCATTAGCATGTTAGAAAGATAAAAAAATTATGTCAAAGCATGCATGTACTATTATCACCAAATTAAAACACCCTATAATTGCTTAGCATGTGAGTTTTTAAGTCAAACAAAGGTGTATTTGGGTAACTTGGAGTTGTTTCAAGGTGTGGACCTTACATTTGAAATAACTTGCTAGAGAAGGTTGGTTCCTCTTTCTAAACTAGTGCAACAACTAATCTAGTGAAAGAAAATCTACTAACTACTCCTAATATATGATTTCTAAGGGGCCGGGAGAGGAAGAGTGCATAAAATGGATATCCTACACTAACAATGATGATAACAACAAGAGAAGAGTGTTGGGAATCTCTCGAATGAGTGAAAATGGAAGAAAATGAAGGGAAGAGAGGCTGAAAATAATCACCACAGTCCAACAAAAACATTCACATCACCATTTTCATGAAGGCACAACAAACATAGACCCTACAAGATGAATAAAATAGGCACAATACATTTGCAACTGAAATGAATAGGTGTGATAATGCAAAAACACAAGCAATGGAAGCAAAATGTCCACAAACTTAATTTTATTGCTCCATATATTTACATAGTGCATTTCATTACAAAATAAAGGCTAGGGTCATCATGAAAGAATTCAAAAATGGAGGCCTATAGCACATTGGTGTTCTGAAACAATTTTGGTAGAGTTTCACTACATGAGAATCCCCCCCAAAATGAGAGGTGTTTTACAATTTATAGAAAATGAGAGGAGGAGAGGGAGAAAGTGAAAATATTGAAATCCCCCTTTCACCCACTTGAAAATTACAATAAATGGCTACAAAACATGATGGGAAACCTAAAAATCCATCCCTTGCTATCTTGTAACTTGCAGCAGAAGAAAAATGGTTGCCCATGCTCATTAAATGCATTTCCAACCACCGAGGCCATCGTTTAAAAATGAGTTCATTTTATGAAATTTTCACCAACCAAGCTCCACAAAATCTATAATTTCTTGATTTTTGAGTGTAGAGGACGTAGTCACGATTCCAACGAATCCAATTTTGTCCAATTTGGCTGAGAAATGAGAAATTTATGGCCATTTTAGTGCAGACTACGTTTTACCCATCTCCAAGCTTGTTCGTTGTTCCACGAGATTAAGCATTAAAATGGGTTGTTGGGAATGATTATTTTTCACTTTTCCTCCTTCATAATATTTTAAATGTTTAATGGTACTATGAAAGGATTTTTGAAAATTTTGGGGGCCACCGCATTTTACAAAAATCCAAATAAGGGGCTTGTATATTGGCTAGGCTTTAAAATTGTGCCAACTTGGAGCAAGTTCGCGGTGGCTCATAGAGATGGCCGTGTTTTCTTCTTTCTAACCCTCCACACGGGCTCTTGATTATCTCCCAATATCCCTCTTACCTCGGTGACCCCACCTTCTAGTTCAAAGCACGGTCCCCTCCACATTGACCACTACCAAATCAAACACCTCCCTTCTAACTCAAAGCAGGGCCCTAAACACTTGTAATGCAGATTATTTAGCTTGGCCGGTAACTTGTTCTTACGGGGAACAAGTTCCTATGGGGAAAAAGTTCCATACATTCTTCTTGCACTCACATCGGGCTTAGCTCTCCCTTTCATCTCATTCCTCTTTTCCTTTGTGCAGTCGATGTGGCCATATTGGGCCCGCTTTTCACAACCCGCTCGCATTCCACTATCTTGCTTTGGTCGCACAAACTATCTTCGGGATGCATTGACCTTTGTTCCACCATGCCATTTTCTGGACACAACCCCATGTTCCCGCTGGCTTGTTAGGCTTGCAACTCACCCCTAAGCCGCATCCTTTGCATTGTAGAGTTTTCGATCCTGCAAGGGGAACTCACGACCCGAGTTCCCAGAGCCCTTTTTGCCCAAATGGCCAAGTCAGCCGCAACCACCCCAACATGGAACTCCCTCGGGGCTTGTAAGTTGGCTCAATGAGCGACTCCTTTGCATTTTGCCACACCAAAATTGACACCGACCTCCCTCTGTTTCATCGAATAACTCAGCTCGACCCGCGATGGAACTACTCTCTACACTGACCCTTATGCATCAACTAGCCCACCCAACAAACCAACTCGACCCCCAATCAGCCCACGAGCTGCCGAAAACAGCTCACTCGGTAGCTCGACAAGTTTCTTGGGCTCCTAAGGTAGATTTTTACATTCTTCCAATTTCCCTTGGATTTTTTTCCAAATTTTGTGACTTCTTTAGTGCTCCAAAGGCCATGGAGATAGAGTAAAATGTTTCATACCCTCCTTTGTCAATTGTTTTTCCATTTTAACCGAAATTTGGCCCCAATGGTTCCCTTCTCACCTAAACCAGCTCCAGACTCCATGAAACCCATAAGAGGAAAAACATTATCCTCATGAATTCAAACATTTCATGTAACCTTATTAATGCCTCTAAAGCCTAGAATTTACTTGTGACCCTCCTACTTTGGGTTCAACAATAAAGCCCCCTGGACAACTTTCTCAATGCAGGCCATCTCGATTGTCCATTTAACCTAGGAGGGTGAAAATGGATAATAATTTGGTGACTCATGGGGACATCTTCCTGCTAGAAGGGGCTGACCAAAGTGACCTTAATACATCCGTTGGGCATGGAGTCCCTAATAACTGAACCCGAATTGATCTAAATCTAGAAATTTGTGTCCTGAGTGACTTGAAACACTACTAAGACTTGAAGTTGATTTGTCATTTTCTTGAATTTTCTAACTTCAATAGGAGAATCTTGAGAATTGGATTTGAGTGGAAAATTATTTTAAACCTAGAATCTTCTTTCCTTTGTAATTTGATCTATGGGATGGAAAATGACCTCTTGGACCTATCCCAAATCTAATCCTTTGCCAACATAAACCACAAAAAACCCAACTGATTTATTGACAAAGATAAAACACCGCAAGTTTTGGAGGCACAAGATGGTTTTATAGTGCAATATGGGATGTTATAAAACTGATTTCCATCTTCTTGCGATGGATTGGAACACTGTTAAAGGCTAAAACTGCTCACAAATTGGCCAAGTTGCTCATAAATTTACAACATCTTCTATCCAGCAAGATCCAATGAATGAGAAAAGAGGATTTGAGGTTGATCTTCTTCTTAGAGCCCAAGAGAAATTTTTATGAATATGAAGAGGACATGCCTACTAGAACTAGAAGTATGAAAGGTGCCTTAAGGCCTTCCATCTATAGCAAAATAGGCTTCCCCTTAGGACTGATTTTCTAATTTTACAAGAAGAATGAGAGGATAAACTGCTGATCTGTAGGAACAAGAGAATGATGACACTTGAATCTGTCCCTAATCTAATTTTTAGTTTCTCTATATTTGAAACCTTTTGGAAATAGTAGTTGTTTCTTATGACTTTGATATTCTTGTTGCAATATTCTTCTTGGAAATATGATGAATGTGCATGCAAAGAGAACACTAAAATAAATAGAGCATGTGCCCAAGGAACTTAGGGAAATTTAAACCTATTCTAAAAACAAAAATAATGTACACAAGCACTTAAAGGAATTGAAAATATTAAGCTAATATGTACAAAGGGTGAGCTTTTACTTAAGTAACATTGCTTGAGATAGATTCCATTGATTTGAATATGCGGTTCTTCACCATCCAACTAGGACAATTAGAAAGCATTATTACTTATTACACCCATGATCATGTAAGGGCCACTCCAAATAACATCAAATTTAAAATGTTTTCCCGCTTTTTTCCTATCAACATCCCACTTTAGCACCAAATATCCCTCTTGAAGGTCCTAGCCTTGGATTCCATGTCAAAGGACCTCTTAATCAAATATTGATCCTTCTTCATGGTTTTCATTGTATGCTCTCTTATCTCCTCCAACTCCATGAGTTCTACATACCTGGATTTCATGGGCTCAAACTCAAATAAATCCAAATATTTTAGAATATCTAATGCCGACAATTCAAGTGATATGGGAATCCTTGCTTCTTTTCCGTAGACTAGCTTATAGGAGAGTTTCCCATTGATATTTTTGGTGTGATTCTATAAGCCCACAAGACTGATTTGAGCTTGATGTGCCATGTTCTCTGATTTTCATCTAGGGTCCTTCGATGATTCTTGACAAGTTCTTATTTGTGGACTCAACTTGCCCATTACCCTGGGTGTAATAATTAGAGGAAGTGCTCAAGTATATCCCATTTCTAACATCCCACTCGAAATATTGGTTTTAAGGAATACTAGAGCATTATCTCGATATGATAGTGGCTAGGACCCCAAATCTGTAACAATTCCCTCATAAAATTGTAGTATGCTAGACTCTTTTTCTTCTTTAAGTGTTATTACTTCCATCCACTAGGTGAAATAGTACATTGCCATTAGGATCCACTTGTGGCCTTGGCTTGAGTTCGATTGATGAATCCAATGAAGTCCAATCCCCACTACATGAATGGTTGATCAACTGAGATTTTGTGGAGTGGTAGTGTTGCTAGCTTTTCTTTTCCCATGAAGAATGCATAATTTTTACACTTATTGATCCATGCATAATAATAACACTACACAATGTGGGCCAATAGTAACCAGCCTTTATGATTTTGAGTTATGTTACTCATGGAGTAAAATGACCTCCAAATTCTCCATCATGGAACTCATGTAGCAATTTCTCAATCTGATTTGTTGGAACACACCTTAGAAGAACCCCATTCACGTCCTTCTTGAACAAGATTTCATTGATAAGAACATATATAATGGATTGGATTCTAAAGTACCTTCATTTTGATTTTCTCAAATCCAAAGGGCATGGACATGTTTAAAGATAATGTATCATACCTTGGGTCTAACTAGGGGTGGACATACCATTAGCTAGATTCTCCTCGATCATCCTATAGCACCAAGATAACTTCTTCTTCATTACTTATCTCATCATGCTGATTGGAAGCTAGCTACTCACATAAGCCTTTACCACTGGACCAACTTAGTCACCTTGATTTCTATGTCATATTCCATCACATAGGTGATACATCCTGCCCTTTTCTCATTCAAATCCTTGTTTAGGAGAAATTCCTTGATGCTAGTATGTGATAGTAACAACTGAATTTTTTTGTTTGAAACCAAGGGTCTAAATTTCTTTTAGGCTCCTTATGACAAAAGATGTGTTTATCGATGAAGGAGTACCTCACTTCATAATATTCCAAGATTTGACTGAAGAAAGCTATGGGTTACTCTAATCCCTTCTCGTTTAGCTACACCAATATTGTAGAGATTGTGTCTGAACTACCAAAGGCATAAAGAATGAAATCCTTGGAGAATTCTAGATTAACGAGAGTTTGAGCTTGGGATATTACATGTTTGATGGCCTCAAAACTATCCTTTCCATCTACTATCAATTTGAATGTATTAATCTTCTATAACATCATCATTAGTGGCTTCACAAGAGTGGAAAATCGGGATGAACCTTCTGACAAAATTTATCCTTCCCAAGAAGCTTTGGAGAGCCTTCTTGTGACTTAGAAATGGTAGTGAAAGGATAGCTTCAACTCTCTCGGATCAACGGTCAACCCTTCCTTTGAAACAATGTGACCCATGAGGAAATTTCCTTCATGAGCCAAGAATATACATTTTTAGGATTCAAATACTCTAAACTTCCTACATATTTGAAAATTTTTCTGAGGTGAAAAGGTGATCTGCTGCATTTTTTTAGAAATATAGTAATATCATCAAGATAAACAAGAACCATCTTGTTAATCATCCCCTTGAATTTCATATCCATTTCTCTTTGAAAAGTATCTCTGACATTTGATAGTCCAAAGGAATTTTCTTATAAGCATATGTGCCCCATTTTGTGGTGAAATTTGTCTTAAACTGGTCTTCCTCTTTCACCATGATTTGGTTGTAGCCTGAGTAACCATATAGGAGTGAGAACCTTTCCGACCCAACTACTACTTGTAATATTTTCTCCATGGAAAGAAGTGGATAGTGGTCTTTGAGTGAATCTCTATTTAGATCCTAGAAATCCACACATAATCTGATTTCTCCATTTCTTTTCCTCACTGGCACTAGATTTGTAACCCAACTCAAGTGCTTGATTGGAAAATAAATACTTACCTCAATGAGTTTGTTCAATTCCTTCCTCATGAGAGGATCAATATGAGTATTCATTGTCCTTTGATTCTATCTAATGGGCTTGGATTCTGGATTCAATTCAATAGTATGTTGTGTTAATCTTATATCAAAGCCTCTCAAATATTTATAACTCCAAGCAAAGATATCTAGAAATTCTTGAAAAATTTGAATGAAATCAGACTTTTCTTGTTGAGTACTTACTTTTCCAATTTGGAGCACTTTGTCTTCTCAAACTGAAATGGGCTCCAAATTTTCTCCCTTGACCTGAATATTTGCTTTCTTCTTCTGAAACTGGTCATTAGGATTAAAGACTAACTCTTGAGTTACCTAACCTTTCGGGAGTTTTTTTTTAGTTGACTATTTGGTCACCATATTGCGCTTTCTAACTTGTCTTAATTCTTTGAAGAGAAATTAGCTTCCTTTTACAAGAAATTGATGTTTTTTTGGTCATTTTGAACACCACAACTAGTTTTGTTGTTCTGGAACACCCGCCTTACAACTACTTTGATATGAGGCCAAGTTTGATCCTTCTTGATATGTTCAACAACATCAAATTCTGCCCCATTGTTGTAACTTTGTTTGTAGACTCATTTTTCTTTCTTGGGATGGAATTAATGTTAAAAGCTTCAAATTATTTAATGGGGTCCCATACCCGATTCTTATAGCTCTATATAAGATCATTCTTGGTAGTGTTGAGCCCTCTAACTTGGTTTACAACCAACTCATTGTCTACAAAAATTTGTAAGTTCTTGACACATCTCTCTCTCGCCTAATGCAATTTATGCATAAATGCTTCATATTTAGTCGTGTTATTAGAAAAACTAAATTGAAAGTGGAAATTTAAGTAGTACTTTATACCTTGATGTGAAAAAATAATTTCTCCTCCTCCAAAGACCTTGTCTACTCCTTGAGCCATCAATGAACAATTGTCGACTTCATTGTCATCTTCATCATTCGGTTTGGTGATGTTAGGGATAGGTGTGTTTTCTTCATGCAAACAATAAATTCCCAACTCATCTTCTTCCATTTCCTTATATGGATATAGCCATGATCCTTATTTGTCCATTCATCAAGAGTCAGGTCTGAAATATCTCCAACTTTGGTATTTGTATCTAGAGTGCTTAGAAATTATTCTTGGTCAAAAGCAGAGCAATTTGACATTGATTAGAATCGGTACATGAGGCTCGATGTTGAAATTTTCAATAGGTTAGGATCTAATTGTAGATTTAGCTGCATACCTTGTTATGAAAAGCATGTGTGATCAATCAGCTGATAGGTACCCACCAATTTTAGCAATGAAATATTGAGACAACCACATAGCAAAGAGCGGTGGCAAGTCAATTACTGATACATCTTGTTGACCGTGACATTGGATCATGCATGCAATGTTAGATTTAAATCCTTTATTATTCCCATTTTTTCCCTTCTAATTACACTACTTGTTTTGAGACAGTTCATATTTTAGACCTAAGCTGTCTATTATTTTCTTTAACATCACTGAGCTACTTGCCCCCGAGTCAATCATACAATTATGTACTAAGTTGCTTCCATTATTTATAGATGCATATAATGGAGGAGGATTTGTGTTCTTACCTTATTGAAATCCTTCATGTTGATATGCATTGGTGAGAACCTTCTCTTGATATTTGGGTGGTTCACTTAATGCAGACCAATTTTCCATGGTTGCTTGTAATGGGTCTCTTTGGCCCAGAATTGCCAATGACTCCCACATAGAAATGTTCACATTTTTCTTCTTCATTTTCTCTATGATATTGAAAGGGGGTGGGATTTCTTTACTGCTTCCATTTGTTTGACACAAATTTCTCTTACACACGGGGTGCTACAACTAGTACTGAGTTAGTCTAGAAGGTGGTTTGAGATGATTTTGTACATTCAGGGTTACACTTAGATTGCTAACTCCCTGAGATGTGATAGGAGTTTGAGAAACACTTAGATTATATGACTTCCCTTACTCTATGTTTCTCTTCTTATACCTCATGTTAGCTTCCACACCTTAAGAAGGAGTTTGATTTATTCCACAAAAATCCTCATCTTGTTAGTTTATAAGTGAAGTCTCACTTGGAGGTGCTTCTTGAGTAGTTATTTGCTGCTGATTTTATTCTTGGTTTGTTTCCTAGGACACACTGATAGTTTGCACCATTAAGGATTTATTCAGAGCACCATTGAAGAATTTTCTTGATTATGGGGTTTTCCAAAAGGAAAAACCATTCATATTCTTATGCCACGTTGTTCTAAGTTGGAACCAAGGCCCTAAATGTTGAAGTTGTAATATGATTGTATGGTAAAAATGGTCTAAGCAATGGGAGGTTGTCCTTGATTTTGATTAGCATCTCGGGTGGAGGTTTATTTGGCTGATATGTAGGCCTATTGGGTTGGAACCGAGGCTGATAAGGATTAGACTTTTTGAGCTTGTTGCCTCTTGATTGTTGCCATCTCATTTCCTAATTTTTGCAATTGCTTCATGAATTCTTAAATATCATTTGAGGTACTAGAATAAGAGGTGGAATTTTCATTCAAATTCTAATTTTTAGGAGTTGGGATAGAAGCTACCGTAGGTACTTGACTAGAACTTGGATTTCCCATTTCAATAGATACAAATAGGTGGCCTAGGTGCAAGTTTACCATCTTGAATCAAACAATTCTTAGCTCTAATTGCTATGTTATAACATCCTATAAATATTTTACCCCCATAGAATGTATCATCATGGATATATAAAAATTAAGAGCTTTTACAAAATAGAGAAAAAAACACCTTCAAAGATCTAGTCTTATGACAATTAGAATCCTATCCCAATTTCTTTGGAATTTGAAATTGAAGTCAGCCATTTTCTCATCTCGGTACTCTCTTGATGGTGGTAAATTGTTCCAATAAAGATGAGTTATATGCCCTTTCCTCCAAATCGGTTGTTAAGAGCTGAGCACAATTGATCCCAATTTTGAATCAATCCTATCATCAAGCTTCAACCACTATAAATCTTTTCCTTTGAAATAAGACGCTAACATTTTCACTACCACATCCATATCAACAACCTCATGTATATCATAGAAATTTGTAATGTCTTGAATGTGATCAATTACAGGTTGTGTGATTTTATTTGATAAAATAAAGAATGTTCTTTAATTCTACCATTGGAATTAGATTATGAGCATTGAGGTTGAGTGGAATGTTTCTTGTAAAATTAAAAAAAGGATTTGGGGGTTGTTGAGCCATTATGATTGTTCTAAGAACTCTATTTGACTAAAGGAAATCTCTACCAGGTGGAGGTGTTGACAAGGTTCTATTCGGTGGAGATGGATATCTCTAAATTATTCTTACTCTCCTTCCTCTTCCTAGAGATAACTACAAATACTCAAAAATACCTTATTCTCTTGTTTTTGACTTGGTTTGGATCCTTCTCATGAATTTAAGAAATCGGGTGATAAACCACCGAATTCCGATCCTGGGATTCACTAGATGTGCTAATACAGAGCCTCTAAAGGCTAGAAATTCACCAAGACACACATCCAATCTTGATAAACATGGAAATATTAACTTCTTATCCCATTGGGAATGCCAAAATATTATTTCCAAATCACAACACCCTCTGATTTCTTAGCATGGGATTTTGTTAAGACAAACAATGTGATTGGGTAACATGGAGCTGATTCAAGGTGTGGGACCTTGCATTTGAAACAAATCTCCAAATAAGGATGGTTCCTCTTCCTAAAATAATGAAACAACTAACTCTAGTGAAATAAAATATACTATGAATAATCCTAATCTATGATTTCCAAGGGACTAGGGAAAGGGAGAATGCATAAGAAATTGAAATCCTACACTAACAACGGTGATAAAACCAAGAGAAGGGTGTTGGGAATCTCTCCAATGAGTGAAAATGGAAGAAAATGAATGGAAGAGAGGGTGGAAATAATCACCACAATCCAACAACAACATTCACATCACCATTTTCATGAAGGTAAAAAAACATAGACCCTGTAAGATGAATAAAATAGGCACAATACATCTGCAATTGAAATGAAGAGGTAAGAGAATGCAAAAACACAAGCAAGGGAAGAATAATATCCACAAACTTAAGTTTATTGCTCCATAGATTTACACAATGCATTTCATTACAAAATAAAGGCCAGGATCATCATGTAAGAAGTCCAAAATGGAGGCCTATAGAACATTGGCGTTCTGAAAATTTTTTAGCGAGTTTCACTACATGATAATCCCCCTAAAATGAGCAGATTCTTTAGAATTATAGAAAGTGAGAGGAGGAGTGGGAGAAAGTGAAAGTCTTGAAATCCTCCATATGCCCACTTGCAAAGTACAATAATGGCTACAAAACATGATGTGAAACCTGCAAAAGACATCCCTTACTATCTTATAACTTTTAGTAGAAGAAAAATGGCTGCCCATGCTCATTAAATGCATTTCCAACCACCTGGAGGCCATCATTTGAAACTGGGTTTGTTTTTGTGAAATTTTCACCCACTAAACTCCATCCAATCTATAATTTATTAACTTATGAGTGTAGAGGATAGAGTCGTAATTACAACAAATCTAATTTTGTTTAATTTGGATGAGAAATGAGAACGTTATGGCCATTTTAGTGTATACTAATTTTTACCCATCTCCGTGCTTGTTCATTGTTCCACGGGATTGAGCATTAAAATGGGTTGTTGCGAATGATTATTTTTCACTTTTCCCTCCTTCATAATATTTTTAATGTTTAACGGTGATATGGAAGGATTTTCTAAAAATTATGGGGGCTATCTTGAATTTTAAAAAATCCAAATGAGGGGCTTTAGTGTTGGCTAGGGTTTAAAATTGTGCCGGCTGAGCCATCTCGCGAGATAGCTCACCGAGTTGGCCGTGTTTTCTTCCTTCTAACCCACCACATGGGATCTTTATTACCTCCTAATCTCCCTCTTACCTCGGTAACCCCACCTTCCAGCTTCAAAGATAGGTTCCTCTACGCCAACCACCGCCAACTCGGACGCTTCCCTTCCAACTCGGTGGGGTCCTAAGCGCTTGTAAGGTAGATTATTTGGCTTAGCGGGTAACATGTCCTTGAATTATCCTTGCACCTACATTAGGATTATCTTACCCCGTTTCGTATTCCTCTTTTCCTTTATGCGATCGATGTGGTCAGTATTTGTCTCACTTTGTATAACCCACCCACATTCTACTATCTCACTTCAGTGCAAAAACTATGTCCGGGATGCATTGACCTTTATTCCACCATGTTGCTTTGTGGCCATAACCCCGTGTTATTTTCTAGCTCACCGTGCCCACAAATCACCCCCAAACCACATCCTTTACATTGCGTATTTTTCGTGCCCGCAGTAACTGCGACCCGAGTTACCCAAGGCCCTTTGTTCCCTAACGGCCAAGTCAATTGCAACTACCCCAAGATGGAAATCACTCTTGGGATCGTTGAGTTGGCTTGATGAGACGACCCCTTTGTATTTCATTATAACAAAATCGATGCCAACCTCCTCTTCTTCGCCGATCAACTCGACTTGATTTGCGCGAGCTACTCTCTACATTGAGCCACCATGCATCAACCACCCACCTAGTAGTGCAACGCGAGCCCCAACTAGCTCACCAATATAGAAAACAACATACTCAACATCTCGGTGGGTTTTTTGGGTTCCTAAGGTATATTTTTGCATTCTTCCAATTTCCCTTGTATTTTTGCAAATTTTGTGACTTCTTCAATGCTCCAAAGGCCATGGAGATAGAGTAAAATTATTCAAACCCCCTCTATCATTTTTTTCATTTTAACCAAAATTGGTTCCTAGTGGTTCCCTTCTTGGCCTAAATAAGATCTAGACTCCATGAAACTAAGAAGAGGAAATAATTCTCCTCATGAATTCAAACCTTACCCGTAACATTGTTGATGCCTCTAGAGCATGGAATTTACTTGTGAGCCTCATACTTTAGGTTCAACAATGAATCCATTAGAAAATTGCTTTAATGTAGGCCATCCCAGGTTGTCCATTTCATGTGGGAGGGTGAAAATTGATAACATGTACTAATGAAATAAGTAGTGTGCTAGAAAGTAGCAATGGTCAATAATGAAGTAATAACACCCGTGATGTGTAAGGGTAGTAAATGTATATACCCCGTGAGCCTCGGTGGGACCGTAAGAGGTATAATTCCAACCATAATTGATACTTGTAAAGCTCTATAAGAAGTCTACATTCATAACTAAAGACCAGTGAACACACATGTGTATATATAAAAGATACTTTGAAATACTAAGTATCCATCTAACTTGGGAAATAAAGTGTACATGTGAGTATAAGAAAACACGAGTAAGATGAAACCAAGATATGAAAATGTACGAGTGTGATGGTGATGGAAGGTAGAATGTGAATGTGATAAGAGCAGCATACACCCAATAAATTTGTGTGTTTGAGATGAGGTTCGTTTATAAAATACCCTTGATAGTCAACAATGAATCATATAACAAGAGTGTTTCATTACGAAATGGTTTTAAAAAGATGCTAGAAAGATGTATCAAGAAGAACAAAACATGAAGATTGAATGGTGTGAGGTTCATTTCATATTTAGACCCTCAACAATTGATTATGAACTATGGAACTAGAGTGTACCATAGGGTAATGATGATACAAGTTGTGTAAGATTGCTTATAAATAGGAAATATGAAGCATAAAGTGTAACGGTAGAAATGATAGATACTTTATGTTGTTAGGCACTAGGGGAATTAAGTGTATTTCCCCTCAAGTGTAAAAAGAGATGGATGTCTATGGTGGTGTTTAAAATATGTCCTATTAATCAATGTAATGAATAGTTTACTTGACAAAAGTTATTGGTTCTGAAGGGGAGGGTAAATAGGGACCTTGAATGGTGGTAGATTATTTAGCATTGATAACATTGTAGAATACTTGATAGGAGAAGAGGAGAGACTGATTTTGAGAGGTATTTTCTTAGTTTGACTTGGTAATGTTGTAGATGACTTAGTAAGAGGAGGTGATGGATGACCTGAACTTGAGAGGTGATTGCTTAGTTGGAATGGGTTGGATAGGAAACACTTGAGTTAGAAGGGACATTAGAAGCTATGGCATGATGCTCATTAGTCATAAAAGAAGTAGATTTGGGAGTAAATTTAGATTTAACATTTGGAGATAGGAATGCACTAAAATGTTATGCGAGAAAATGATATAAAACCTTGATGCTCAAGGTACTTGATTTGTAATTGTAAAAAATAACAATCAATTTCATGATGTTCATTGATGATAGTTTTAAAATGGGATACCTTGATAGTTGGAAAACCTATAAGGAGGATAACAATGAGTAGGTAGAAAATTTATCAATTGGTGATTGAGGAGTGTTGGAAGAATATCATGTTGCTTAGCATCGTGATCAAACTTGAGAGGTTCCGATAGTGGTAAGATTCAAGGATCGTTGATATGAGCATAGGTAGATGACATAGAAGTGGGGAAATATGTAGAAGAGGAAGAATTAACATGAGCTTGAGAAATATCCTCGAGATGTTGAATTTCATCTTTAAGAGATGTGATTGTTGTTTCCATAGCTTGAATTTTGTCTTGAAATAAGTAATGTAAAGCTTGAATTTACTTTATAATGGGTTGATTGAATGGAGGATTAGGACTAATAGACTCATCGATAGATGATTGAAAATAGCACTCACTTGAGTGGGTGGTGTATCTGTAGGGATTTACATATTGTCTAGGGATTTTTGAAGAACATATTTGCAAGGTGGGTGATTTTAAAGTAAGTCATGCAAGAAAATGAGAGGATTTATAGGATCCATGAAAAGAGAAAAAGAAGTATCCAAGTGTATTTGAATGCAGCTTTCACCAAATGATTTAAATAAAATATTTTTTTGTAATATCCTAATTTTAGAGTCGAAGAATGTGAACTATGATGTACAATTACTAGATATAATTTGACATAGGAAATAAGCCAAAAAAATATGAAACCCTAAGAGCAAGAGAGAGAGGAAAGGACTTATCGATTTGCGCTTTCCTAGAACTGATCTAGATTGGGTAAATTGATGAACATGAATGGTAGAATGTCACATTTGTGCACTATAGAATCTAGAGCTATTGGATGAAGTTGGACCAAGATGCCCGGATCGGGGCAAGGGGGCCTATGCACCGAGACCTTTTATAGGGTGCCCGTGATCGCGAGATGGTCGAATCTGATTTTTTGGTGTCACCTTGTAGTCACTATTGGTCACCTATATGTCATAATTTGATCGCAGAAGATTCATGTAACATACAAAGAGATGTTCACTTGCAAAAACCTAAAACTACATCAAATCCCCAAAAACAAAGATGCAATATGGGGAGTTAGAATGACCACAACAAATCACTTGATTGAGTGAAATTACAACTAAGTTCTTCACTACATCTCAAATTCCATGTAGTTCTTGTGGGTTTGTGACGATGGTGCCTTAGGAATCCATTGTGTAAGATGCACTAGATAATGGGTTATATTTTATAGATAGATGAAAATGTGTGTATGGAATAGAATGAAATTCCCCTTCCTATGTGTGTATGCATAAAATGCATTCCTTTGTCCCTTGTAATAGATGTTTTGAAGTGCTTTATGTGCCTTTAGATGCAAGCTTAGGTGATAGATAATATGCTTAGAGATTGGTCCTTTATTTTGATCACATAGATTTGTATTTATATGATTCCCTTGGTTGAATTTTAGAATTGAAAACTGGAAGGCTGACCTTAAGAAAATAAGATGCCCAAAAGATAAAAGAGACCTAAAAAAGCATGTAAGCTAAAAATGGTTAGGGGCACCTGAGGGATGAAGGCACTGGTGCTGGCATCCCTGGATAGGCACCGGTGTCTAATATCATGAAATATAAAGCAATAAAGTTCAGACCGGGCTTTAGGGTGTGAAAGAACAAAGAGAAGGTAACAAAGTGAGAAAAAGGCCAAAGATAGCTATCATTTAATAGTTTTCTTGCTTAGGAAGCATGTAAATGTAAGTATGTTTGTAGGACCTAGAAACGTATCCAAGTGTGTGATTTTGTGTCTATATTAACTCTTCTTCCATTGCAACAACTTTTGCAATTGTTGGTGGAAATGACTCCCAAACATTTTTGGAAGTTTTTATGAAGGTCTATGATGAGGTATGAATCCTAAATCATCCCTATATGTTTTTATTTTAGATGAATATTTAGACCCTATGGTCAAATGGTATCATAACAATTGTCTTATTGCATATTTTTGTGTCTACATCCCTCGAGAATCTTACCTATAAAATTGGATAAATAACCATTAGGAGTCTAATGGTATCCTATTTTCAGGTATATGTAACCTCACCAGAGGTTTTTATCTCTTTTCATTTCACGAGCCTTCTCGGATCCAATCCATCCTTCTTAAGGCATATTTTTGGTATCTAGGTGTAATCATGCAAATGTGCAATATGAAAATTTCATACTTTCATGCATCACAATGGACTTCGGTGCCAAATTTTTTTATTGTGAGCCTTCTCGATCCCACCTTTAGATCAACGCGTCCCCTTTTTGGGCCTATCCTACCCTTATAAGTGGTTTAGTGTGTTTTGTCAACCTTTTCCATATGTTATTTAGGCAAACAAGTTCATTCAATTACTTCTGAGATGGTACTTTTCAAGGTAGACTTTTGAGGCTTACGTATGGCTACTTTCAACCTTTCTAAGGCGGTGTGTACATCCATCAAAGTAGATTTGAAGGATAAAATTCATCATGAAGTGGTATTAAGGAAATAGGAATGTGGTGTAATTTATTTTTTAAGATTTTGGAAATATTTAGAGGTTTTGGGACAAATTCAGTGAAAATGGGTTTTGAAGGTGAAGGAGCTTGTAATTCAAAACAACACCTAAACTCGGGAAGTGATTCTCGGGAGCTCTATAAGGAGGTGGAGGTCAAAACATATATCAATGGAAATATATTATAGAGCTCTAAATTATGGTGGTTTCATACTTTTTACAAGATATAATGATTTCTTTCCATAATCTATTTTCTCGCAAGCAAAATCGAGGTCCCAATAAAAAGGATATTTTTAGGGGTTTTCAAAATAATAATAGTATGAGACCCATCCCATTCTTCTCAAAATTATCTTTCTAGTTAAAATCATATAGAGAAGTTCTTGAAAAGACCTCTGGATGCTCAAGACATGTCTCCATTAAGCTTCTCTCGTAAGGAATGCTTTGGGACACAACCAATTTTCTAGGTGGACACATATCATCACCATGTGATGGCACAATTTCTTGCACAAAATGTCCCATATTGTTGGTATATTTGGTGCAAAAATATCTCCCAACTCCATTTAAGACCTCTGGAACCCTCATATGACCCCAACAAAGCTCAAACATGAAAGTTTAGCCCCTTTACACCCATTCTCAGCCCTCACCATTATACAATCAGATTTTACCACTTGTTCTCACTAGAATGAGGTGTATTTTCTTTCACCTTGTGTCCTAAACCCTTGGGACACAAAAATATGCCCCATGCGTGACTTGGCCCTTGGTCTCCCATGTGACCTAGTCTCAGCCCTAAGGAGAAGGTAGTCAAACAGTACTTGACCTTCGGATGATGATTTTGGGATCTCCATAAGGATTTAGAAGGAAAAAAACTCATTAAAAATCTAAAAAATCCTCAAAAACATGGAATCATCAGATTTTCACAATCCCTTGGTGATTTTCGGGAGCTCATTCTTCATAGGCACAACCGATAATCCCGATAAAAAAAATGAGTCATTTTAGGGAGTTTCACATAGAATTATAGTACAATATCCATCCCATTGATCTTGGAAGGATGTTTGGAGTCAAAATCATATAAAATTTCACCCAAAAATACATCTTGGAGCTTTGGTAATCTCAATTTCAAGTTCACTCTCCTAGCGAGCCAAGTTCTTATGTTTTGCCTCTCAAAGAGCATGATGCATTTTGGTGTCTCAACTATCCCAACTATTTGGGATAAAGGGGAAATTAAAATGCATCCATTCATAAATTTATCTCTATTGCTCTATTTTATACCATTTTTTTGCATTGCGTATGTATCGGTATCCTCTAGCTCTCCCTTTGTTTTCATATCTTGAAGTGTAAAATCGTGCCTTTGGGAGTAAAGTGGGTTTTTCTATTTGTATCATCCCCATGGGATAGTTGGGAAATTAAAATGTTCCCATGCACAAATTTGTCTATATTGCTCCATTATATCCCAAAATTGTTGCATTGTGTGTGTATCAACATCCTCTATCTCTCCCTCTGTTTTTAGATATTAAGTGTAAAATTGTGCCTCGGAGCAAAGCAAGTTTTTTTGTCCCTCTCGTCCCCCTAGGATAGTCAGGATAGTTAAATGCACCCATGCATAATTTTTTATGTATTACTCCATTTGATCCCAATTTTTTTGCATTGCATGTGTATCGGCATCCTTTAGCTCTCCCTCCATTTTTAGATCTTGAAGTGAAAAATTGTGCCTTTGGCAGTAAAGTGGATTTTCTTGTCTCTCTCTTCCCCTTGGGGCAATCAGACATGAAATGTTCCTATGCATAAATTTTTCTCTATTTCTCCATTCATCACGATTTTTTTGCATTGTGTGCATATTTTCTTTCTCTATCATCCCTCGTAGTTTCTAGATCAAATTTTCCATCCAAAACCTCAATGTAGTTGCTAAAAATAACATGTGCCTATGAAGAGGCATACTAAAAGTATAAAGTGGATAAAAATAGTAATGAATTACCAAAAAGGAGTTTGAGAAAGGTCAATTTTGAGAAAAATAATTGATGTCCTAAAATAATAGGTTTTAGTCATACTTACTAAAAATAGAAAGTATTTGTTTTTGGTGCAAAACTTACATATGGCTCCATTTTCACCCATATTTCCACTTTTTGACATCTCCATAGGGTTTTAAGATGATCTCATAACTCGGAAAAGGAAATTAAACCTCCCTGAAGGTCATAGAAGCAACAATATTTTTAAACACTCATTGAGCCAGCCCGAGGTATTTGTGCATCATGGATAAGGAGGATATTGTGGTCATGAATCAAAATAGTTATTCATCACAGGAGCTTCTTCATCGATATGTCAAATTTCTCTTCTCCCTTTTCTCCCTCTCCCTCTTTCTTCTCTCCCTCTTAAAATACTTCATTGTGTGTAATCGTGATAGTTTTCCTTAGTCATTAAAGTGACTTTATAAATTTGAATTGTAAAAGTTCCGTTGATTTATAAAAAGGAACTTAATTTCTTAGGTCATAGGAAGATGAAAAGTCACAAGTTACAACGAGGACATGAAGATTCATATGGGGGAAGATGAAAGGTCATTTCACATTGTTATAAATTGAAATGGATTCTCCATTTCAAGGGATCCTAGAAATTTTGTTCTTTATAGCAATAGTGGATTGCGATATGTTGTTGAGCTTTGTATCACCAATGCACATGAAATAAAAGCTACATTTATTCCATTCTCCTTTTCTTGTATTCTTCTATTTCTCTCTTCTATACTTTGCAAGCATAGTGATCCCAAAAGAGCTTTGTATCTTTGATAGATTGAATCTAAGAACTTTAAGTCTGAGGTTTTTTCTATCTCATTATATAGCTTCATTGTTAATTTCCTTTATATTGAATGTTGAACTACTTCAATTCTTGGGTGTGAAATATGCAATTGGTCTACTCACGCAAGAACCTTCATTTCAAGATTTCTCTCCTTCCCCCTTGATCGTTGTGATTTCCTCCCTTGTTTCCCAAAAAATCACTTTGCCACAAGTTTAGTGTAGTGTCCATGTGTGATCCCTGACCTATTTGGCCAACCCAAAACAATTAATTTAGGATTAGATTAGTCACATTCAATAATGGGAGATGCACCATTCAATGTAAACAGGCATAGCCCCGTGAAAGGTGGTCAAGACACCTAATTTTACTAATTAAAAAAATTTCTCACCAACACTAAGGAATAACCTTTTAGTGCTTTCTCATTGGACTCCTGACTTTAGCCCCACCAGCCAGGTTTCATTGAAAATACCTATTTGGATTGAGCTTCTTGGACTCCCGAGTTCATTATCGTCTTTCCTTCCGTAAATATTTAAATCCATTGGTAGGGTGATATGCCATGAGAAAGAGAATTTTTACACCTATCCGAGCAAATAGATTTGTGTCGAAGTTGACCTTGTGAAAGATCTACAGACCACTTGGATATTCAAGTTGGTTCCCAGTGTAACTCTCAAAAGGTGGTTTATGTTGGCCATTGTGTGTTTGTGTTGTCATTGATATCAACTCCGTTGATGGAAAAGGGTGTCATGGTGTTGTATCCGTATCCATGAAGTGTTATTTAGATTTCAAACATGATTTTTGATTGGTAGTGGCGGGATTGTGTCGGTTTTCATGGTGTTCTAACATTGTTCTAGCTTCAGTATAGTCATGGTATGAGTTTTTGTTAAGTAAAACATATTTTACTATAGGTAATTAAACATTTACATTTGATATTTTGTTACTTGTGCGGGTAATAACTTGTTTATAGTTGAAAACATATTGTTTGGAATATTATAGTCACGCATGTTTATTACTATATGGTTATGTTTGTATAACTATATTATTATTCACGGATGTGTGTATTTTTGCACTTGTGCAATAATCTATTTATTTGTATTACATTTTATTGTACTTCTTGGATGTATTTTGGAAGCTATTGTAATTAGGTTGTTAGTTTTTTGTTGACAAATACCTATAAGTATTGCATCCATCTCCATTATAAATTATTTGATTGAATATCAATACAATTATGAGGCTTCAGTCCCTCTTCTATATATGGTATCAAAGTAGGTTAAAAGAGTCTCATTAGGTTGGAGAGGGGTCACAAAAGTTAGAAAAGTTTTGGAGAAGAATTCGCATTCTAGAGAGCTTGTGTTGCCTCAACAACTTCCCAAAACGACCTGCATCTCCACAACTTCCAGTTTAATCTCCGGAATTTGAAAAGTAATTTGTTTTTGCACTGGTGCCTCCTACACTAGGAAAAGTTTCTTTTTGGATTACAATCCTAGTTCAAAAATATAGTCAAATTAGATTAGGAAAAAAATACAAAGAAAATCCTTTTCCCCATTAAGGGGGTTCTCATCGAGTGTCTATAGAGCTATAAGCTATCCATCGAGCTTTAAAAACTGATTTATTTGTTGTATTGGCTCTAAAATTCTGAGCTATGCATTCTAACTCGAGCTACATTACCTGTGACCAAGTTGATTTTTGTTGGACCGAGTGAGTTTTTTTAACCAAGTGGGAATAGACCCTCATCAAAGTTGGATTGGATAGACCGAGATGATTTCCCTATTGTCAGATCCGATTTGCATTTGCATTCAGTGATATGAGAATTTATCTACCTTTACAAGCACTTACTCTCCTACTAAGCTACCTAATCTACATAGTCAAACAATCAATACCCCCCACTGAGCAGTCTCACTTGTTTCAAATGCGATCGATTGTTGCATCAAATTCCCTCCAAATGAGCCGATCTGTAAGAATCCAAGTTGAGCTATGTTGGGAATTCAACTAATCGACCCCTTCACACTTCCGAGCCTCCATTAGACCACCGCATACACAAGAAACCTACAAACAAACAAAAATTGTAGACACAAACTCTATGGCAAATGAATATTGAACTTGCAAAAATAACTCAAAGGGAAAATACAAAGACAAGAAGAAGTGACAGTCTAAAACAATACGTAAAACACAAAATATTAAAGGCACATTGCGAAGGATTGAGATCTGGTTTCAAAGCACAAACCCTAATCCACCCTATTCCCCATCTCCAAAACACTACCAAGTGGATCATCATAAAGGAGGCACATTGAAATTTTCAAAGTTTAGTCATGTTTTAAATTTATTTAAATATTAGTTTCTTCTTTTTATAAATCAAGAGCATTGAGTGGTGTTGTGGCCAGTTAATTAGCTTTGGGAGAGAGGTATATGGTTCGAGCCCCCTCCTAGCCTTTGTTTTTGTTGGCACATTGAATTTGACAAAAAAATAGCAGTCCCGCCATATTTATCACCAAAAACCTCCTCTAAATCCTCAAACCACAACTAAACCCTCACCTCAAAATAATGGAGAAAACCCTACTTCTAGCGCAAAATGTTTTTTCTACCACTTTTCTTAAAAATCATACTTGAGCAACATTTTCCAAAGGGGGTACCTAAAAGTGAATTTTTCAGCTTGTTTTTGTAGTTTTTGCATAGTGAGCCATACTTGAGCTCAAGAAGGCAACCAGGCCTCACAAAAATTCCTTTACATTTAATTTTTCTGCATATTGGATGTAATCATATATGTTCACCAGTATATTTCAGTGGATTGTACTAATTTTCAAGTTGCCATATTTAACTTTGCAAACGTCAGAATTGTAACTAATAAAAAATGGTAGAGATTTAAAAATTTAAAAAAGTACAATTTGGTTTTGTAACACTCACGAGATATTTGGATCTCTTTACAAAGTGTTCGATATATACAATGCCTCGGGAAGTGCTTACAGGTAAAGCCATCATAACTACTACTACACTTAACACCTAATATAGCCGAACAATGTCTTACTGGCATCATCTCTATAAATCAAAGGGGAGAATTAAGGACACAGTGCACACACTTAGAGCCCTCCCATCTGTTTGTGAACAATTGCATGACATAAATATAGACACTAAAATTATCCAAGTATATAGCGAAGTTACACGCGCATATGAGGATATTTCTTTAATCTGGTGTCAATAATCACACAGACCCCTTTCAGTATTGTCTTGGTACCACATATTGAATTCTTTCATGTACGTTAATGCCTCTTTCACGTATCACCGGGTATATCGAAAGTGTGAGTTTCTTCATGTATTGACGAGTTTATCGAAGAGTGCGTATGTAGAAATGTTTGATATATCAAACTAACGGTATATAGATTGGGAGACCTTATACCTAGAGTGATAAGATCCTTACCCTTTGTCAGTTAATTTATAAAATGGGCACCAATTCCCCTAAGTTCTTTCTTCTAGACTCATAGCTCCTAAGAGGAGATAATTATGTTACATGGAAGACTAAGATAAAAACTGATCCAGAGGACATTGTGGGATATTGGGAGTTCCCTATATCTCTATAAACTATTACAAAGTGGTATAACATTCTCGTTAGCTTTCCGTCGATACTGGGTCGCAGAAATGGACTCTGTATGCTCAAGTTAAGGTTGGTCAAAGTTTTGGTCAACATTCAAAATTGGCAAAGTCAACTAGAAAATATTCTAGTGATAAATGGAAAACTATATGATCTTGAAATCATCTAGATTCAGCACCAATGTGTTGAGCTCATCTATACCTTTCCAATGCATTTTGAACAAACCAAATCTGAGTCCATATGCAAAAAAGTTATGGCTGGTCAAAGTTCAGTCATTTTGGGTCAACAAGCGGAGGTGGACAAATCAGATGTAAACACGTGGAACAATGACATATGGACACGTGGAAATATGTAATTGGGCATATGAGGAAGCAAAAATATCTCATTCACATTTATTTTGGATGGCCACTTTGGTTTTAAATCCAAAGTGGATCATTTATGCTTGAGTGGTTAAGGAGATTCGAACTCCCAACCACCCACATACAAAAATTAGAGCCCACCACCATGCCATAAATCTAGCTAATGTTATGAAAGTGGTGAGTTGGCTCTTATTCACACACAAGCCTATGTATGACCTATGGGCATAAGGAGGTGCTTGTGAAGATCATCATTTTAGGAGCACTTAGAGGCAAAATTAGCCTTTGGTGTAAAATACATAATTGCTCAAAATTCTACCATGTTCCCGATGATGAATCTTAGTTTCCCATTTTAGGGATATTATTTTCCTATTTTCGGGATATTGTACAGGTATGTGTTTAGGCCTTAGGCCTATTATAGCAATTTTTGTAAATCTACATTTATGAGGCACTTCAGAGCATTTTTGCTCTCGGTGTAAACTAGGAAGTTGTTTAGAATTCCGAGATGATCCTCATGGTTCTGCTATTTTCCTGATATGGAGGTGTTGTGATGTCATTTCACATTGAACAAGTCTCATTGTGTGCAATAGTCAATAGGCCTAATTAGCAGATTTGATATATCATCATTTTTGATGAGTTAGGCTCAAAATTGGCCTTAGATGTAAAAAGGTAAAATGCACAGAATTTCCCGTGCTCCTAATGGTGATATTATCTTCCCATTTTAGAGGCATTTTGGCTCCATTTTAATGCATGTAATTCACATCATTGTTTGACGTCAATCTGGAGTTTTCATTGAGTGTTCCTCTCATTCAAGGAAGATTATTGAAGACTTATATTTTTGCGATGGTAATCATCGGTGGAGCTTCTAGTTCTCAAAGTGGGAGGAGAAGCTAGTCTTCATATTTCCACTAATCTACTTTTGGATCATGATCACCTTATGTTATCTAGTTCGAATTCACATGTAATCAGCTAGGTATGTGATCATAGTGGGCGAATCCCTATAGCTATCATAAGGGAGGAATCCTATACCACTATCATATGGTAAGAATCCCTATACAACTATCATTTGGGTATCGATAGACATCTTCACTGGTATCTCGCATTTAGATTCATTGATTCATTGTACTAGTTTACATTTAGAAGCGTAATGAATCAGTTCATATGAATCGGGAGACATAGGCAATGCCAAACTCCATTATCCATCTTGTTTGTAGTGTGTATGTGTGTCCTATATTTACATTACATTTCTATTTAAAGTTGATAACATCTTTGGAGTAAAATATTGAAGTTCCTATAGGGGTCCGCGGGTGGTTAAAAATTTAACCCTTGTTTACGGATCAAGTTTGGTATCAGAGCAGGGATTCAAGGTCACCGATCAAGTTTGGTATTAGAGAAGGAATCTAAGATCACAAGCTCATATTGGTATCGTGATCTTACCAACAAACCTTCTATTCTCCGAGCGGGTTGGTATCTCAGCAGGCTGATTTGGTAGCGGGTTGTTTCACTTATGCATCTGGAGTCTAGATTTGTGGGATGGATTAAGGGACAGTTCATCATACTCGAGATCACATCTATATTTGGATTTCTCCATATATCTCTTAATAATATTTTGAGTGCCTATTACATCTTGGTTAGTCATAAGCTTGGAGATATGTCTCGCCATTTATGTAGACAATGATCTCATTTGGTGTCACCTAGATCTTCTTCTTACGTGAAGAGGCCATCATGACCATATAGCGAATGGTAGTTGATCACCATTGGCATCTGACATCGGTCGATCTTCACTCTGCGTAGAAGCTTATGGTCGTGGCAAATGTAATACTACTGATAGTCGAATCAACATGAGGCTTCGTACCATGTAGAGGAAACAACTGTGTAGTGGGTTGAAGTCATCATTATTGAGCTCGTGGGAGATCAACTCATATCATCACTCTGCATAGAGGTATCATGGCCATGCAAAAGAGTGGTAGCTGATCATCATTGTCTCTTGGCATTAGCTCAAATATTTATTTTGTGTAGAGGTTAAGACTGCGCGTAAGAATGGTATCTAATCGTCATGGAATTGGCATCAGGTTAGATCTTCATTCTTTGTAAAGTCTCATTGGGCTACGCAAAAGAAGATGATACTTGATAGTCAACATCAATAGGAGACTTCAAACCATGTAGATGAAGCAACCATGCAATAGGTAAGATTCATCATTGTTGAGCTCTTGGTTTCAATCAAGTATATTCATTTTGGGAAGAGACGTAGTCTCAGGCAAGAAAATGGTAGGTGATCGATGGACTGACATCTAGAATGGTTCGAATATTACTATGTGTAGAGGATACTTATGATCATGCAAATGAAAGTACCTATTTTTCATCGTCATTCAGGGAATTTTTCCATGTAAAGGAGAAATATGTGTAGTGGATTAAAGTCACCACTAGACACTTCTCAGTATCGTGTAGAGGCCAAGGCCATGTAGCGGGGTGAAAGATAGTGTCTTCTTTAGTTGGCACCAACTTTATTCTGTGTAGAGGTAGTTTCCATGCAACAAGATGAAGCTTACCAGGAGGTTTCAACATAGTGGCACAAGTACCACATGTCCCAAGATCAAACCATTATTTTTTTATTGTGGAGTTGGTAGCATACTGCATATATCTCTTCTCAATAGCCAGAGGTCTCGGGTTCACAAGCTTTTTGTGGACAAAAATCCTTCTCACTGGGGAGCTATGATTTGGAGGAAATTGTGGGATTTTGGGATATCCCTATATCTCCCTAAACTATGAAAACTGGTATAGCATTCTCATTAGCTTTCCTTCGGTACTTGGAATGCGAAATATGGACTCTGTATGTTCAAGTTATGGTCGATCATAGTTTTGGTCAACATTTAGAACTTAAAAAGTTAAATAGCCAATATCGTAATGACACCTGAAAATTGGATGATCTAAAAATCAATTGGATTCAGAACCATTAAGTAGATAATCGTTAAGATATTTCGCACATTTTGAAAGGAACAAATCCGAGTTTGTATGTAAAAGTTATGGCTGGTCAAAGTTCGGTCATTTTGGGGTCAAGAAGAGGAGGTGGACAAATCAGATGTGGACAAGTGAAAAAAATGCATATGGAAACATAAAAATATGTAATTGGGAATATGTGCTAGTAAAATGGTCACATGCACATTTATTTTTCATGCGCCACTTTGGTTTTAAATCCATCGTCACCATTTATGCTCATGAATGTGGGATTTTAACTCCCACAATAATGTAAAGAGGTGGAGTGGTTAAGGAGATTTGAACTCCCAACCACCCACATACCAAAATTATATCCCACCATCATGCCATAAAGATATCTAATGTTAAAATGGTTGAGTTTTCTATTATTCACACACAAGCTTGTGTATGAGCTATGGGCTCAAGGAGGTGCTTATGAAGATCATCAATCTAGGAGCACTTACAAGAAAAATTAGCCTTTGGTGTAAAAAGAAAAATTTCTCATAATTCCACCTTGTCCTAATGGTGAATATTATTTTCCTATTTTTGGGATATTTTACAGGTATGTGATTAGGCCTTAGGCCTATTATAACAGTTTTTGTAAATATGCATTTATGAGGCACTTCAGAGCATTTCGGCTCTCGGTGTAAACTAGGAAGTTATTCAGAATTCGAGATGATCTTCATGGACCTATTGTTTTCATGATTTGGAGGTGTTGTGACACCATTTAACCTTGAAAAAGTCTGCTCTGTGCAATAGCCAATAGGCTTAATCAACAGATTTGATATATCATCATTTTTGAAGGAGTTAGGCTCAAAATTGGCCTTAGATGTAAAAAGGGAAAATGAACAGAATTTCCCCATGATCCTAATGGTGATATTATCTTCAAATTTTGGAGTATTTTTGGCTCCATTTTAATGTATGGAAGTCACATCATTGTTCGGCGTCAATCCAGAGTCGTCATCGAGCACACCTCTCATTCAAGGAAAATTGTTGAAGACTTATATTTCTCGCGACGATCATTATCGGTGAAGCTTCTAATTCTTAGAGAGACAGAGAATCTAGTCTTTATATTTCCAATAATATACTATATCATGAGACCTTATGTTATCCGGTTTATTTTCACATGTAATCGGTTGGGTATGTGATCATAGTGAGTAGAATCCCTATAACTATAATAAGGGCAAAATCCCTATACCACTATCATATGGGAAGAATCCCTATACAACTATCATTTGGGTATCTAGATAGACATGTTCACCGGTATCCTCATCTATATTCATTGCTTCGTTTTACTAGTTTACATTTAGAAGCGTGATGAATCGGTTCATATGAACCCGGAGACATAGGCATTGTCGAGCTCCGTTATCAATTTATGTGCGGTGTGTGTCCTATATTTGCATTGCATTTATATATGAATTTTATAATATATGTGGAGTAAATATTACAAAGGCCTATAGGGGTTCATGGGTGTGTTCAAATTTTATACCCCCGTTAATGGATTAAAAACATAGTTTGAGTTTGAAGAGATTTGGCCTTTGTGAATGGTTCCACAACTAGATCACTCGACATATGTTCCAACTTGACTTTTTCCATAGGGATGATCAAGCACTAGTGGCTAAGAATTCTTCCTCATCAAAGTTGTGGCATTAGAGACTTGGTCACATTAGTTTCAAATATCTTAAAACACTTCACCGATACAACATGGTGAGAGGCTTTCCATATCTCTAGAAGGATATAGATAAGTGTCCTAACTGTATATTAGCAAAAATACATAGAGATTCATTCCGAAAAACCCTTATCGAGCTCTAGGTAAGCTTGATTTGGTTCATATCGATATTTGCGGTTCGGTTAAGCAACCTATTAATTTTGTATTTCAGAATTTAATGTTGTTTTGATGATTATTCTATAAAAATGTGGATATTTTGTCTTCATAAGAAAAGTGATGCTTTTGAGAACTTAAAAAATTTAAAGTGACTATAGAGAATTAGACTAGTCATCATATCATATCTCTCCACTCATATCGAGGGGGAATTCACCAATAATGAGTTCAAATCCTACCTTCAAGCTCATGGGATTCATCAAAAATGCCTCCTCCACACACACCACAACAAAATGGTGTTGTTGAGAGAAGAAACCATACTATCATGGAGATGGTATGTTGCATGATCGATGATTTTGGACTAGTGAGGAAATTTTGGACAAAAGCAACAAAGACAACATTATATTTTTTGAATAGAGTGTCGATAGTTTCTCTTGATGGAGTAACACCATATGAAGCATGGTCAAAATGGAATCCATCCATTGCACACCTTAGAGTATTTGGGTGAAAATATAGCATGCACATACCCAAGTAGAATAGAAATAAGTTGGATCTGAAATATCAAAAACTCATCTTCATTAGTTGCCGTGAAGAGGATATTGGGTATAGATTGATGGATCCAAAGACCAAAAAAATTTTACACTAGCAGAGATGTTGAGTTCTTTGAGAAGAAGGAAGCTAAGACTCCCTCTCCAGATTCACTTGATGTAGATATCTCACCTATTATGAAAACAAAAGCTAATGTTTCCACTGATGATGACAGTGATGATGGGGATTCTCGGTGATGATCGAAAAGACCATGACCCATGGGAAAATTACAACACATGCCCAAGTGGTATACAAACATGATTCAAGATGAAAATTTTTATGCTCAACCAAATACATCCACCACTAGACCATGGACTCGTAGTAAAGCATGCGAAGAGGTAAACTTTTCTTTGTTGAATAAAGTTGTTGAATCTATTGAGCCATCTACTTTTCAAGAATCCCTACAATCAAAATCTTGGAAATATTCCATGATGGTGAGTATCACCAATAATGAAAAACATCTTACATCTTGTCGATGTTCCACTAGGAAGAAACCCATTGGTTGCATTTGGATATTCAAAACAAAGTAAAAACCATATGGGAACATAGATAAGTACAAAGCGAGACTGGTAGCAAGAAAGGGGTATGCATAAAAGGAAGGCATAGACTATGAGGAGACATTTTCTCCCACAACTAAGATCAAAATGATCAGGATGATATTTTCTCTAGCTTCTTAGTTTGGTTGGAAATTCCATCAGATGGATGTGAAAAGTACCTTTCTGAATAGATATCTACAAGAATAATTCTACATGAATCAATCTGAGGGATTTGTCATACCTGGTGAAGAAATAAAGGTATGAAGACTCAGAAATCTCGTATGTACTTAAATAGGAACCCTAGAATTGGTATATCAAAATTGATGAGAATATCATTCAACATGGATTCATCGAACTCCACATGATCCCAATATCTACCTCAAAAGGTAAGTAGGAGAGATTGTGATAATTTTTGTTTATGTCAACAATCTACTCATCACTGGAAGCATTGTGAAGATGATTGATGCTATAAAGAAATATCTTAATCAATCATTCAACATGATAGATCTCAAGCTCATGCAATATCATCTTGGATTGGAAGTATGGCAGAAAGAGAATCACATCTTTGTTTCTCAATTTAAGTATACCAATTAAATGCTTGAGAAATTTAGGATGATGGATTGCACACTTATTGCTACACCTATAAAGATGAGACTAAAATTATCTCATTCGTATCCATTTCCTCCGGTAAATGCAACTCTTTATCGACATAACTTGATTGGAAGTCTAGTTTACCTAACTTATACTAGACCAGATATTAGCTTTTCCGTGAGCTATTTGTTTAGGTTCATGCAAGAACCCAAAGTTTGTCATTAGAAAGAAGCAAGGTGGATCTTGAGATATCTCAAGGGTATAGTGGATCTTGGTCTAGAGTACAAGAAGAATGATCAATTCTTCTTGAATGGATATTCAGATTTAGATCATGCATGTAACATTGATGATAGGAAATCCACTTCTAGATTTGTATTATTTTTGGGATCTAGAACGATATCATGGGGAAGAAAGAAACAATTTTTTTCTTTATATTCTACAAAAATTGAATGTCGTGTTACGGTGGATATTTCTACGAAGCAATATGGCTACATCACATACTGAAGGACTTGGAGTACCACAGAAAAACCTACCACCATGTATGTAGATAATGAAGGTGTTCTCAAACTTGTTTACAATCTAGTGTTTCACGAAAAAACACAAAGACATTGAGGTATAGGTTCATTTCATACATGACCATGTCTTGAAACACAACATATAGCTTCATTTTTTCCCAACAACTAAGCAATGAGAAGATCTTTTCACAAAGTCACTTGCACATGACAATTTCAAGTTGTTTAGAGAGTTCCTCTCCTCATTCCTTGAGGAAATAAAAATTAAGGGGTGGAATGTTTGGTAAAACCTATTTTACTATAGGTAATTTAGCATTTAAATTTGATATTTTATTACTTGTGTAGGTAATAACTTGTTTATGGTTGAAACCATATTGTTTGGCATATTATAATCATGTATGTTTATTATTATATGGTTATGTTTGTATAAACATATTATTATTCACTTGGATGTGTGTATTATTGCACCTATGAAAAAATCTATTTGTTTGTATTACATTTTATTGTGTTTCTAGGATGTATTTTGGAAGCTACTGTAACTAGGTTGTTAGTTTGTTGTTGTACAATACCTATAAGTATTACAACCATCTCCATTGTAAATGCTTTTATTGATATCAATACAATCAATGTGAGGCTTATGTCCCTCTTATAAAGTATTTTTGAGGTGATTGGAGTGTGTCATGAGGTCAAACATGGTTGGTATGATGTGTCATGAGTGTCTATGGGTCAGCATGTGGTCAATATGGTTAGTTTATGGTTAAGTCAGGTCATTCTAGGCTTGTTTCTAGCCTTGTTACATATGAAGTATGAGGTATATTTATGAGATTTGGACCTAATAAATCATGTTGGATCATGGTAGTAGTATATTTATGGTATAAAGGGCATGTATGGAAAGTTTTAGGTCAATATTAGGAGGTATGATGCATATTTGGGGTCGTAGGGAAGTAATAGGTGAGAAATGGGCAATTTGACACACATAATTCTTAGTGGGTGGAGAGTTTTAGATGTATTTAGGATATGAGGTAAGTTTTTAAAGTTATAGGATGTTTTAATTATGCTTCATGATAAGTTTTAGGTCAAAGTGCGGAATAGTTTTGAAGATATGCAAGTTTTAACGAAACCGGATAAGTAAAAGTGTGTTTTTAAGACAAAGTTGGACCTTATGATGGTCATTTTGAATTGTATGCTTTGAATAGGGACCTGATATATATTTGGAATATATTATAAGTTTGGTTATGAAGTTTTTTAAAAAATAATGAGGCTGTTTGATCCTCGCATTTTTATGAACCATCATTAATAAGGTAAAGTGGTTTGAAACCCTAACAAAACCCTAGCTATGAACAACTTGGAGAAAAGTGAGTATATTGATCCTGTTTTTACTAGTTATAAAATAGTGATGCTTTTATGTTGTATAGGACTCTTCCAAATTTATATAAAGGTATATTAGAGAATGTGGTGATATGTGGACCCACCTAAATTTTCTTATTTTCAGAGAGTTTTTGTTTGAAAAAGTTTCCCAAACGAGATAAAGACTAAATTACCATTTATGTTATACTTGGATTTTCTCTATATTTCCATGATAGTTTCATATCATGGTTGAGGTGAAAAATTCAAAGTGTTCCCTATTTATGAAGACTAGTTTTTGGGGCAGTTTGGAGCTTTGTGGTAAAATTGAGATTATAGGAGCTATAAGGAGAGTTATGAGTCCATTCAAGTTTTTTGTGAAGATGGTTCAAATATATTCCCATTGGTATATAAAAATTGAGATTTTGATATGGTATACAAATTTTTTGAGCTGTTCTTTTAAGTTCAAGTTTGAAGGATGCTTATTCTAACAGGGTGCTAAGTGGCTTGATGAGGTAAGATGATCTTTATGAGTTCTTAATGATTTTTAATGTTTTTGAGTGCTTAGAAAAATTATAAGTGTTTTTTTATGATTTTTTGTAGTTTGGAAGTGTGTTTTTGTGTGATGTAGTATGTTGAGCTCATTGTTAGATCTTGAGTCCAAGAAGGAATAAAAAGTAATTTGCAGAGATTAGCTTGGCTAAAGGACTTCCACTTAGATTTGGAAGTAGTTATAATATGTTATAGAAAGGAAATTCAGAAATATTTCCAGCGTAGTATAGTGATAGTTTTATGTCTTGGTAAGTTGATTTGATTGTTATTTTAGGTTAATTTATGAGAAAGAAGGTATGTTGGATTTCATGACAGGCTTTTACTTTGGCTAAACAATTGAGTTGGTTGAGGCATTAAATGGATTAATTGATGCTTGATATCACCTAGAAAGTGAATAGGGATGAAAATTTTTCTTATTGAATGTCGTTTGAGGTCTTGAATATGAAAAAAATGTGTTAATCAGTTGAGTTTCCAAAACGGGATTTTGACAACTTGTTTTAGTAAAGAGTAGATGTGGTTTGAACATGTGATTATCTTCTGAGATCTAGCATTCATAGAATTTATGTATAGGTCCCGAGAATTCCATACCATGGTAACATGCCATAGTTGAGTTGATTTTGGGTGATCTTGAGGCCCAAAGGTGAAGACAAGGTGTTGGAAATAATTTTTTTGAGAAGGATATGAGCTAGTGGGCCCATTTAATGAAATATTTTATTGATTAAAGTAAATATATGACCATGTATAATTATTTTATTCTATATTAATCATGTGTGGTGAATTAGGGTGATTTACTAATCATAGTTTTGATATAAGTGTATTTTTCTAATCTTAGTGATGGGTGAGGTTTTGAGCATTTTTAGTGCAAGAATGAAGGTTTCGGCATGGCCAATTTTAATGAAGTAATTGGGATGTTATTATGATGAATTGGTCATATGAAAAAGTATTAAATACCTACCTATATTGTGTTTGAAGGAAAAAAATCCTATAAAAATAGTGTTTTGGGTGCAATTTTGCATAAGTTTCTTGAGAGGGAAAAGTATGACTCTACTAAGGATGTGAAGGAGCTTATAATGCATTATTTCAGAGCTTATAGAGTGTGTTTTAGGTTGATAAATTTTTAGAGCATGTGTGCAAGATTCTAGAGCCAAGACAAAATGAACAACAAAAAGAAAGAGCTAGTTGAAGGAATGAAGGTTTGAGCAAGGGTTTGTGAGCTGAATTAGAGATCTCCACCAGTTGTGGCAGAAAAAAAATAGAGAGATAATAATCATCAGGTGGATGAGTTATTTCTTAGTCATCCTAGGGGTTGTATCCTCCTTGTGGAGTGGTTGCTTCACTAAATTAGGTGTTGGTTCTCCTTGTAGGGTTGGTGCTCTACTAAACCAGGGGTTGGTGGTCCTTGTGAAGTTGGTGCTTCACTAAATTGGTTTCTTATGAGAAATATTAGAAAATTTTAAGTGGGTTTTCTTCCCCATGAGGGTTTCCACTTGTATATGGTTTTCATGTGTCTTATTATTTGTTTTATTTTATCGTGAATGCTTAATACACACATAATGCACACATATGGTTATTGATGATAAATGAATGAATGAAGTGATGAACATATGATATGGAAAATGAATTGAACATTTTGTAGGAATGATTCACCCCCTTTCATTCCATTGTGCTTCCAACAATTGGTATTAGAGAAGGCCCTTGAGAAGTAATTTTAATCACTTTAAGGAGTTTCTCTTGAAGCAAAAATCCATGGGTAAACCATTAGATGTGGAAGTATCTCTCGAAAGAGGAATGACGTATCTCGCTTAGTTATTGATATCTTGGATGATCAAATCAAGTGGGTGGAAGATGAAAATTTCAATCCATTCAGGTTTTGGAGTCACAAGTGGATAATTTGTTTAAAACCCTAAAGGTCAAAGAAGAAGATTGCAATAGGTATGAAGATGAGTTGAGATCCTTAAAATCAGATTTGAGTAGGCACACAATAAGTTGAAGACATATGAAAAGTTAACTAAAAGTTCAAATCCCTAAATGACATGTTGGAGAACTAAAGAGCTAAAAATGAAAAATCTAGTCTTGGCTACAAAGAACATTCATAGAAGCATGAGTAAACTAATATGAACCTAGTGATGCTACCAAGGATATTAAGAATGCTAAATATATCAAGAAGGTTATTAGGTAACCTAATGCAATGAAATCTACAAGTAAGTTCAATGGTGTGTGTTACTCTTGCAATACTTTTGGTCATAGAGCTAGAGACTGTAGAAGGTCTGTTAAGAATGCATTTCCATGGAGCAATGGTAGGCATGATCATTCATATAAATCAAGAGATATTACATGATATATTTTTCACAAGAAGGGTCATATAGATTTTTTTTTCATCATGAGTCTCTTAATCAGATTTGGATGAATGATAAGAAGCATGGAGTTGTGTGCTATAGTTATAATCAGATTGGGCATGTAGCTAGATATTGTCATCAAAAGGGTTCTAAATAAAGGAATGATGCTTCTAGAGGTAAGAGTTCTCTTATTTACTTCAAGTGCAACAAATTAGGTCACATTACAAGATACTGTAGAGTCAAAATGAATACCTACAAAAGGAAGGATAATGTCAAGTCCACACAACCTGGGAAAGTGAAAGACAAATTTAAAAATACAAAATATGATCCTATTGCTCGTGAAGTTTTGTTTTCTCTTATTCAACCTTAATAATTGTTGTTGTCTCTCATGAAGTTACCAAGGAAAGTAAGGGAGAAGAGAAGGTGGAGCAGATGAGAAAGTTGATGGAGGACCTTGGTGTCGGAGTCCTATGAGAGCATGGATATTTTACCTTGCTAGGTAGTCTATATATGATTTTTATGCCTCTATTAGGATTCATGGATCCATCATCCAATGTTTGAAGAATAATAAGGTATGTCCATGAGTACTTGTTTTTTATGTGTCTAATTTTATTGTTTAAGGTTTGTGTCATTTTTTATTACTCAAAATAAGTGTCTTAATATCCAATTTTTCATATTGTCTAATGGAAGATTTTGATCATGTCTTCGGATGTTGTTTATCATGGGATCTATCTTCATCGGTCCTCAAGTAGGTATGCAAGGTCATGTATCTCTATTTGAAGAAATCTATGGTTATTATATGAAGTATGTAGGTTTCTTAGGTATGTCCAATTTCATGTCTTAGTCATGAAATTCTATATCCTTACTTGTATTCTTGATATCATTAAATGTCTTAGGGAAGGTTGTATTTGTACTATGAGGTGGTATTTCAAGATATGAGATTTTTAGTTTGTGTGCATGAGTCCATTTTATGTGTCAAGCTATATGTCTTTCATTAAGCCTATCATGCTTTGTTATACAAGTTTGGGTCTGTGATGTTGAGTGAAGTGCCTTTAGTCTATGTGTGCAACTAGGTATCTTCATGGTTATATTAAGAGAGAGAAGTTTTTGATCAAGGTATAGGATTAAGTATGCTTTTGTAAGTTACGTCATCATCATGATAAGAAGTTTGTGTCATTGTCAAATTAGTTTCATGAGTTTATGAGAGTCTTTCAACTGATGGGTATTGTGGAAAGGTCTTAATTTGAGCATATATGAGTCTAGGGTGAAGTCTCAAAATTTTGTGTTAAGGTTTGAATGGCATGCAAGCATGACTAATAAATATCACAATCTCAAAGTGTTGATGCCATGAAAATGAGTGTGTGATATAGTATTAAGAACTATTTTAGGTCATCTAAGGTTTTCAAAGTTTGAATGAAAGTTAGAATTTGTGAAAACATTTTTATCAAAGTCAACTACAGGTGTGATGGTGTTTTTCAAGATCGTAGATGATTTTCATGATTGTTAAAACCACTAGATGTAGAGACAAGCTACAAAATGTGAAACATGATTTATCTTTTGAGTCTTTCACATGGTTAAAGGTTATGATTGGGACCTAGATGCCATGTGGTGATAACGAATTAATGTTATAAATTCATTAGTAATCATTTAAGTATGAGAAGTTATCTCATGTTTACAAGAGAAATGCTTGTATGTATAACAAGAGTTCGTAAATGAAATTACTTGTATAATTCAGATTAAGAGCAATAATAGAACATCAAATAAGACAATATTTCAGAATAATGATCTCAATATGCAATTAGAATAGCTTCACCACTTCGAGGGGGACCTCCAAACCATATAATAAGACTCAAATTCTCCAATGATAATGAAATAATACCTATAATCCCCTATATATACTATTCATATGTTATGGCCATCACCAAGGATGACCTATTAAGCATGAGAAAGTATAAATGATGTAATAAAATGATATGGTAAGCCACAAGTCGGCTACTCATATCCTAATACAAGCAATAGGTTAAGGGCGTAGCATGCCCTTCCCCTTCAAACCAATTATGTCCTCAATGTTGAATAATCCTGGATGTTGCTGTAGAAAACCTTCATCCTCCTAGGTGGCGTCTTCTATGCTCAGATTCTTCTACTTGATCAGATATTCCTTAATGTCTCTAGTTCTCAACCTCTTAGTACGTGTTTGTAGAATATTCTCTAGCTCCAAAATGATTCTTCCTTCCTCATCAAGTTCTAGTAACTCTATCTGGGCTTCAAATTTCTATCCAATAACATTCTTCGGCATGAAACATGGAATACTGGGTGTATGTGTGAAGATGGAGGCAACTCTAGTTTATAAGCAACACTACCAATTTTCTATAGAACCTGATAAGGGCCATAATATTTAGGAGCAAGTTTGTTTTCCTTTTTCTATTGCTTTAGGGACATCTGTTTGTAAGGCTAGAGATGTACAAAAACCCAATCACCAATTTCAAAATTTATTTCACTACGGTGTTGATCTGCTTGTTATTTCATCATGTTTTGTGCTAATGCTAAATTCTCCTTCAAACTAGCCAAAACTTGTTGTTGATGTTGAATGTGTTCCTCAACATCTCTTACCTTAGTTTGCACCCTCAAGGAGGAAGTGATAGAAGATGGATGGTAACCATATAATGCTAAAAATGGGGTCATTTGAGAAAAGGTATGAAAAGATGTGTTATACCACCATTCTCGCAAAGTGGTAGCCATTTAATCCACCTTTCCTAGTTATCTCGATACAAAACAACGTAAATAACCCTCTAAGCATTTGTTGACCAATTCCATTTTGCCCATCAGTTTGAGGATGATAAGATGAACTATGAGCTAGCTGAGTACCCAAACATGAAAATAATTCCGTCCAAAAATTACTTGTGAAAATAGGACCACGATCACTTACAATTATCTTTGGGGTTCCATATATCCTTTGAATTGTCTCCAAAAAAATGGCTGTGATTGTACTGGCTACAAATGGATGTGATAGGGCAAAAAAATGGGCATATTTTATGAGCCTATCCACAATCATGAAAATAACATTCTTACCCTCTAAACAAGGAAATCCGGTGATGAAATCCATGGAGACCTCCTCCCATCTCTGGCTAGGAATTGGTAAGGGTTGCAATAGACCTGGTGTCTTAATTGTTTCCCCTTTGTTTTGTTGGCACACTAAACACTCTAATACAAAATTTTGTACATCCCCCTTGAGTCCTTCCCAAAATAATTCTCTTTTTATTCTATGATATGTCTTCAAAAACCTAGAGTGTCCTCCAACAAGTGAGGCATGTAGCTCTGCAAGAATCTTATGCTTCAACTCAGAATCTTTACTCAAGTATAACCTATCCTTATACCATACGGAATTACCTTTCCACTCAAATTTGTTAGATGTCATAGATCCTTGCTTGATATTTTGTATTAGAGATTGTGTATCCTTATCTTGATTCCATTCCAATCTTGCTTCATCCACCCAATCGGCCATCAACATGGACATTCCACATAGTAAGGCATCTGCGGATGTATCCCTTCTGGACAACGCATCAGCTACTACATTTTCTTTACCCTTTTTGTATATGATTTCAAAATCATAACCCAACATTTTTGTTACCCACTTTTGTTGTTCCTCAGATGATAACCTTTGCTCCAAAAAGTATTTGAGACTATCATGATCAGTTTTTACCTTGAAGTGTCTACCCATGAGATAGGGCCTCCATTGCTTGACCGCATGAAGAATAGCCATCATTTATTTCTCATAGACAGGTTTGAGCAAATATTTTCCTTTGAATTAGTGACTCTCAAATGCAATTGGTCTTCCTTCTTGCATTATAATTGCTCCTAATCCTGATCTTGAAGCGTCACATTCAACAATGAAGGTTTTTGAGAAGTTGGGATTAGCCAAAAATGGGGTGCTACACATGGCTTCCTTCAACTTTGCTCAAAGAATTTAGTGGCTACATTTGTCCAATGAAATAAATCCTTCTTTATCAATGCAAAGTGAGTGGGGTTCTTTATTGCTTTATATACCTTGGGATATAATATTATAATGTATATGGGTTGATGGAGATGCCGACATGTGGCACACATCCCCTTATCTTATTATATCATTCATTTATGATTTATTATGCTTAGGAGGTCGGCCTCAGTATTGGCCATAGGTTAGAATGGTATATATAGGGGTTAGAAGGTTGTAGTTGATCATGATATTGAGTATTGGAGTGTTATTGTATGGTTTGGAGGTTACCCCCTCGAAGTGGTATTGGAGGTTGCCCCCTCGAAGTGGAAAAGATATTATATGAGAATATTGTCATAATCTATCTATATTTTTGTGTTCTCTCATGTTATTCTGCTGTATGTGTTCTGATTTATACAAGTAATATCCTTACAAGTGGTATCAGAGTAGCGATTTTGGCCAAAATTAGGGTAAAAACCCTAATTTTTTGTTTTGAATATATCTTGAAGAGGGTATCTAATTTTTTCCCAATTTTTTTATCATAATTTTAAAACACCTTAATTTAGAATATCTGAAAATTTCAGCTCCATTGAATCTATTTTGCGGATGTTATTGGTGTTTTAGGTTTTTTCATAAATTCACTTTTTAGAAAGCAAATTGTGGTATTTTTTAGAAAAAATTATATTTTCGGAAATCTCTTGAAATTTCAGTTAGGGTTTGTTCTTTGTGTTTTTATCCATCTACCGAAATATTTTCAGAATTCCTAAACCCTAATCATGATCACGGGGATAACAAATTTTTATGGAAATGGTGAGATGGATGCTAAAGAATGGTGGATAAAATTTAAGAATATATATTTCTCATATTTCATGACAAGGAATAGGTTTTCACATTATCTTGGTGGTCCTGCATGGATTTGGTTTTCTGAGATTAAAAATGACAGGAAGGATTGGTCTTGGGAGGAAATGGAACAACTTTTTATGGATAGATGGGACCACAAAGAGGAAGAAGAGTCAAAGCAAGATGATGGGGAAGAATATATTGAAGAATCAAGAGAGAAAGAAGATGAAGAGGAAGGTGAAGAATATTCAAGGGAAGATGATGGTGCAGCATATATTGAAGAATCAAACGCAAAAGAAGTTGAAGAAGACTATGAAGAAGAGGAAGAAAAACAAGATATTGATGCAGAAGAAGATATTATAGCTCCCAAGAAGGAAGATACCATATTTCAGTTTCATGGATGCATTCAAAGGAATAAGATAATTGTTTCCATAAACCCTAACAGCAAGTATAACTTCATCAACAAGGATATGGCTCAACATCTACATATTCAAGAAAGTAATATCAAAGAAGCTCAAGTGAATGGTAAGAAAATTCAAGTTTTTGAAGATTTAAAACTTACTATGGACAAATATACTTTACATTCAGATTTTTTTGCCTTATATATGGATGGTTTGGATATTGTTCTTGGGTATCCTTGGTTAGAGACATTGGGGACAATTAATATTAATATGAAAAATAAGTTTATGAAGATTTGGTACAAAAAGAAGAAGGTCACTTTACAGGATATCAGGCTTAATGGAAATCAAAGAAAATTCAATATAGACCATGAGGATGATTTAGAATATGGAGAAGAAGGGAATAAGGATGATTCAAAAGAGGAACATGAAGAAAAATAAGGAAATGATGATTCATCTACTCAAGAGAAAAAGAAAATATCAAATGCAAAGGTGGAAGAAGAAAAGAAAGTTCAGAAACAGGTTGATAAGGTTGAGGATACTACAACTGCAGCATATGGAAATCAACGTCAACATGAGAGAAAAAAATCATGGAGATATCTCGTGGAAACATCATATTTCCAACCAATATAGATATACAGGTAATTGGAGGAATAATCACTTTATTTATACAGGGGATCAATTGAGTAACAATTATGAAGCATGGAATCCTTATTATGGTTATCCTTACTATGGTTATACATGGAATCCTTATTATGGTTATGCATTGAATCCTTATGTTGGTTATGCATGGAATCCAAGGATGATAAACTATGGTCATGAATATGGATATTAGTTCAGATATGTATCATCTACCAGATCACATATGGATGGATGATCGATCATGGCACAAAGTGTGTAAAAATTTACAACACACTCATTACATGGTTTCTTATTATGTTTCGGGACGAAACATGTCAAAGAGGGAGGTAATGTTATATACCTTGGGATATAATATTATAATGTATATGGGTTGATGGAGATGCCACATGTGGCACACATCCCCTATCTTATTATATCATTCATTTATGATTTATTATGCTTAGGAGGTCGGCCTCAGTATTGGCCATAGGTTAGAATGGTATATCTAGGGGTTAGAAGGTTGTAGTTAAGGATCATATTGAGTATTGGAGTGTTATTGTATGGTTTGGAGGTTACCCCCTCGAAGTGGTATTGGAGGTTGCCCCCTCGAAGTGGCAAAGCTATTATATGAGCATATTGTCATCATTTACCTATATTTTTGTGTTCTCTCATGTTATTCTACTATATATTTTCTGATTTATACAAGTAATATCCTTACAGCTATTCTACCATATCCCCGCACAAATCTTCTATAGTACCCTATTAGTCTTAGGAACCCACAAATATTTTTGAGAGTTTTGGGCCATGGCCATTCCACCATAGCTTTGATCTTCTGAGGATCAACTTTGACGCCTTCATGGGATATAATATGACCCAAGTACTCTACCTCTTGTACACCAAAAGAACATTTGGATGGATTTGCATACAGAGTATGTTTCTCCAAAACTTCTAACACTTTATTTACATGTTGTAAGTGTTCTTCCCATGTCTTCTTTGTAAATCAATATGTCATCAAAGAGAACTAATACAAATTTCCTTAAAAAATGGCCTAAAAATAGTGTTCATCAAGCTTTGAAAGCTTGAGGGCACATTTGTAAGACCAAAAGGCATTACCAAAACTCATAATGGCCCTCATGAGTCCTGAAAGCCTTTTATGAACATCTTCCTCTTTTATCCTAATTTGATGGTACCCGACGGAGATCTAATTTTGTGAAATAAACAACACCATGTAATTCATCAAGTAAATCATCAATGACTGGAATAGGAAACTTATCTTTGATGGTGTATTTGTTGAGTTTTCGGTAATCTAGACACATCCTCCATGTTTCATCCTTCTTACGTACCATGACCACTTTGTGAAGAATATGCACTCGGCTATGCCTCGATGATACATGCCTTCAACATTTCCTCCACTATTTTCTCGATCTCACTTTTCTCGGGAATACGAGTATCTATATGGTTTGATGTTAGGTGTTTAGCTCCTGGAATCAAGACCTAATGGCATGATCATGATTGCTAACTAGTGGTAGTCCATTTGGAATTGCATAAAAACAAATGAGTGAGTATCCACAATCTTCTCAAGATCGGGTGGCATTGAAGACTCGTATTTTGTACTTCTATGGAAAATAGCTTTCTTTATAAAAGCCATCCACTCCTTTTCTCGAGAACCTTCTTACATCCGATGAGAGCTAATAATCTATGGAGACTTAGCTACCATCCCATTCAATTGTATTGTCCTTCCATCTGAATGAAATCACATGAACAATTCTTAGAAATTCATCTCTATAGTACCTAAGGTTGTGAGCCATTGGACACCCAAAATAATATCTGCCCCTCCCATAGAAATAGCAAACATAGGTGAGTATTACATGTATTCTCCCATGGAAAGCTTGATAATATGGAACTTTCCTGTGCACTTGACTATCCCACCATCCACAATCATAACTTGCATTTCTAGATTTGGGTAAATAAAACAATTGAGGTGGGAAGCTAACTTACTATTTATGAAGTTATAAGTACTCCTCGAGTTAATCAACATCGTCACCTTCTATTTTTTGAGATAGATAATAACCTTGAGTGTTTCAGAGTACTAATACCCGACAATGCATGACAAGAAATTGTAGGTTTTGATCCTCTACTTCATCTTGTACTTGGTTCCTCGGCCTCTTCTATAATTTCAGTTTCCTCATCATCCCATTACCTCCGTCAATATAGAACAACTTCTTCTCAGCACATTTATGTCCCGGTCCATATTTTCTATCATAGTTAAAACATAATCCTTTGCTCTCTTTTCTTCCATTTGTTGAGGAGTCAGTCTAATTGGCCTAGAAAATGAAGGGGAAGAGATACTATGGTCTCTGGTGTTAATGAAAGGTGGCATCCTACTACAAAGAACTTTTTCCTCTGCATGATGTGCCATGATAATAGAATTAGAAAGCTTGAGTGGATTAAACATACGTACCTCATGCTCGATGTGGTCCTTAAGACCCCCAAGAAATAGGTCATTCAGATTCTCTTCTGGAATATTCTCCACCCTTAAGGATAGGTTTTGGAATTGATGCACATAATCTTTGATTGATCTTGTTTTCCGTAACTTTTCTAATTGACTAAAGTAGTTCTTTGAAACACTGGAACTATAGTGTAATTGCAACTCCTCGGTAAAAACTATCCAAGTGACACCTAGACCATTCTTCCGCCATAGGATGAGACTTTCCCACCATGCTCTGAGCACATAACCATAGATACCAAACAAATTGGTCGGGTTCAAGATATAGGGATGCTAATGTCACCTTTTTTCTTGATGGTGTTTGATTTAACTCAAAGAATTTCTCCATTTGATTTATCCAATTCAGGGGATCCTTACCATAAATTTTGCACATATCCACTTTCGGCATCATGTTTCGTGGTTGCGAATAAGTTGGATTTTAATTGGAGTGGAAAAGTGATCCAATATGGTTAGTTGTCCATGATTTTTAAATGAAGGTCCTCCTTGGTTGATATGGGCTGGATTTGGGCCATACTGGTTACCCTTTACATGTTGCATGATATCATCCAACTGATGATTGATTTGGGCTATGTCTCCTTTAGAGGCCATCTCAGATTGTACATTTCGCAGCTCATACTCAAGTTAGCTCACCTTATGATCAACTGAGATAAACCCTAGTGCTGAGGAATCTATATTTACCCCTTCTGACTCCATCTCTTCAATCACTACCCCATCTTTATCTGGGGTTTTACCCGGAGTAACCGGATTCTTTTTTGCTGTTGTGAAAGGACCCGACATGATGTCAAACCTTAGGGTTTAGGGTTTTGATATAATTTCGAATGAACAGAAAAAAATAGAGAAGATACTAATATTTTTTTTTTTTTGAGATCTTTCCGAAAATGTAAAGAAATTGAAAATTTTCCATAATTTGCACCCTAGGGAGCAATTTTATGAAAAACCTAAATTTGTAATAAATTTTGCAAAATAAATCAAAAATTTTGAAATTTTTAGGGAACCTTACTTGAAATTTTTTGCAACTCGGTAAAAATATCTCCCACCAATTCACTCTAGTTCGCAATATTTGGAGGAAACAAAAAGTTAGGGTTTTTGCCCTAATTTTGGCCCGATCGCAGCTCTGATACCACTTGTAATGAAATTACTTGTATAATTCATATTATGAGCAACAATAGAACACCAAATAACACAATATTTTAGAATAATTATCTCAATATGCAATTAGAATAGCTTTTCCACTTCGAGAGGGCAACCTCCAAACCATATAATAAGACTCAAATGCTCCAATGATAATGAAATACTTCCTATAATCCCCTATATATACTATTCATATGCTATGGCCATCACCAAGGCCGGCCTATTAAGCATGAGAAAGTATAAATGATATAGTAAAATGATATGGTAAGCCACAAGTTGGCTACTCATATCCTAATACAAGCAATAGGTTAAGGGCGTAGCAAGTTCAATGTATGGGACACATTATAAGTGGATGAAAGAGCTTGATGAAAAGTTTAATAGTAAGTTCAGGTGGTGTGTACATGGGTAAGTATTATGCTACAAAATTGAGAGAATTTCTCAAACTAAGGAAGTTCACGTTGGATCCCAAATTAAAGGGGATATGCATTGGTCATCCATCTAAGTGCTCAAGTGGTTTAAAGGTTTTGCGTAGATAGAGATATGAAGACTTCAGGGGGCATAAATGACTATAGTAAGTATTCAATTTTTTTGACTAATTCAAGACTAAGAATAGTGAAACCGACATCCTACAAGTTATTCAAAAGATGTGTTCTCAAGTCAAGGTGTAAAGAGATCAATATGAGTGTCTCGTGTATTAAAAAGGGTGATGATTGATGGTCTCAAATGTATTATTGGTGTCATGTGGATGAGATAACAAGATGTGTATTGTAGGAGTTATTAGAAATCAATAATACAATCAGTGTGCAAGAATAAAATATAAGGTATGTGTATATGAACAACTTGTAATTGGGAATTTAAAAGGGCTATTAAGTTTCAAGTCCAATGAATAAGGTCAATAAAAGGTGTTTCGAGTAGTGGTAGTTTGATAATATAGTTTGTGCTCTATATGGTCTTCTAAGACTGTATTTATTGTTTAATTACCCATCTATGAAACTTTGAAGTATGGTATGTCATGAAATTTTGATTTAGCTCATCACTAGTCCGGATTGGAAGGAAAGACCTAGTAAGTGCAAATAACTTTCATAGGTTCATTTTTAGCAAGGGTATAATATATTGATTGATTCATTAATATAAGTGTGTCTTAAATTAAGTATACAAGGTGATAAGTCTAGTATGACAATGTATTTAAGTGCAAAAATTACTTCAGACCTTTCCCAGTATGTCATCCGATCTTAAAAACAAACATGATGTCCTTGTATGTATTTTCCCAAAGGAAGAGGATACCATGAAGACACTTTGTTTTCATATGAAGATGTGGAATTATATATTAAGATAGAATTATATATTACTTCCAATGCATGAATATTGTGTTCAATATTGTCTCGGGCAAAGGTTTGAATGGTCAAGGGTATCACGAGGATAGGATCAAAGATGAACAACATGAAGGTTTGGTATTGTCATTCAAAAGGCTCAAGGTAATAATTTTTTTGATTAAATGGTGATTCTTAGGACCATAAATATGTATTTCAGAGCATGATATGATAATGAGAGAAAAATTATGTATCTATAGGATAGTAAGGCTTGTTGGCATTCTCCAAAGGTATGTGAGATACTTATCATCCCAAATAGGCATCCCAAGATGTTCTCAAGGAAGGACCGACAAGATAGACATGGTACATGTAAAAGATAATATATAAATTTCATGAAGTGATAAGACATTTCTTTTGAAGTAGACATACTTTGTGTCAAAGAGCTTGTTTATCTTTGTGTTGAAAGGGTCTCCACTTCCTCTAGAAGTGAAAAATAGTTAGTATTGGGAAGACAATATGATTTACAAAATTGAAGTCTCGAAAGAAAGGCCTTTAGTAGATTTGATTATCATAATTAATGATAGGAATATACACTTCATCAACATAATATAGAAGGATGGAACTATGTAAATATATACGCAGCAGTCTATTATAACATATCAAGGTAAGAAGAATTTGGTTTGGATCTTGTACTAGGTATCTTAGGGTCTAACAAACATTAAAAAGTAAGATTATTAGTAAATAGAAAGCTCACTTCAAGGGTGGTGTTAATCATGTTTTAAAATCAATATTAAAACAAGGTAAGAAGGTTGAAGTCACCTGAAATGGTAGTTCGGGGATGAAGCAATGTGGTCAATACATCTTTAAGTCATAAAAACAAGGCATGTTGTCTAAGTTTGTGTTTTCTGGATAGAGAAAGATATTATCTTCCAAAGGGGAGATATAAGTCAGTATTTGATGTTGTGTGTGGGTCTCCATGGCTTGTAAACTTTTTTTCGATGTATTGAAGTTTTCATTCAAGGACTATGGTCCTAAAGAGTGAAAATGCTCACTTTGGTGGAAAAATTGTTGTTTTTAGCATGGTATAAACTAGGAAGAGGTTGAGAAACATGTTTAAAGGTTAAAATTTGTAGTATTGTCATACGGGAGCTTATTTATTGACCATTTCAGGTCCATAAGATTGGTATATGTTGTTAAAGGAGTCAAAGAGAAACAAGTAAAGTCCCCTGGGGCTATCTAAGCAAGTAAGTCAGCTTTTGTGCATTGTTATCTTATGTTGTCATTTTACATGTAGTATTTATGTAATTGTACCCTTGTAATAGATGGAAAAGGGGGAGAGAGGCATAAGAAACATGGAAAAGAGGTTAGGTAGATGTTGGTCATGTTGGAATCCATCAATATTTCTGAAGATGGTTGCCATCAATGACAAAGGGGATATTGTTGGCCATTGTGTGTATTTTTGACATTGATGTCAACTCCATTGATGGAAAAGGGTGTCATGGTTTTGTATGTATCTCCATGAGGTGTTATTCAGGTGTCAAACATGAAGGTTGATTGGTAGTGTCAGGATTTGGTGAGTTGTTATGGTGTCTTGACATGGTTCTACCCTGTATAGTCATGGCATGAGTCTTATTGAGGTGATTGGATTATTTCATGAGGTCAAAAATGGTTGGTATGATGTTTCATGAGTGTCTATGGGCCTACATGTGGTAAACATGGTCAGCTCATAGTTGAGTCGGGTCATTTTAGGCTTGTTTCCAACCCTGGTGCATGTAATATGAGGTAGAGTTGTGAGATTTGTGCCTCGATCCGTAAATTGATCGAAACATTTTCATCGATCACACTTCCCTATAGGCATTAAATTATTTTCCAAACTTACCCCATTAAAATCAACTTAAAGCAATGTAATAATTCAAGTACACTGCACATAGGTTGATAATGAAGTTTGACAATGCCTATGTCTCTGGGTTCCTTAATAGAACCGATATATTATCAACTTCAAATGACTGTAATAAATAATACAATGTAAGCATGATAATACTGAATACATAAGAACAAAAATATTTATACCAAGTAGCAACCCTGCTAACACATTTGATCTAGTATTCTCCTTCAGTCACAAATTCCTTTGGTATATCGATTGGTCTTCCGGATGGCTCCCCAGTCGATTCTCCAGGCTCTGCATTCTGAAGTGTGGCTCAAATGTGGCCTATTGGGTAGTTTGAATAACTCCCAATAACAATGTTTCACCTATTAAAATAATAGGTCTTATCTTCATCTTGTCGATAACAAATAATCGATCATTAATGAAGATGATACCTATATGATATAGGTCTTATCTCTCCATAATACCTATTTTAAAATAGGTCTTTAGTTTCCATATTGTCGCCACGATCGACATCAAACTTCCCGCGTCGTCCTTCTCGCTCGCTCAAAGTACTATCTTCTTGGAGAGAATTCAAAGCTACAAAATAATATTTCACCTATTAAAAATAATAGGACTTAAAAATAATAATAATGCCTATAATGATAGGGCTTACATATTTACATGCCTATAATAATAGGCCTTAGCTCCAAATGTGCCTATAATAATATAGGACTTATTTCTCAAAAATGTGGGCCTTCACATTTTATTATGGCCACACATTATAACACCACCATTTTTGCCTATTAAAATAATAATAATAGGACTTATAAATATTTATCCAAAATATTCCCCCTCCTTAGAGCTCCAAGAAAATAGATTAGAGTTGTGTGTCTTTGATGCACTTTAGAATTCTCGAGATAACACCTAGTCGTGACTGGCATATCACTCAAGATAGGATGAGCACTCACCAAGTGCGTAAAGGTACCAGGTCCCTCTTTAGGGTTGTTGTAGCAGAATGGTAGCATGATGAAGTAATATAAAAAGTATATACTTAGAAACTAATCCATCTATACCTAGTTACATAGTACCAGATCTATAAGTGCTTAAGTATAAATCATCATGACATCAATAGTATGCAATGAAAAATAGATAAGACACTGTTGTTCGGCCAACATTCTTCATATATTCATCATACCAACAGTACAGAAGCTTCATACAATACTAGCCATGCACGCATGGATCTGTTACAATTATCCAGTCTCATGCACTCATGGATCTCTAATCCTTTTAACACCGTATATGTATCTGTGTGTCTATTACTAAGTAATTCATTACATATATATAGGGTGGGGAACTCACCCTTCACCGCCTAACTCTACCAAAATAGGTTGCATGCTAATAATAGCCACGCGCCTTTTACAACTATAGCCATACATGCAAGTATGCTATCTATAGATCGCTGATAGTTAACTATAGTGGTGAATCTATTCTTGGCTTATGTCCATGCAAGAGTGATTCGACATGCTCTTTGAAATCTCCATGAAGAGTGGTGCGCAAGTCTCGGCATCACTTTGTGTGCTCTGCATGCCAACCTCTAAAAATAGCCCTAATCTCCAAAATCAGCTAAGTCTCGAATTATGACTCTGCACCTCTACGTGCGATGCTTTCCTATTCCTTCGCACCTTGCTCCTATGTTGTTCTCCTGTGTGGACTATGTGTGTGAGTTCTACTAAGTGTTTTCTCGATCAACATTACCCCACACTAATCTCATTATTGCCTTGAAAATGGTGATGTCCAAAACTTACACAAAGAATGGATGAATAAATATTGGTTGAATAAAGAATTTTTAATAAGGTATACATAACAAAAACTGTTTAGGTCCTCGGACTCCTCTATTTCTTTCTGGAGTATTAGCTCAGGATATTCCTCTTTTATATCTACCTCCAAGTTCTCCCACTCTGTCAAGGCCGTTCCTACCTTCTCTGGAACATCTACAATGATAGACTCCAGCTCATCCATAGTTAATTTTCCCTACTCATTCTGTATCACAAGCATTACGCTTGACATAGAGGTTTGCACCCCTTCCAATACATCCATCTTTTGAGCAATGAGCTTTCCAAGCTCATCCAAGCTCTACTTATGTGGTGACTATGCCACAACTAGTGTCTCACACTTTTGCTTTACCAGAGTTAATCATTCAAAGACGGCCTAGTGTTGCATCCTTCATAGCCTTTTGTACTTCATTATCTTTCTCTAGTGTTTTTACCGTGATCAGTGCATCTGGAGCTATGCATATCATTAGTGCATGGTCGGCTTTCTTCATCTCATTGTGGATGGCTTGTAGTAGGCCTTCATAAGTAGCAATCTTCCTTGCTACTCCAGCCTACACTTTTTTGCCTCTTCCGCTGGGTCTTTGGGCCACTATGTCATGTGCACCTTTTCATCATTTAACACTAAGTCTATCATGGCCCGTACATAGTGCATTATAGAGGGAAATTCTTTTGGAACCCACACTTCCAAATGTGGGCGCGCTTTTATTACATCATCTCCAATCTCCTCCGCCATCTCGACAAAAGTCTCATATTTTCTCTTGATCGGTCCTTTTCCTGCACTAGGTGTGCTATCTCCACATCCTTGGCTTTTAGCTCCTCTGTCAGTGCTTTAATGGTAGCAAATTTATCAACATTTCTTCTTACTACTTCAGCAGATACCTTTACCAAGGCATTACTTACCTACTCATCTGTCATCACCATTGGCTTGATTGTCATGTGCCTTATTTCAGGTGCCTTCTTCAATCATCTAGAAGCGCATGATTCCTCACCGACATTGAAATATGGTTCATCCATATGCATGTGCATTGACCATGAGAGTTGCTTCCGTGTACGCAATGTCGCCTTGTCCTCATCCATGAGCACCCATCCAAATAGATCCTTTTGCTCAATGGTGCTCTGAACCGAGTGCAAACAATCATCTTTGGGTCTTCTACATACCCCATTGTATGTACCTTGGTATCCTCACCTATTTTTCGAGATCTTGGACCTCTTGGAATGGTTACATCAAGGTTAGGGATACTAGCTGTACCCTCATCATTGTCTTGTGTGTCCTCTCGATTGTTCTCTTTCCTCTTTTCCTTACCTTTTCTCTTCCTCCTCGTGCTGAGGCTCTTCTTCTGCTGGAGATGAGGGCACTTTCCCCTCAGATTCTTTTGCTTCATCACCTAGCCTGAGTTTCCTTATTTTCTTCTCCTCTGGATCCTTCACTGGTGAGAGTCATGGTGATCCCTTCATTTCTTGTTGGCCCTCTCCTTGAGCCCTTGTGCGCTTAAACACCTTTTTAAACCTCTGGTCACCCTACTCTATCTCGGAAGCTCCTTCTCCCTATGAGGCCATCACATGCTCCTTCCCCTTTTGGCCAGATGGTTGCTTCCTCCTGCGCACCAAACCACCGCTATCCTCCTGCTCTTCATCCTCTTCCTCATCATCTTGCTAGGGTTCAGAAGGCCTAGGTACCTGTTGTCCACTCAAAATTCCCCTTGCTCTTGAGAAGTGAATTTTAAAAATTTTTGAGTTTAAGTGTCTTTTCTGTTGAGCTGGTAGTGTGAAAAAAGTCATGAAATTGAAAAAATCCATGTTTCGGGTCATTTTGTATGTATTTCGGGCCTGTCGGACATTTTTGTCCCGCGTGTCCCAAGTTCCGAAGTGCGCTCTGTTCCCCGATCGGCTGAAATCCCCGAAGTTTTCCCATTTTCGGGCCCGTCGGAGCTTTTCGTCCCAACTGTCCCAAGTTCAAGATTGCGCTCTGTTCCCCGATCGGCCGAAATCCCCGAAGTTGTTCCATTTTCAGGCCTTTCGGAGCTTTTCGTTCCAAGTTTCCCAAACTTAACGTGCGAAATTTGTTCAATTTTACTAAAACACCCGAACCGCGTGACTTCGCACTTTCATGTCCCGAATGTCCCAAAGTTAATTCTCATAAGTTGTTTCATTTTCGGCCGATTCTCCTGAACCGCGTACTTCGCGTGTTTTCGTCCCGAATGTCCCAAACTTCTCCAGACCTCTTGTAACATTTTCACCCGAACTGCCGAGTCGCACACTTCGAACTTTTTGTCCCAAATGTCCCAAAGTTAAAGGTGCAAGTTGTTCCAATTTCGCCGAAACACCCGAGTCGCATACTTCGCTGCTTTCGTCCCAATTGTCCCAAAAGGCATTTGTGCATCTTCTCCCCGCTTCGCCCGAATCACACCGAGCCGCATGTTTCGCACATTTGCGTCTCACATGTCCCAAGCGAACCAACCGCCATTCATACTTATTTTTTCCCGCTCTACCCGAGTATGTTGTTTTTCAAACCGATGGATATGAATTTAATGAGCATTGATCACCCTTCTCTCTCCTCAACGGCTATATAACGAGCAAACCACCTTTGTAATTCTTACATTGTTTTCATGCTACCCTTGCTCGAACCCCTGCGCGTGTATCCCTTTTCTCTGTAATTCCTCCCCGAATTTAGGTTGCGCCTCGATACTATCAATATCATGGATAAAGAGCTCAAACTCGGAGCAGCCAGATAGTAGACCTCCGACTCATGGGACAGAAGATGAGAACATTTTATCAAGTAGTAAAGTCTTTGATGATGCAAAGGACAATCTATCAAGATCCTGGGTTTACAGCGTAGAGTGGGAGATCAGAGTCTTGGAGGAGGCTTTGGGAGAACTAAAGAATAGTTGGCGTAAGAGCGAAGCTTTCAAGACATTGGTTGCCTCGGCTTTCAAAGATATATACTTTGTCATCTTTAGGATGAAACTTCTGGTGCGCCCCTTTCCTTACAAGAGATCAAAGCTCAGTTCAGAGCTTTTGTAAAAGATAATTTATTCAAGGAAAGCTTTGTCTCCAAAGAAAAATGAAGGAGATCTGCTCTCTTCAATATGCCATTGAAGAAGCAAATGAAGATTATCATACTCATGTCGAGTTTGATAAAGAAATGGAGAAGTGTCTTGGATTTTGGACTCAGTCTACGGCCAACACATCAATTTCTCATGGCAGAGACATAGCTGAAGCGTTAAAGAAATTCAGGCAGTGGATTCTGAAGTCAGTGGGTCCCTCCCAATGACTGGCCACTTGTCTTCTTCTCCTCATTCTTTTCTCTTCTTCCATTTCTTTTTCCGTTTTCTTTGTAATGAGTTGAGGTACTGCGATTGGAAGTCCTTAACTATTCTTTAGTTAAAAGAAATGGTTACGAAGAGTAACTGATTTGTAAGCTATATAATGGCCTTCCTTACGCCATTCTAAGGGAGGAAGAACTTGGCATATTTTCTGAAAGTGTAAATAGATCACAAAGAAATCAATACAAAAGGGCTTTCCATTCTTTGTCTATCTAATCTCCGTTATCTCTGAGCTTTCGTTTAATGTTTGTGAAGATCATTTGTTACTAGTTTGTTAGTCTCGCTGATTGCATACTCTTCACTTTGCAATACATGGTGATCTTGTACAACCAAGAAGGAACTTTGTGTCCTTGATTAATGAATCTGTGTTACGTTAAGAAACTTTGTGTTCGCAGATGTTATTTACAGAACTTTGTGTCTTTAAATTCCATATTATTTATACGATACGAATGATCTTGTTCTAAATTCACTGTAAACCTCACATACATAAAGAATTATTCTGCTATCTATAATTCTGCATGTTGCCTTTCTGCTCGTTCTCGTCTTCCCATTCCTCCGTCCTTTTGTACTTGAACATCCTCATTGAAAACACTTTTGTAATATCCAAGTTTAAGCGTAAAATAATGTATTGTACATTTGTAAATAAGTTCGTTTCTGAATAAGGGAACCTCTCCCATTAAAGAGGAGGGACTTCTTGTCCCCTGACTGTTGCTCTTCTTAAAAGTCCTATTTGACGACCAACAAGATGCGAGATGTTCTCCATGGTACGCTTCCCCTTCGATGGCCCTAAAAGCGCAAACTCATTTTCCACATACTTGTTATTTTCCATTTTCAGCTTAAGTTGAAGGTATATAAGTGCATCCCCGATATCCACAATGGAAAGTGTCTCTGGTTTAATGCTCAAAATCTCCGAGATAATACTCTCGTTGTATGCATTCTTCCCTGGATATCCATATGTTTTCCGCAAGGTGTGGTATTCACAATCCACCTTGTCTGCATTAAATACTAACCTTCGTGTGTCAGTGAACTGATGAACTGAAGCTTGGAAATATCACATGGAGAACACGTAAGGCAATTTGCACTAGGGGCTCCATGACCCATCTACCATTGGAAAGCACACAATACAAAAATCTTGGTAGACTACAAACTGATCCTGCTTCCCAAATACTAAAGGTAGCTCCTTAGGTATCCGCCATTCTTCTTCAAATACCATGTGGATCCTGTCATACCACATCTCTTCTCACTCCTTGAATCTGTCTGTCATAGACCCTTTGCATAAATATTTGCTGAATCGTTCAGTTGGAGACTTGTTATTGATGGGGTATTCCCATATGTTCTCTTTTGGGCCATCTGGTACCCCAATCTCCATGAATACCAAACTTAGCAAAACACAGCCAAAACTTATCTTGTTTCCTCGCACATGCTTCCTCTACTATTTTCTCTGCAATGAAGCCGGCAATGTTGTAAGTGACTCCTTCTGACATGCACCTTGCCACATGCAGCCACATAGAGTTAACTTGTGACCAACAATCTTGGTCATTCAAATTTGTAATTAGGTGTGTCTTTTGCTTGTACTACCGATAGTTTTGTAGTTTATCAATGTCCATTCCACGCGGTCCTTTCTGGTAGCCTAGCACTTTGTGTGTCTCCAAAATGGTGCTCTTGTCAGCTAGGTCAATCTTAATATCCTCACCTGTTGCCTTTAATCTAGTTACTTTGTGGCAATAAGAATGGGTGTCAATCTTACCCTCCGTCCTACAAAATAGAAAAAGTCCTCATGGACTCGGCTCATTAGCCATCTATACAATGGTGCATATTTCCCAAAGTATGGGAGCTCATACAACTAGTAGACACCAATCCTCTTCAGTAGCCTTTCCCCAGCATCATCATATACTGGCATGCCATCCTCAGTTTGTCTATTCATTCGGGAGGTGAGCAAGTCATCTAATTTCTTCTGATTGTCCTTTGTACGGTGGTTGTATTCACTGATTTTGCTTTTTCGTATGTGGGTATCCCATTCCTGGCCCATAATTACTTCCTCAGGGTACTGCATCTCTGAAAAATTGCTTTCTGGGGCCATCTCTTCCTCTTCTTCTACTACCACCTTCTTCTTTTCCTTTACTGGTGTTGCTTTCTTCTTTGGAGCCATTCTTCTCTTTGGGTTGTGTTTTCTATACCTTCTGCTGCAAGTTTTTACTAGTTCACTTCAAACCCTAACTCGATTCAACCATGCCCTAAATTGCAATCGTGAAATCACATGCCCTAGCTCATGTTACTCACACCCTACTTTGTTCAAACCCTTCTCCTATGGGGATACAAGCCTTTCTAATACAGATTTTTGTGCCTAGTTCTCTTGCTTCGTACCTTGAATCACTTTACTTAGCTCTTCACACATAGCTCTTTGTCAAATTCTTGTAGTCACAAGGGTAAAAATGAAATCACATCTCGTCCTTATATAGATTTAAAATTTTTGCTACATTAATTACTCCTTCACCTACCAAATATTTCTCATTTATTACCCATTTTTGTCATTTCCACGTGGTACATCTTCACGCCAAAAGCTATAACCTTCTAGCGCACCTTCCTACCCTTTGTCACAGACTTCTCTTCAGCACACTCTAGCACCCAAGTACCTCGTCACTTTGCACCATCTCCTAGTAGTTACCATGGCCACCACTTACCTTGCGTTATACTTTCCCTCATTCATCTCCATCCTTGGTTATCTTTGAGAAGCAATCTTTTGTCAATCACCCTTAGCAACCTTCTTTCTCAACACCTACAACATTAAATCTTCACAGCATATACCTGAGAGTCACCAACAATCCACCCCACACTAAAAGTATGTGTAGTCCTCTGTGCATCAACATGCTTCATATTGTAGTTAGCTTCATGTGCGCAAGCACGCTTATTACACAAAAACAAGAACTAAATTGACAAAGCATAGCGATGATGAAAGAAACACATTAAGGGAATGCAGAAAGGGAAACCTAATCTATCTAGAAATACTTGCCTTATTACAAACACCAAGAAGACTTATTTATAGTAGGGCTTCAACCTACTCCCGTTAAAATAACCAGGCAGCCTCGTGCCATCAATTGCTTCTAACTGGAAAGCACCTAACTCAAGTATATGAGTTATAATATACGGCCCCAACCAATGTACCTTGAGCTTCTCGGGATGGCACTAAAAGTTAGAGTCATACGTGTAGTACTATTTGTCCAACCGCAAGTTTCTTATCCCTGATATGTCTATCATGCCATGCCTTTTGGCATGCTTTCTCCTGTTTCTGACTCCAGATGTTATGGCTCGGTGCTCATCTAGTTGAACCATCTTCTCAATCTGTTCTTCCAAGGCTTGTTCATTAACTAGACTTCCAAAGACGCGTAATGCGTAAAGAAGGTAACACAAATTCTATAGGAACAACTGCTTCCTTGCCAAACACCAATTGAAAAGGTGTGGCTTTGTTCAATCTCTTGTATGTTGTTCGTAAGCCCAAAGAACAACAAATACTTTATCATCCCAATCTTTCCTTCCAACATCACAAATCTTGGTCAATGTGTGGCTCAAAATCTTGTTGAAAGCCTCAACAATTCCATTTGCATGAGGGTGATAGGGCGTAGTCTTATGGCGGGCCACCATAAACTCTTCTAATGGAATTCTTATTGTCTCATTCAAAAAATGTGTGCCCCTATCACTTGTTAAACTTAAAGGATAACCATACCTTGTTAGAACATTCTCCCATAAGAACCTTACTACCACGTAGATGTTGTACAATCCTTTGTAGGTACTGCCTCTGCCCATCTGGTAAGATAATCTATACAAGTGATGATATATCGCAATCCAATCCTGTGCGCGGCTGGTGAAATAGGCACTACAAAGTCAATTGCCCATTTCTTAAAGGGTTTTGCACTTGTAATTGGTCGTAAATGCATCTCATCCCTCTATCCTGGTTGACCTAGACGTTGACAATGGTCACATGTCTTACAATACTCTTTACAATCCTTATACAATGTTTCCCACCACAAACCAGCAAGTAGGATCTTGCACACTTTGTGGCATCACCTGCATAGTGGCCACCTGTAATACCACCATGTGCTTCTTCCATTATATCCTTTTGTTCATGTTCCAATACACAACAACATAACACCTCATCTCTACCTAATTTTTACAAATCACCACTGATTAACATGAATGGTGTCACGCGTATAGCAAGTTGCTTCTTCTCTAAAGCTTTCATGCCTTCTGGTGCCATACCAGTCCTTAGAAAGATAGAAATGTCCTCTAATTCTGATGGCACGTGTTGTAACCTATACAGCTATGCATCAGGCATGGTCTCTTTTATTGTTTCTGCCTCTTCACTTGATTGAATTGTAGACAAGTGATCCAGTCCATAATTACTTTTTCTTGGTTTTACCACAATCAGAAAGTCAAACTCTTAAAATAAGAGTATCCATCGACATATGCACCCCTGTAGGACGGGCTTGTTCACCAAATACTTTAATGCGATGTGATCTGTATAAAACACAAATGGTGTGGCCAACAAATACTGACAAAATTTGTGCAAGGCATATATCATGGACAAAGCTTCGGCTCTGTAGTGGTATAATTCTGTTCTGCAGGGGTCAACTTCCTACTAGCAAAACAAATGGGATGATCTACTATACCTTCTCCAGGTTGAGCTAAAATAGCACCAATGGCCGTGCCAGAGGCATCCACATGAACATGAAAAGGTTTATCCCATGAAGGAAAGTGCAAGATAGGTGTGGTAGTAAGCCTCTCCTTCAATATCTCGAACGTGTGCTGCTGTGATTCCCTCTAATAGAATGTACCTTTCCCTTGAGTAATTCTTCCAAAGGTGCGGAAATTTTGGCATACCCTTGTATAAAATTCCTATAATACCCTGTGTGACCCAAAAATCCACGCACCTCACTTTGAATAGCAGGCACTTTCAAGCCTACGATGACTGCAACTTTAGCTGGATCAACCAACAACCCTTCCTTATATATTATGTGCCTTAAAAGTGTGCCAAAGGGAGTAACAAAGATGCACTTCTTGATATTCAACGAGATACTCCACTATCTACATCTTTCAAATATTAAGTGCAAATTGTCACAATGATCTTTAATCAGCCGATAAATGGTCCAATCATCAAGATAAACCTACAAAAAGTTGTGAATAAAATCCTTGAATGCTTGCACAACTATTCTTGAGAATATAGCAGGTGCATTCTTAAAACCAAAGGGCATTACAATATAGGCAAAACTTCCCCATTCAGTAGTGAATGTGGTCTTTTCTTGATCTTCCAGTTAATCCTAACCTAATGATACCCTGATAACCCATCTTTAAATGAATATATCTCACGCCCAACCATTCATTCTAATATATCTTCTGTGAATGGCGTAGGAAAAGGATCAGTAACACATGTTGCATTCAACTCTCTATAATCAACACAAATTCAAATCCTACCATCCTTTTTATACTTATCACCATAGGAATGACCCATTTTGACTCATCCAATGGTTAAATGATCCCAGATGTTAACATCTTGTCAATCTCCTCCTTTACTTTCTCACGTAAATTGGGATTCATTCGATAAGGTCTCTTCCTAACGGGGAGCGCACCTTCCTTAAGATTTATCTTCATTTCTCCCGACAATGCATGCACACCTTTAAGTTCATGGTACCCCCTTGGAAATAATTCCTCATAGTCTCTAAGTAACTCTATAATCTTCGCCACTTCTGACTCTGACCAGTAATCTCCAATTATCACTTCCTTAGGTTCAGCTTCCGTCCCAATATTTACCTTTGTTGTCTTCATAGGCTCATGATATGCACACATATCTACATCCACACTGTTTAACACCTCGCGTGCTCCATGTGAATGATCCACCTCAAAATTCTCAACTTCCTCATCATCAATGATGTAGACCAGCTTCCCCTTGTCTTTTTCAAGAGAAGCACGCTTAAGTAGTATGGAATCATCTTCTTCTTCTTCAAAACACGCCCTTGTCTCTGTCTCACCAAATAATTCCTGAATAAGCTCTTCCACTTTCCCACTATCTCCCATGGTTAAGCACTTAATAAAGCTCAATGCCTTGTCCACTGGTGGCTTAGATGAGAAGAAGTCAAAGGTTTGGATCATCCTTGCAGTCAAATTCTTCCAATTGCCAGTTTCTCTATGTAATTCAACATATACATACCAAGCACGCGTGTAACCTTTTAGAGTAAAATAGAACCGATGCACCCAAAGTGAAAGTGGTAATGCTTCCTCGTCTGTTGTCTAGAGTCTCTCGGACTATTGAATGTAGTCTTGAAACAGGGTTGATCACCATGATAAGAGAAAATATTTGTAGATGCATTAATTTTTGAGAACCTGGCTGATAAGGCAATCCCAATATCTCCCCATGCCAAGAGATTATCCCTGTGAACCACCCACCAATGCACTACTGTCCCATGTAAAGTATATGATAGCATTTCTCTTCTCTTACTCGTCAGCCCAGTTTCCTTCCATGGCTTGCAAGAATTCAGTCAGACCTTCGGATCCAGAGATATATCGGGTACCGAGCAACCTATACATCCGACAAAGCGAAAGCCTTTCTTGCAAGCAACCGTGTGTTTAACCTCGCGCCCCACTAGCTCATAAGTTCTGTGAGCCTAATTATCACAAGCAATACTTGTGGTATCATTGATTGACCGAGAATCTTCCCAATGAAGGATCCCTTCCTTAGATGGGTCATTGACCTCGGGTCTTGTTGTCCACTCAAAATTCCCCGCTCTGATAAGAGTAAAATTTTCAAAATTTTGAGTTTAAGTGTTTTTCTCTGAAATGCCTAAGTCGTGAAATTGAAAAAATCTGTGTTTTGGGTCATTTTGTGTGATTTTCGGGCCTGTCGGAACTTTTTGTCCCATCTGTCCCAAGTACGAAAGTGCATTCTCTGCTTACCCGACCGCCGAAATCCCCGAAGCTGTCCCATTTTCGGGCCCGTCGGAGAGTTTTGTCCCAAGTGTCCCAAAACTTATTTTGCATGTTGTTCCAATTTCGGCCGAATCATCCTTCCCGCGTACTTCGCACTTTCCTGTCCCAAATGTCCCAAAGTTAAAAAGTGCGAGCTTTCCCATTTTCGGCCGATTTGCCCGAACCGCGTCCTTCGCGCAATTTTGTCCCAACTGCCCCATTTTAAAAAGTGCGAGCTTTCCCAATTTCGGCCGAGCCGGTCAAGTCGCGTACTTCGGAACTTTTTGTCCCGAATGTCCCAAGTCCAAACGGGCCCTTTGTTCCAATTTCGGCCGAAACACCCGAATCGCGTACTTCGCACATTTTCGTCCCATTTGTCCCAAATGCATTTGTGCGTCCTCTCCCTGTTTCGCCCGAACCAGCCGAGCCGTGTGTTTCGCGCATTCGCGTCTCACATGTCCCAAGCGTACCAAGTGTCATTCACACTTAGTTTTTCCCGCTCACTCCGAGTATGATGCTTTTCAAATTGGTGGTTGTGTATTCAATGCGCATTAAAGTCATTCCTCTCTCCAAACGGCTATATAACGAGCATTCCCCTTTGCATTTTTCGCATTGCTTCCATGCTATCTTTTGCTCGAACCCTTGCAATTTGAAAACCTGCGCGATACCCCCTCCATTTGCAAATTCCTTCCAGAAGTCTAGGTTGCAGCTCCGAGACTATCAATATGAAGATCAAGTTCCAGGGACAGGAGCAAATTTCTCCGCTTGAGTCTCATTGCTTAGCAATATAGGGGACAGCGTGGCTCGTCATCTCGAACTTCGGTGATTTTTGGGCAAGAATGACAGATGAGAGAACATCTTACTGGCGAATAAGATTTTCGATGATGCCAAAGACAATCTATCAAAATCCTGGGTCTACAGCGTAGAGTGGAAAATCAAAGTCCTGGAGGAAGCTGTGGGAGAAATGAAGAACAACTGGCAGAAGGGAGAAGCTTTCAAGACACTGGCAGCTGCTGCTTTCAAAGATATACATTGTCATCTTCAAGATGAAAACTCTGGTGCTTCCTTGTCCTTGCAAGAAATCAAAGCTCAGTTCAGAGCTTTTGTCAAAGATCATCTATTCAAGGAAAGCTCCATCTCTAAGGAAAAGATGAAGGAAATTTGTTCTCTTCAGTCTGCCATTGAAGAAGCAAACAAAGATTATCATACTCACGTCGAGTTTGATAAAGAGATGGAGAAATGTCTGGGATTTTGGACTCAATCTGCAGCCAACACGTCAGTCCCTCGTGGCGAGAGATATAGGCCGAGTCATTAAGAAATTCGAGCAGCGGATTCTCAAGACAAAGTGGGTCCCTCCCGAATCGCCACTGTCTCCTCCTCCTTTCTTTCCTCTTCTTCCCATTCTTTTCGTATTCTTTGTAATCAGTTAAGGTATTGCAATCAGGCGGTCCTTAACTATTCTTTAGTTAAAAGAAACGGTTACGAAGAGTAACTGACTTGTAAGCTATATAATGGCCTTTCCACGCCATTTTGAAAGGAGGAAGAACTTGGAATATTTGCTGAAAGTGTAAATAGATCTTAAAGAAATCAATACAAAAGGGCTTTTCATTCTTTGTCTATCTAATTCTTGTTATCTCTGTGTTTTCCTTTAATATTGTGGAGATCATTTTGTTCCTAACTCGTTAGTCTCTCTGATTGCATACTGTTCAGTTTTGCAAATACAGTGATCTTGTACAACCAAGAAGGAACTTTGTGTCCTTGATTAATAAATCTGAAGAAGGTTATTTATGGAACTTTGTGTCTTTAAATTTAATCTCATTCAGCCATCGCAAATGATCTTGTCTTAAATTCTTTGAAGCTTCGCATACACGAGGAATTATTCTGCTATCTATAATTCTGAACGTTGCTATTCTGCTCATCTTCTTATTTCCTTTCCTCAGTCCTTGTGTAATTGATGATCCTTGTGGAAAACACTTTCGTAAAATCCAAGTTTGACCATAAAACAATGTTCTGTACATTTGTAAATAAGTTCATTTCTGAATAAGGGAACCTCTCCCATTAAAGAGGAGGGACTTCTTGTCCCCTGACTGTTGCTCTTCTAAAAAGTCCTATTTGACGACCAACAGTTTTTGGCGACTCCGCTGGGGAAAATCACATTCCAGTACTGCAATTTTTCGATCATCCTTTGATCTGGTGACTCCGCGTTTCACTCGAGGGAGAAGGACCCTTGGTATCGAAGATTCTCAGTTTCAGCTTTTGGAGCAACAGGGTTTTCCTTTCCCTTCAAATAGAAGAACTCGTTCGACGAGCACTCCGCCTGTTCAAGATAGAAGTCCTACGGGTGGTATTCCTTCAGAACCTGCTAGTCCCAATCTACGAGCTTTGATCCTAGCTGGTGTTACAGTTCCCTTCCAAGCCGTATTTCCAAGAATGGCGGCACAATTGCCATGGGGTCAACGTGTCGGGCCCCTGGCCCTTAATCAGCCTTTGCATGAGTTACCTAGAGGTAACCGAAAGAACTTCCCCAAATTTAAAGGAGATGGCAAAGTACACCCTGATGAACACATTGCAGCCTTCATAGTTGCATGTGGAGTCTTGGGAGTTGAACATGAAGACGTCTCAGTAAGGCTGTTCGTTGAGACGTTACAGGATAATGCTGCTGACTGGTTCTATCACCTTCCGGCTGGTGCCATCACCGACTGGAATACAATGAGAACTCAGTTCGAAAGCCGTTTCAAGCCGGCAGAAGATGTGCATGCCCTGCTTGCCCAAATTTCTCAGATAAAGAAAGATCCATCAGAACCCATGAGAGAATTTGTGGCTCGGTTCAATAGACTGATCAACAAAATTCCTGTAAATACTCGACCGGTTGATCAAATTCAAAAATGTTTCTTTCTAAATGCTCAAACGCCCAAAGTCAGTTATGCTCTAAGAAGGGCTAATCTTGGAACGTTAATTCTGGATCAAGAACTGGCTGTTAGTGTCGAGGATGACCTGATCATGTCAGGAAAGTTAAAGAGAGATCCTCCCAAATCTAAATCTGCTGCTTCTTCCTCTTCCACCTCTGGACCCAATACTGATCCATTAGTCCAGAAACTTGCAAATGATCTAGTAGCTATAAAGAAACAATTGGCTCAGCATGCCCCATATGCAGATGTTCCAAGAAGAAATTTTCAGCCCAGAAATCATTTGCCTGCTCCTCACACAAGACTAGCACTTGAAGGACCTCCTGTCAAAGTTCCTGTGAATGCAACCTGTGAAGTTGAAGAGCCCGATGATGATGTGGACGATGAAGCTCGTGAGGAGTTCCTGGAGGAATTTGATGATGAGGCGGAAGAACTCGAAGGATCTCGGGTTAATTTCTTTACCACCGAAGGCACTGATGACGGAGATGACTATGATGAAGTGGTAGCAGATATGAACAGTGAATCATTTGCTGTCATGACTCGAGAACAGACAAGGCAGAAGGAGAAAGTAACACAGCCCATGAAGAAATCTAAGGAGCAGCCAGCAACTATTCCTGTAATTGCCAGAAGAGGATCTCCTATCCCTACCTCATCTACACCAAAGGTAAGTACTGTCAATCCTGCTACCAAAGTTGCTTCTTCTTCTTTTTCTCCTAAAGTTGATAAGCCTAGAATTCCAAATGATGATGGCCCATCCACCTCTGGATCCTTTGATATTGTTGATCATCTAAAAAGGACTAAGGTTCAAATTTCAGAAGCTGAATACTACCAAACCCATCCCAAAGCTTTTGCCAAGATGATCCAATTTGTTAATTCCCATTCCAAGACCACCTCTAAAGGCCTTTTGCCCACTCCTCCTTCTACACCACAGCCTAGTCTGGTAGCTGCTGTCACCTCGCCTGGTGACAAAATCAAGCCTTTTTATGTAACACTTCTTATAGCTGGCCATAGGCTCAGTAACTGTGTCATAGATTCCGGAGCCTCAGATAACGTGATGCCTGCTAAAGTAGCTCATGCTTTAGGCTTGACCCTCACTCGTACTTATGGATCTTGCTACTCCATGGAAAGTAAGGAAGTGCCTTTGGTTGGAAGGATTAAAGATGCACAAGTGGCTTTTGCTGCTTTACCTGAAAAGAAAGTCTTGGCTACCATCCTAGTAGCAGACATTCCTCCTTCTTATGGAATGTTGCTAAGTAGGAACTTCTGTAAAGATGTGGGTGGAGAGATTCAAATGGATTGGTCACATGCACTCATACCTGTCAATGGACACATGAAGAAGCTGCTGCCTGAGAAACAATCTGAGTATATTGTGCAGAAAACGGATGATCCTAAGGCACAAATACTCTATGAGGACATAGGTCATGGTAATTACATGATTCTGTCCCCTGATGAAATCCAACCCTCCAAAGTATCACCCAAAGATCCCAATGGTGTTTGGATTTTAGAATTTGATGGAAGTTGTTCCTCGGCTGGTTCTGGAGCTGGTGTCCTGCTAGTGTCACCTGAAGGCTGCCTACACCCTTTTTCATTTAAGTTGCAGTTCGAAAACACTAACAATACAGCAGAGTATGAGGCTCTCATTCTTGGACTGCAAGTGGCCAAAGAACGAGGTGTAAAAAATCTTCTGGCTCGTGGTGATGCAGAGCTGATTGTGAAACAAGTCAGAAGCATTTTTCAGGTAAAAAATGGAAGGCTGAAGCATTACGGAATCAGGTTTGGGATTCAATTGAATTCCTTGATGCTTTCTCCATTGAAGCAATACCCAGAGAAAAGAACAGCAGGGCTGATTCACTGGCTGTCTCAGGGTCATTATTGATTCCCCATCCTGAATTCTCTCAGGATAAGTTCACTATTGAAATGGTCCACCGGCCTAGTGTTCCTGACAATACTAATAACTGGCAAGTTTTCAACGATGACCAGCATTTGCTTTCCTTCCTGGAACTCAAGGGGAATTTCGAACAACTATATTTTGAGGGAAGTGACAACCTGCCTCGTGAGAGTGTGTCCTCTGACCAAGCTGTCACCCAAGGAGAAGAAACAGATCAGGAAGGGTGCATTAAACTCAAAGGAAACAAGATTCCCAAAGGTTTGGTGAGTTTGGAGGAGTTGTTTGATAAACATGACAGATATGTAAAATCTAAAGCTTCTACCGGACCTCAGCAATCAGCTGAGTATGATAAGATTGATATAGGGAGTTCTACTGATCCCAAGCTGGTAAATATTGGAAAATGTTGCACAACCGATGAGAGGAGAAGAGCAATTGATCTTCTAAGGAAGTATAAGGATGTTCTTGCATATTCTTATGAGGATCTAAAAGCCTTCAAGCCAAAAGACATGCAGCACTCTATCCCTCTCAAACCAGGAATCAAGCCTTTCAAGCAGAAACAAAGGCAGTATAATCCCAAAATAGCTGACACTATATTTCAGGAGATTCAGAAATTGTTGAAGGCTAAAATCATTTTTCCCATTCACCATTCAACATGGATTGCAAACATTGTGCCTGTTAGGAAGAAGAATGGTGAGATCCGCATCTGTGTTGATTTCAGGAACCTGAATCAGGCTTCTCTGAAAGATAACTACCCTCTGCCTATGATGGATCAAATATTGCAAGCAGTAACAGGATCTGAAATGTTATCTATGCTTGATGGATTCTCGGGATACAATCAGGTAGAGGTTGATCATCAGAGATCAACACAAGACAGCCTTCACCACTCCTTGGGGTACCTTCGCCTACAAGAGAATGCCTTTTGGGCTGATTAATGCTGGTGCCACTTTCCAGAGAGCTATGGATTTGGCTTTTGGAAGCTTGAAAGGGAAATGTATTGTCATATACCTTGATGATCTGACAGTGTTTTCAAAGACAAGAGCAGATCACTTCACCACTGAAAGCTTGATTAACAAAGATGCCGAGAGCATGGGATTTCTTTAAATCCTAAAAAATATGTCTTCTGTGTTACAGAAGGAAAACTATTAGGGCACATTGTCTCCAAGGATGGTATTAAGATTGATCCTGAACGAGTTCAAGCCATCCAGCAAATTCCTCTCCCAACCAGTAAAAAAGGCGTGCATTCCTTTTTCGGTAAGATCAATTTTTAAGAAGATTCATCCCTGATTTTGCTGAATTAACTTTGAACATCTCTCAGATGATGAAAGGGAAGCAAGCGTTTGGTTGGTCTTCTGAAGGAAAGGAATCCTTTGAGGGTATCAAGAAAGCTATTGCTAAAACTCCAGTTTTGGCCTGTCCTGACTTCAGCAAAGATTTCATCATCTATTGCTATGCTACAGATAATACCCTGGCTGCTGTCTTAACCCAAGAAGACTCTGATGGACATGAGCTACCAATTGCCTTCATGAGCTATATCCTGAAGAATCATGAGCTGAAATACACCATGATGGAGAAGCATGCTTTTGCGGTCGTCGTCAAGCCGTCAGCGATTCCTGTTTCTATATCCTCAACTCTCACTCTATGGTGCTGGTTCCAGATACGACTGTTAAGTCAATTCTTACACAGCAAGAATTTGGGTCCAAGAGAGGAAACTGGGTGGCTAAAGTCCAGGAGTATGACATTGATATCAAACCGACCAAGCTGGTTCGTGGAAAAGGTCTTTGTGAGCTCATTGCTGAAGGAGCCAAACATGAGTTGCTGGAGGAGAAAGCTGACATTCCTACTGTCCTATTCCTTAGTTCAGTCGATGAATGGTATTCTGACATCACCCATTTTCTCACCTATGGGGAATGCCCCTCTCATTTAACTACCAAGGAAAAGAGGACTGTTAAATTGAGATCAGCGCAATATGTACTGTGGGAAAATGCCTTGTTCAAGCGTGGTTTGGATGGGAGATTTCTGAAGTGTGTGGACAAGGAGCAGCAGAGAAAGTTGCTCTCAGCTTTCCATGATCAGGCATGTGGAGGGCACTATTCATCAACAGTCACAGCTCACAAGATACTCCGGGGAGGATATTACTGGCCTTCCTTGTTCAGAGATGCATCCAAGTGGGTGGATAAATGTGAAGCTTGTCAGACCTTTGTGGGAAGACCTAAATTGGCATCTTTACCTCTCAAGCCAGTTGTGATTGAGGAACCATTTCAGCAATGGGGTCTAGACTTCATTGGTGCACTGAACCCTGTTTCTAGTGCTGGTCACACGCATGTGCTAACTGCCACTGACTACTTCACCAAATGGGTGGAAGCTATTCCAGTCAAGAGCACTACTTCTGAAGTTGTATGCAACTTCATCAAAGAGAACATCTTGGTAAGGTATGGTGTACCTAACAAGATTGTAAATGAATAATGCTTGAACTTTTCCTCAACCGAGATAATGGATTTACTTTCTGGGTATGGCATCTCTCGGCTCATTCTTCAGATTATTACCCCAGGGAAATGGACAAGCAGAATCCACCAACAAAAATCTGGTGACTATCATAAGGAAGTTGGTCAATGAGTCTCAGCGAAACTGGCATAAGAAGCTTTATGATGCTCTTTGGGCAGACAGGATCACACCCAAAAGAGCCATTGGAATGTCTCCTTTTCAAGTGGTGTATGGAGTAGAAGCTCAATTGCCAGTGACAGTGGAACTGCCAGCCTTGCACCTGATGAAGGCCATTGAAGATACTAGTTTCAGTGATGCTCTGGATAAAAGAATCATGTACCTGCACAAACTGAACGAGGATAGATTGGAGGTTGCTGACAGGATATCTGTTCACCAGCAGAAGGTAAAAGCTCTGTTTGACAAGAAAGCTAGGTTCAGAGAGTTCCAAGTTGGAGATACCGTGCTGTTATGGGACAAAAGACATGAACCTCGTGGCAGCCATGGAAAATTTGATTCCCTGTGGCTCGGACCATTCAAGATAAGACACTTTGCTGGTAAGAACTCTTTCTATCTTGATTACATGGATGGTTCCCCCTCCCACTTCCTTATAGTGGGCAGTATTTGAAGTTGTTCAAGTCCTAGGTGACTAGGGAGTCCCTTTGTATATTCTGTACAGTGTTTTTGCTTTTCTGCTTTCGGTGTGTTTCCCTTTTGTTGTTGTGTGTGTTGCCCTCTGTGTTGGTTTGTTTTTGACTCCTTTGCCCAATGGATAAGGCACTGGTCTGCTTCACCGAGTTATCTAAGTTCTTGCCTTGTCTCATTCCATGAATTTATACCAAGTCATCCCCAGAAGGAGCCAGCTGTTGTCCACTCAAAATTCCCCGCTCTGATAAGAGTAAAATTTTCAAAATTTTGAGTTTAAGTGTTGTTCTCTGAAATGCCTAAGTCGTGAAATTGAAAAAATCTGTGTTTTGGGTCATTTTGTGTGATTTTCGGGCCTGTCGGAACTTTTTGTCCCATCTGTTCCAAGTACGAAAGTGCATTCTGTTACCCGACCGGCCGAAATCCCCGAAGCTGTCCCATTTTCGGGCCCGTCGGAGAGTTTTGTCCCAAGTGTCCCAAAACTTATTTTGCATGTTGTTCCAATTTCGGCCGAATCATCCTTCCCGCGTACTTCGCACTTTCCTGTCCCAAATGTCCCAAAGTTAAAAAGTGCGAGCTTTCCCATTTTCGGCCGATTTTCCCGAACCGCGTCCTTCGCGCAATTTTGTCCCAACTGCCCCATTTTAAAAAGTGCGAGCTTTCCCAATTTCGGCTGAGCCGAGCAAGTCGTGTACTTCGGAACTTTTTGTCCCGAATGTCCCAAGTCCAAACGGGCCCTTTGTTCCAATTTCGGCCGAAACACCCGAATCGCGTACTTCGCACATTTTCGTCCCATTTGTCCCAAATGCATTTGTGCGTCCTCTCCCTGTTTCACCCGAACCGGCCGAGCCGCGTGTTTCGCGCATTCGCGTCTCACATGTCCCAAGCGTACCAAGTGTCATTCACACTTAGTTTTTCCCGCTCACTCCGAGTATGATGCTTTTCAAATTGGTGGTTGTGTATTCAATGCGCATTAAAGTCATTCCTCTCTCCAAACGGCTATATAACGAGCATTCCCCTTTGCATTTTTCGCATTGCTTCCATGCTATCTTTTGCTCGAACCCTTGCAATTTGAAAACCTGCGCAATCCCCCCTCCATTTGCAAATTCCTTCCAGAAGTCTAGGTTGCAGCTCCGAGACTATCAATATGAAGATCAAGTTCCAGGGACAGGAGCAAATTTCTCCGCTTGAGTCTGCTGTTAGCAATATAGGGGACAGCGAAGCTCGTCATCTCGACTTCGGTGATTTTTGGGCAAGAATGACAGATGAGAACATCTTACTGGCGAATAAGATTTTCGATGATGCCAAAGACAATCTATCAAAATCCTGGGTCTACAGCGTAGAGTGGAAAATCAAAGTCCTGGAGGAAGCTGTGGGAGAAATGAAGAACAGTGGCAGAAGGGAGAAGCTTTCAAGACACTGGCAGCTGCTGCTTTCAAAGATATACATTGTCATCTTCAAGATGAAAACTCTGGTGCTTCCTTGTCCTTACAAGAAATCAAAGCTCAGTTCAGAGCTTTTGTCAAAGATCATCTATTCAAGGAAAGCTCCATCTCTAAGGAAAAGATGAAGGAAATTTGTTCTCTTCAGTCTGCCATTGAAGAAGCAAACAAAGATTATCATACTCACGTCGAGTTTGATAAAGAGATGGAGAAATGTCTGGGATTTTGGACTCAGTCTGCAACCAACACGTCAGTCCCTCGTGGCAGAGATATAGCTGAGTCATTGAAGAAATTCGAGCGGCGGATTACGAAGACAGTGGGTCCCTCCCAATAATCCGACCACTGTCTCCTTCTCCTTTCTTTCCTCTTCTTCCCATTCTTTTCGTATTCTTTGTAATCGCTTAAGGTATTGCAATCAGGCGGTCCTTAACTATTCTTTAGTTAAAAGAAACTTGTTCGAAGAGTAACTGACTTGTAAGCTATATAATGGCCTTTCCACGCCATTTTGAAAGGAGGAAGAACTTGGAATATTTGCTGAAAGTGTAAATAGATCTTAAAGAAATCAATACAAAAGGGCTTTTCATTCTTTGTCTATCTAATTCTTGTTATCTCTGTGTTTTCCTTTAATATTGTGGAGATCATTTTGTTCCTAACTCGTTAGTCTCTCTGATTGCATATTGTTCAGTTTTGCAAATACAATGATCTTGTACAACCAAGAAGGAACTTTGTGTCCTTGATTAATAAATCTGAAGAAGGTTATTTATGGAACTTTGTGTCTTTAAATTTAATCTCATTCAGCCATCGCAAATGATCTTGTCTTAAATTCTTTGAAGCTTCGCATACACGAGGAATTATTCTGCTATCTATAATTCTGAATGTTGCTATTCTGCTCATCTTCTTATTTCCTTTCCTCGACCCTTGTGTAATTGATGATCCTTGTGGAAAACACTTTCGTAAAATCCAAGTTCGACCATAAAACAATGTTACGTACATTTGTAAATAAGTTCATTTCGAATAAGGGAACCTCTCCCATTAAAGAGGAGGGACTTCTTGTCCCCTGACTGTTGCTCTTCTAAAAAGTCCTATTTGACGACCAACAGTCTCAAATAAAGCACGTATATAAATTCTATTCAAGTCCTCTTCACTTAAAGGTTCCACATATGGCCTAGATTTCACATCTGTTAATGGTATTATGACCCTTTCTTCCTTGTTCTCAAAGCTGATATACCCCTTGTTAAACCTCAAATCAGCATTGTTTGCATAACACCAAGGGTGCCCAAGCAAAGCTGGGAAGCTATCTGCTTCCACAAGTGCTAACACTTCAAAGTCTCCCGTGAACTTGGCCCCTTGTATAGTTATAGATGCATCCTTCAAAACTCTTATAGGAGTAGCTTTTGTCCTGTTTACCATGAACAATACATTAGATGATGGTTGTAATGGAGGTCTCCCCATTTGTACCCATGCATCCAATGTAAGTACATTTACTTTTGCACCTGTATCAATCAAAATATTGCTCAATAACCAACCATCCACAACAGCATTCAAAGTGATTTCCTTGTTGTAGTCGATGCTATCTGGGGGAGATTCGCATGGAATATCTATCTTCCAGTCTTAGTTCCCATGTGCGGAGTATTCCCCTTCAACCAATTTCCTAATAAAGGAATAATATTCTCCTAGCGCAACATCCTACATACCTCTTTGATGTCATCAATATCAGAAGGGTCCTTTTCTATGTCCTTATGCTCCAACTTCCGAGACTACTCTTTTAAACATTGTATCTCTCCCTGAAGATTCTTGAGAACCTCCATAGTCTCTTGATATACTTCCTTCTAATGAGTTGGATCTAGATACCTAGGATGCAAAACCTCCTCCCTAGTGATTGTTGGTTTCTTTGCAATACCTCTTTCACGCGTGTCACTTCAGCTCGTGTGGTTATCTTTATTGTTACTGCCTTGAGCTCTAGTGTTAACTTGGGCATCCACTGATTCTCTACCACACGCTAGATTCTAACCATCCTGCACCTTTGTTCTCTTGCTTGTGATATTTACTGAGATGCTCATATAATTCTAGACACTCTTCATAACTATGCCCCTTTCCACAAAACAAACAAGAAATATTCTGATGGGCATTCGCGCCTATAGTGGTCAGGTGAGCCACATGTATAGCAAGTTCCTCGAGGGAATTCACTTCTTCCCCTGCCTCAGCCTTGTCCTCCATATCCACCTCGATATCCTCGTCCTCTTCCATGACCTCCTTCAAATCTTCCATCATTCCTATCATAGCGCTTGATTATAATCCCTATCCTGATGTTCGTTCTTTCCTTTAGAATTATCAGCCACACTCGCTTGTCTCACCCCAATATCAATGGCATCATGGATCTAGCCAATCAATCTACAATCTTCAGTATCATGGGTTGTGGACCTACAAATTTTACAAAAAGAGGATACATTCTTCCTGATTGCACGTTGTAGTAAAGGGCAATGACTAGCATCATGATTCAGATGGAAAATCTCATAGTCTAACAACAGTGATCATATAGATTTGCAAGGACAATTATCCTTGGTGTGGCCTTCTAATTCACAATCTATACACCAAATTCCTAAGCACGTCTCATGAGCTGAGTTTGCTGATAATTTCTCCAATTGTTTCACCATAGCTATTATCTGAGCCTCCAAGAATGGACTAACTCTAGTGTCAATACTCCCAATTGCTTTAGCGCATAGGGCTGCTTCCAATGCTTTGTGCGGGTCGGTATAAGTCTTATGCGATAGTGCTCTTTGAAATGGAGTAATCAATCCCCAAAAACCATTGTGCATGCTGACTTGCATGTATATCATAAGAGAGTTTAGATAGAAACATTTTAAAATGGGCATCATACTCATGTACACTTTCAGTAGTGCCTTGCTTTATATCCTTAAGTGCACTGATACTCTTCTGCTCAAACTTTGGGATATGGAACTCCTTTAAGAAAGCATTTTTTAATGTTGCATAGTCAATAAAAGTTTTATTGGGATCAAATTTCCTATACCGGATGTGCGCGTGTGCTGTAATGTAGTATCAAATTGACTTACCTCACGCTCGGGAGCCATGATACCTTTCGCGTGCTACAATATTTCACACATATGAACATGTTCAGCAGCATCCTCAATACCTTTGTACTCTGGGAGATGAAGAGACATCTCCATATAAATGTTATGGGGTTGCTGCAGGCCTTGACCACCCGACCCAGAACCTCCTTGGTTTCCTCTACCTCCAAAACCACCGAGATCCATCAAAACTAGAACTACCCATTCCACAGATCCTCCTCATAAAGCTTGATTAGGGCTTGTAGATGCACTTCCTGTGCTCCGACCGTAGTACTATCTTGAACCCCTACAACGTGAAGTAACCCAGTTCAAAGAGTGAATCGGACATTCGGTGCACTCATATTCTATGTAGATGATGATCATGAGAATGTACCCCCAAAAATAACGAAGTTGTTTATCTTTGTCATTGATGTACTTGCTTTGCCGATTTGTTTCTACTCTTTCACTTCCTAAATGAAAACTTTGCTTACTGTTGTACTAGAGATCTTTGGAAAACCAAGCGCAAGGGCTGCTAGGTCGTGCGAGTTAGCTTAGATGTGTGCCCGCGGCCCCAGTCACATCTGTGGCGCACTTCTATGTGAGGTTGAAGAGGGTTCTCTGTCATGCTTTCCTAGATGGGGGAGTTCCTGATGCTCTAGCTCTTCGTCATCCTCATGAGTTGTAAATCCTTCATGAGCCATCTCCTTCCACAACGCCATCCATTCTACAACTTCTTGCTTCTTCCATATTTCCCTCTCACGCGCCTCGTCATATCTCAGCCACCTCTCTTCCCTCTACCGTGTTGCCGCTAGGTCTGCCATCTCTCACCACTCCTGTTCCTGCCCCCTCGCATGGAGGCTTTTAGCTTGCCATAGGTTTATCTTCCAAATTCAATGTTACCATCAATATCTTGATCGCGGTGGAATACCACAGTAAATATGTTCCTCTGAGGATACTATAGGAGCTGGAACTCACCCCTCTGGGCACAAATAGGTTGAAATTGAATAATCCGAATATAGTGTTTAAAACACCACAAAACCAGTGTATCTACCATGTGAGTCCAGATCAATTCAGCATCATATAGTGTTTGAAATTCCTCCTATGTCCAAAAAAGTGTGCGATACCTCCAATTCCACTTAGATGCATATGCATTCAACCACTCGTATAATTCTATTGGAAAGATAACAAATAAGCTCTCGTACAAACTGTCATACAAATTCTTCTCTACCAAAGTACGTGCACTAAATTTGGATCTAGTGTCAAACCTTTGTGCATATTCTTCCTCCAAATCATGTATCCACTCTTGATGCTGCATGAAAGTTAATCTGGTATGTCTTCATCACGAACCATCCTTGAAACTTGAAAAAGAGGTCCCGACAATGGAACCAATGATGCAGCCTAGAATTCTCAGATAACACCTAGTCGCGCTGACATATCACTCAACATAGGTTGAGCACTCACCCGAAGTGCATAAAGGTACCAGGTCCCTCTTTAGGGTTGTTGTAGCAAAATGGTAGCATGGTGAAGTAATATAACAAGTATATACTTAGAAACTAATCCATCTATACCTAGTTACACAATACAAAATCTATAAGTGCTTAAGTATAAATCATCATGACATCAATAGTATGCAATGACAAATAGATAAGGCGTTGTTGTTCAGCCAACATTCTTCATATATTCATCATACCAACAATAAAAGCTTCAAACAATACTAGCCATGTGCGCATGGATCTGTTACAATTATCCGGTCTCATGCACTCATGGATATCTAATCCTTTTAACACCTTATATGTATATGTATGTCTATTACTAAGTAATTCATTACATATATAGGGTGGGGAACTCACCCTTCACCGCCTAACTCTACCAAAATAGGTCGCATGCTAATAATAGCCACGCGCCTTTTACAACTATAGCCATACATGCAAGTATGTTATCTATAGATCGCTGATAGTTAACTATAATGGTGAATCTATTATTGGCTTATGTCCATGAAAGAGTGATTCAACATGCTCTTTTAAATATTGATGAAGAATTGCATGCAAGTCTTGGCATTGCTTTGTGTGCTCCGCACGCCAACCTCTAAAAATAGCCCTGATCTCCAAAATCAGCTAAGTCCCGAAAGTTTGACTCTACACCTCCGCGCGCAACACTTTTATATTCCTTCGCACTTTTTCTCCTATGTTGTTCTCCCATGTAGACTCTGTGTGTGAGTTCTACTAAGTGTTTTCTCTTATCAACATTCTTTACAATGTACCCAGGTCCCCTATTTATATTGATTAGGAGCCCATGAAATATAAGGATATTTGATAATATCCATGGCTTATTTTTAAAAATATCCCATAATAATCCTCAACAGATTAGGCTTAGCCAAATTATCCATGGCATAAGAATAATTTAGCCACCAAATATTTAATCCACTTCAAATAATAGCCTTAATAGGCTTTGAGCGGGTTATAAGGGATTAATTCTTTTTAAGCTTTTAAATAAGCTTAAGCCATATTTTTTTAAAACTCAACCCCATAATAATATCCAATCTTCACATGGATGGAGCAGATTTATGTGGGGAAAAATCCCACATTATATGCAAGCCTTTTTAATAGGCTTTATCCACCAAAATTTATTCTCACGTGGACTTTTCCTCTCTCTTTTTTATAAAAGATTATAAAACCTTTATGTGGGTAAAAACCATAAACCCACCTTTAATGCCACATGTATAAATAATAAATCCACGTGGTCACATGCAGATTTTACACGTGTCAAATGCATCGATCAGCTATGCCACATGTCACCATGTCATTTGTCCATTTGGCATATCCTTCGGTTGTTGACTACCAATTAACCGAACTTTGATCGATCATAACTTTCACATACGGACTCAGATTTGGTCCATTCAAAATGCATTGGAAAGGTATTGGTGAGCTCTACACAATGGTTCTAACATTATATGATTTCAAAATCATCCATTTTCCTGTTGACTAGTTGTTGACCAAACTTTGACCAGCCACCAGATGTGTATACGGACTCCGTTTTCGACGTTCAAATAGTCAACGAAAAGCTATCAAAATCAAATTCTGCATTGTGCTAATCTGGGAAGTTTAGGGAACATATGTCCTCTATATTTACCTCTAGATCATACCTCACCAATGGGAAAGGATTTTTATCCCAAAAATCTTGTGAACTCCAAATCACATTGTTGAGAAGAGATCATCGCAATATTCTACCAACTCTAAATTAAAAAAAATATGGTTCAAAATCTAAGACCTATGGCACTTGGTATCACTTCCTCATGCTGCACCACTTTGATATCTGAAGAAGACCTCCACGCCTCCATTTTATGGTGTTATGTTTCCCAATGAAACCTCAACGCTCGCATTGTGCAGTGCTAAGATTCTAGATATATGACAACAATGATCCTCTTTTACTCTATAACATAGCTTCCTTACTCCAAGTTGATTCCGTAGAATCTAAACTGGTGCAAGGAACTCCATGCTACCTAGAGCTAAGAGTGATCCGATGTTGGTGATGGATAATGACTTGTCAGGTACCATCCTGTTACAGGGCCATAAGAGACTCGACAAAGAATGAAGTCGCACTGATGTCACGTCCCTTTACTGAGACTTTAACGCCTCTAATGCACGATGTTAAGCATCTTTCAAGACCTCAAACCTCTAATGCATGATGCTAAGTCTGATGATCAACTACCATTCAAATGTGTGGTCGCATTTTCTTGACACCGAATAATTATCCAGGCTGATCCTTGGAGAGCTCCTCTTGTTAAAAAACTAATATCATGTACCATTCTACTAGCTTCCCATGATGGCCTCTTCACAAAATGAAGTTTCGACCTGACATCAATGCCAATGGTGATTCAGCTACCATTTTGTTGCATGGTCACAATGCCTCTACACAAAATGAAGTTCGATCTGACACTTACAAGCTCCATTGTCTGCACAAATGGATGACAAATCTCCAAACTCATAGATATGAGTATCCAACTGTAATGGTCACTCAAACATTTGATTAGGAGATATGTGCCCCTAACAGGGTCTTTATACAACTTTCAAATACAAGTGTAAGGGAAAAAATTTCCTAATACATCATGCAAAACTAGTTGTAAAATGCTCCATTTTTAGAGTCTTTGTACAATAAGCTTAAATACCAATTTATAGGAAAATAACTTCGCATGATAAACTTGTCATGAAAATTTCTCCTACTCGGTGGCTTATGTACTTGGTCTTCTCCACTACATCACAATCGTGGATTGACCTAGTTTGTCTCTTCCCTGCTTTGGAAAAATAACTCAACAAGGACCAAATATACTACATCTCCTGGTATTAGCAATTTACCAAAATAATTTCCCTCTAAGGGGTCTTACTAATGCAAGTATAAAAGAGTACAAACATTGCCCAAAAATTGGGTCTTTGACTAATCTCAATAAATTCCCTACAGATCGTCGAACGATCTCTCATCTGCATATGAGATATAGTGGAATAATCCAAATATAAATGTGAGAAAAATACTAAGGATGTTAAACCTATCCCTTAGCCTATCCCACCAATCTAGACTCCACAAGTACAAGTTGATGCCATCACTATCCACTCGACCTACACTGATCAACCTGCTCAGAGAATAACAAGTTTGCAAGTGCGATCACCTGCTCTGATACCAAACTTTCTCGGAGATTAGCAAGTTTGCAAGCGCAATAACCTTCTCTGATACCAAACTTGATCTGTAAATTGACCGAAAATTTTTCCTTGATCACGAGACCCCTATAGGCATTAAATTATTTTCCAAACTTACCCCATTAAAATCAACTTAAAGCAATGCAATAATTCAAGTACACTTTGCACACAGGTTGATAACGGAGTTTGACGAATGCCTACATCTTCAAGTTCCTTAATAGAACCAATATATTATCAACTTCAAATGATTGTAATAAATAATACAATCTAAGCATGATAATATTGAATACATAAGAACAAGAATCTTTATACCAAGTAGTGACCCTAACTGATAGATTCAATCCAGTATTCTCCTTCAAGCACAAATTCCTTTGGTATACCAATTGGTCTTCTTGGATGGCTCCCATTCGATTCTCCAAGCTCTACATTCTGAAGTGTGGCTCAAATGTGGCCTATTGGGTAGTTTGAATAACTCCCAATAACAATGTTTTTCCTATTAAAATAATAGGTCTTATCTTCATCTTGTCAATAGAAAATAATCGGTCCTTAATGAAGACGTTTCTTATATGATGTGGGTCTTATCTCTCTATAATACCTATTTAAAAATAGGTCTTCGGTTTATATTGTTGCCACGATCACCATTGACTTCCCGTCGTCCTTGCGACTACGGCTTAGAAGTCTTGTATTCTTGAAGAGAATTCGAGCTATAAAATAATATTTTGCCTATTAAAAATAATAGGACTTAAAAATAATAATAATAATGCCTATAATGATAGGGCTTACATATTTACATGCCTATAATAATAGGCCTTAGCTCCAAATGTGCCTATAATAATATAGGACTTATTTCTCAAAAATGTGGGCCTTCACATTTTATTATGGCCACACATTATAACACCACCATATTTTCCTATTAAAATAATAATAATAGGACTTATAAATATTTCTCCAAAATATTCTCCCCCTCCTTTGAGCTCCAAGAAAATAGCTTAGAGTTGTGTGTGTTTACAATGTACCCGGTCCCCTATTTATATTGATTAGGAGCCCGGAATATAAGGATATTTGATAATATCCATGGCTTTTTTTTTTAAAATATCCTGTAATAATCCTCAACGGATTAGGCTTAGCCAAATTCTCCATGGCATAAGAATAATTTAGCCACCAAATATTTAATCCACTTCAAATAATAGCCTTAATAGGCTTTGAGCGGGTTATAAGGGATTAATTCTTTTTAAGCTTTTAAATAAGCTTAAGCCATATTTTTTTAAAACTCAACCCCATAATAATATCCACTCTTCATGTGGATGGAGCAGATTTATGTGGGGAAAAATCCCACATTATATGCAAGCCTTTTTAATAGGCTTTATCCACCAAAATTTATTCTCACGTGGACTTTTCCTCTCTCTTTTTTTATAAAAGATTATAAAACCTTTTATGTGGGTAAAAACCATAAACCCACCTTTAATGCCACATGTATAAATAATAAATCCACGTGGTCACATGCAGATTTTCCACGTGTCAAATGCAGTTGTGCAGCTATGCCACATGTCACCATGTCATTTTCCATTTGGCGTATCCTTTGGTTGTTGACTACTAATTAACCGAACTTTGACCGATCATAACTTTCGCATACGGACTCAAATTTGGTCCATTAAAAATGCGTTGGAAAGGTCTTGGAGAGATCTATGCAATGGTGCTAATATTAGATGATTTAAAAATCATCCATTTTCCATTTACCAACATTGACCAGTTGTTGACCAAACTTTGACCAACCACCAGATGTGCATACGACTCTGTTTTCGATGTTCAAATAGTCGACGGAAATCTCTCGAATTAAACTTACACATTGTGCCAATCCCGGAAGTTTAGGGATAATTTTTACTCCATATTAACCTATGGATCAGTGCCTAATGAATCATGGTAGATCGTGGTAGCAAACGGTTATGGTATAAAGGGCATGTACGGTGGGTTTTGGGTCGGGATTAAGAGGTATGATGCATATTTAGGGTCCTTGGAAACAACACATGAGAAGTAAGAATTATGACACATGTAAGTCTTATTATGTGGATATTTTCAAATTCATTTGGGATAGGAGGTGAATTTGGAAAGTTATAGGATGTTTTCATGATGCTTTATGACAATTTTCAGGTCAAAGTGCAAAATATTTTTGAAGATATGTAAGTTTTGGTGAAACCAGGTAAGTAACCGTGTGTTTATAAGATAAATTTGGACCTTCTGATGTTCATTGTAAATTATATACTTTTCATGGAGAACTTATATCTTTGAAATGTATCCTAAGGTTAGTTATGAAGGTTTAAAAAATAATGAGGTAGTTTGATTTTCATGTTTTTATGAACGATCGTTAACAAGGTAAAGTAGTTTGAAACCTTAGCAAAACCCTAGCTAGGAGCAGCTTGGAGAAACATGAGTATATTGAGCCTCTTTTGATTGGTTATGGAAAATTTGTTATTGGATGTTATAGAGTACTCTTCCATATTTTCATAAAGGTATATTAGAGCATGTGATGATATGCAAACCCAACCTTAATTTTCTTATTAATGAAGAGTTGTTGTTTGAGGAGAAGTTTACAAAATGAGGTAAAGACTAAATTGCTATTTATGTTAGCCTCAAATTTTCTCTATATTTCCATGATAGTATTAGGTCATGGTTAAGGTGAAAAATTACAAAGTGTGCCCTATTTATGAAGACTAGTTTTTGGAGAAGTTTGGAGTGGTCTATGATAAAATTGAGATTCCAAGAACTACAAGGGGGAGTTAGGAGTCCATTCAAGTTTTTTTGTGAATCTAGTTAAGAGATATTTCCATTGGTGTTTAAAATTGAGATTTTGATATGATATGAAAAAGTTATGAGTTGTTCTTTGAAGGTTAAGTTTGAAGGATGCTTGTTCTAGCAGGTGCTAAATGGCTTCGTGAGGTAATATCATTTTTATGAGTTCTTAATGTGTTGGTGAGAAAATGTTTTGGGGATAAATTGATGGAATTCTTGCCAATGATTTAGGAGTATAAGTCCCTCTACTTAACCATCGGTTGTCATATGTGTATGCGTGTGTACAAAGTGAGTTTTATCCTAGTGGCCTTCTGGGTGGGGATCCATAGGGGAACTCCACGACCTGTGGAAAAAGCTTGCAGAGATATACGCGGGGAGGAATTTTCTAGGAAAGAAAGAAAGGGAGTGAGAAAGTTAGAAAAGAAAAAATAATGTTGCAAGTAGAAAATCAGAGGCTTACATACACCAACCATAAATTTCATTACATGCACTTGAAATTATAAGGAAACAAATCCGCATAACAATAACAAGATCAAACAATGTTTAATGAGCACAAAGCACCTCTAAAATCTTCATTCAAAAAAGGCTAAAATTCCTTCTTCCTTTATTGAAGCTCAAGCGAAATCATACATAACATAGAAATGGAAGACATTTTAGAGTAGGGAAAATGGAAGAAATTTTCTATCTCTTTACTCTCTTCACAAGGATGTCTCTCTCGTGAATTCAAAAAAATAGCTCCAAAATATAAGAAGTTGTCTAAGAAGAAGTTCAAATGAGGATATTGTTACAATTTATAGAAGAGAAGGAAAATTTTCATCTTCCTTGACTTTTCAAATACTTTAGTATGACTTTAGACTGCTCATATTCCACTTAAATATTTAAGTCCCTTTTATAAAAGCAAGGTGAATTAAAGTTTACATTATGTTTATAAAGTCACTTAAAGTTATATTAAAAGTGAAAACTTTAACACAAAAATATAACATTGATGAGAGATATCATTGGGTGAGAAGAAAAGAGAGAGAAAGGAGAGGAAGAAGAAGAAGAGAGAAAGAGAACAATTATACGAGAAGAATGAGCCACTGCAGTGGATTTGATCTCACTCCCTGACTGGTTTCCACCTTGTGCTCCTGAGAAGGCCTTTGTCCCTCCAAGATCCTTGCTGAAATGAGCTGCTACAGGTTCCAATTTGTCGGCATGAGGAATGTGAATGCAACTCAAGGTATTTATCCATCCATCAACCACACTTGTCGTTGTATTTGTACTTTCTAAACCATAATGAGTGTTTTTTTGCGATAAGTGCAATAGAGGCCCGAATCTTTGAGAGGAAGTTGAGGGTACCCTTAGTGAAGGAAAATGGATTGCCTACCTCTTTCTGATATATTATTCAAATGGACTAGTCAACTCATCAACAGATTGTTTCCTCGCCCATTACAAATTACTCCAAATTTCGAGTTTTCTTATTTATACTATCGTGTAATTTGTATGTTTGTTCCTATTTTTCCTCAATCTCTATGATGTTCCGATTGATTTACAAGGCCCTCATCCATACACGTGACAAGTCTTCTGAAGGATTTTTAAAAATATTCTTGTTGATCAAATCCTGGAAATGAGTGTTACTCATTTCATCTAGTACTGGACCCAAAGATTCCCAATAGTCCCTTTCTTTCTTCAATTCCTCCTTGAGTGCCCGCATCCTATTTGTTGTCACACACATGTAAGTGAATATTTTGACCACTTCTTAGAGTAATGAATTCCCTTTTTCAAAAATTGAGTCGATCCATTCATTATTTTCTTGCCCCTGTATTGTGAACTCGTGCATCCTCTTGATGGAATGTGGATTTAATCTATTGATGGGAGAAAGTTCCTCAATGGGGATTGTTGTGGCATTGACATCAACTATATGTTGCACATAGAATGACAGATTTCTTACATGTTCCTTTAGTTCATCAATCTTCTTCTTATACTCCTTATTCCTTGCCACCATGTGAGTGGAAGATTACTTGATACATGTGAAAATACCCTCCATGAGTTTACGGTCCCAGGTTGGATCATTCTCATCTCATAGTCAATCGGTGTCATCTAATCCACTTACACCGATTACCTTCGGTGAGCTACTTCAATTTATTTATCACCCATTTCCCCACTATAGAACCATGAGGTTGTATGTGTAAGATTTCTTTATTTTTTTTTCTTTATCCAATGAGACAATCACTTTGATAGATCAGGGGCTGCCACTTGTTACACAATGCGGGTGTTAGGGACAATCATTTCCTATATCCAAGGAAACATCTCATCAAATTTGGGCTCAATGATAGGTGCACCAACCGTTCCTTGTTTTGGAGGAGGAGGAAAATCCTGAATGAGAGAGGTATGGGTGTCAAAAAGAGGTGAGACCTCCTGTGGTGGCTTGAAGACTGGGTCTTGAACCATGTTTTCTTAATCCACTTGTGTTTCTACCACAGGATTTTGTTCCTACATTTCAGTGATCAAGTCTTTCTCTCGCAGTAACGCAAATGAGTCTTCTTCTACCCTGAATTTCTTTGGCATCTTCTCTTGAGGAGAAGCTTCCAATTATATGGCCTTCCTTTTCAAACTTTCTCCAGAGTGTTTAGAACTAGAATTCACCTCTACAAATTTTGAAGATGACTAATGGGAGGCTTGCTTCTGACTTAGAGGAATTCCTCGTGACTAGATGATCATGGTTCTCTTCTTCTAAAACCAATTTCTCATTCTCCTTACCACTTTCTCAGTCCACTCCTTTATATCCCCGATTCACAAACATACTGGTTGGCTTTGGAGGAAAATGGGACATCTTGCTCTACTGCGTACTCAAGATCATACATCTCTATCCCATCATCGTGTAAAATATCTTCATACCAAGAGAAATTGAATTTCTTCATCTCACTGATTGTCATCCTCATATGGTCCTTTTCACGTACTTCAAATTCATCATCACAATTAGCCCAGTAGTCTTCAAATTTTGGCTCATATGGATCTTCTCGGATGTTGAAATCAGGCCTGACAATGTAGGAATACAAATTCAAATGAGAGAAAGCGACCTCCAGATGAGATGTGTCATTTCTTGCACATGAATACCTCTAAATAGATAAGAAATGAAATCAAATTATTCCTCCTGCTCCTAAGCCTATTATTCACTTGAATTATCTTCATGTAGAGCTTGAACAATACAATTTAGTAACTAAGGTACTTGGGCAGCCTTAGCGGAGCTTGGTCGAAGCCAACAACTCGTAGGTAGGATAAGGTCGAGAATTGTATGAAATAAGAGCCATACTTCTTGTTCAAGGATGTTACTTGTGGAGAAATCTTAACTTATAGACCCCCTTCTAAGATTTGGACCACATACATTGTGAACACATTGTTCTCTATGGATTTCCTCCATCACCAACGTGGAAGTTTCTCATATCTAGGTACCTTGGCAGCAATGGTTTGCATGAGAGCCAATCCTTTGAATAATCTTGAGCTGGTGAGAAAATACACCAAGTAAGAGGCCATGTGGAACTTCTTCATCATGGGTACCTAGAGCAGTTGCAAATGGACATTTTCACTGATGATCTTCCCCCAATCAATCCTCTTATTTCCTTCTATCACCGTTAAGATGAAAAGGCCCATCCAGTCTTGAAAGTCTCTTATTTTTTCTCCACCCATAACTCTGCTGAGGAGAGTGATGGCATCCAAATATCCTTCTTGAAACTCACACCTTAGAATATTCTTGGGCATACTTAAGGGATTTATCCATGTTTTCAACCACGAACCAAGTATAACCCCTTGCACATAGGCATCCGTCATTTCCCAATCATTGAAGGCTTTGTCCTTTGAGATGGCGACCATCTTGGGTGATGTCGATATCTCGAAAAGAAATTGAGATTGTTCTAGGGGTAATGAACACCATCATTATACCATTTTCAGCTCGGATTGTTTGTGTTTTGGGCTCATAGTGGTGAGAGAAGGCTAGGACCAACTAAATACTTTTCATAGACATGGGGTGTCATGTATCTTTGAACAATCCACTTGTGAATATCTGATCCTTGATATTTCCTCATTCCTTGGCTGTCATATGATCTCTTTTATCTCATACTCAAAGGTGAAAGGTTGTCTTTGGCTTCTTTCCCATCCACTTATGCTTCATGTTTTCTTTAGAAAGAGAAACTTACTATTTTTAGTAAGTATGAAAAAGCAACTCCCTCGAACCTCAACTAGATGTTATGACTTTGATTTCCTCTTCTCCCGTGTTCCTCTCACCTTTTGGATCAACTTTCTATTTTTGGCAGGTGCTCATGGGACCACTTACTATTTTTAGTAAGTGCAAAAATTGGACCAAAATGCTCGTTCTGATGAATTCTCAATTGTAGTGCATCTTCAATGTCTTTGTCTCCTTCGCAAGTTCTTTTGTTGATGACTTTCCCAAAATAACAGTCCCCTATGTAGAAGACCTACTATTTTTAGAAAGTGGGCTTATAGAGGTTGGATTGATGTGGAACAAAGTTTTCCGATATGGGTTTTTCCCAATATCGCCCCTCTAAAATTTTGTGCTTACCCGATCAACAGTTTAGGAGATTTTAAACTTTTAATTTTTTGACCTGGTAGTGCTTCTAGACATGGCAACCATTAATGGACCTCAAAAATTACAGGTCTTGTTTTATCCTCCATTCATGATGGAAATAAAAAAAATTATATGGGTTTTTGCTTCTTGTGCTTCCAGTGAAATTTCGTTTCGATCCGACTGCCGGTTTGACAAGAAATCCAAATTTTCTTTCTCTGTTGGGATGGAAAGAAGATTTCTTCATTGTGAATGTTTTATGCCATGAGAGGAGAGTCTGAAGGTGTGTTTATAATTTTTTTTGATAGATTAATGAACATATTTTTTTTCTTCAATCCATGCATCTGTTTGTAATATTTCTTCAAAATTTGATTTCACGACAATGGGTATTTCCACTGTTCTTCTTCTCTGTTCTTCATTTCTTCTCCTTAGCTCGATGAAATCTTATTCTGAGACATGCATATCACCATGGGAAAGAGGATTTTATTTCTTTGATGGAGCTGGTTTGAGATTTGGAAATGGTGGAGTGGTGGTAGGAAGTTACAGAGGAGTTTGCAGATATAGTTGTGCATGGGAATGTTAGATTTTAAAAGCGGGAAGCGGGCGAGTTTTTTAAAATTTGAAATAAAGAAAAATGGGAGAGGGGAAAATTTCCATGTACCTAACATCCCTCAACTGAAAGGGATGTGAGTGACATTAATTTTAATAGTTCTCCTCAGCTTGACATGTGGCGGAGATCCGACGGTAGGGGATTAAAGCTAAAACATTAGCTTTAAAGCACCGAGGGGTTAGAAGCTGGTCACATGGGTGACAAGAAGTTTCCTTAAGGGATGGTTGCATTTTTCCATGTCTAATGTCCCTGACCTCAAAGGGACGTGAGGGACATCATTTTTCATAGTGTGCCATGTGAAGACACGTGGCGATGATATAACGGTTGAGAATGAAGGCTTGACAAGCACTCGAGGGCTGGAAATTCACTCTTGAAGAGGTCCCTCAATTCAAAGGGACATGAGGGACATATATTTTCATGGTGACACGCCAAGTGATGACATGTGGCGAGAGATCGACGGTGAAGGCTTTGAGCTCCCATAAACACGTGGGGTTGAACTAGCGATCCTGAAGGTTGCATGAGGTTCCAAATGGCTTATGGGGTCTAGGTGAATTTTTTAAACCTTTATGTCCCTGAACTTGAGGGATGTGAGGGAAAAAAAATCCCACCAGGCTCCTAGAGCTGACATGTGTCCTTCAAAATTTGACTAACTCTCAAACTCACTCCAAGAGGAAAACTTGAAACAGCGATAACTTGAGCTCTGATGGAATGTTTTGATGAAATTTTATATTATATTGACTAGAAATGGCCTTTAGAATCCAATGGTGGGGGTATCATGTCTTAATTCCTTCATTTGGTCCCTAAAAATCATATTTTTTATTTGGTACTCCACTTGTGCATGAGAAACAATGCTTGCAAACCCATTGCGCCAAAGTGTTGTGAAAAAAATAATTTCACCATATTTTAGGGATTGGAATTCCCTTTCCAATTTTTTTTTATTTTTATCCTAACTCCATCCGAGTTCTGTTATTTAAATTATGCTGCTTTAGGAAGTTTCTTGCATTTTCAAAGCCCATTCAAAGTTGAATCTTCGCAAAAGGATTTAGCTAAAACACAAGTAAAGAGAAAACTCATGAGACATTGCCAAGTGTCAAACTGGCACAAATTAAGGATTCGAGAGGAGGGGAGGAAGTCTTAAACTCCCGGGGCTTACACATGGTATCAACTATAAGGGCCCAATCAAAGAGGGTGTCTTTACATTTATATATGACGAGTCCTTAACTCACCCGAAGGAATAAAGTAGCATGCTCACGGATGGTGAAAAGTGTCATCCCCGTGAATTCTCAGGGTTCATGAATAGAAGTATAATCATAGGGATGTGTGGGCCTTCCACATGGATCTCGTCACAAACGGACTCCAGTTTGAAAGCAGCTCACAAAGTTGAAAAGCCATCCACCACGTATGAGTATTCTTGAGACTTATTTGTAATATTTAATGCTCATAACCTTTCAAAAGATCAGAACTGAGGGGTCATCTAGCTTGTCATTTTAGTAGCAAATTAATGCATAGCCCTGTGTGAAGAGTGCCAACTGCGAAGACTCGGGATATTCATTTGCATCCTAAGGGTCATTTCGGTATAGCGACAAAATACGTGACATTTGATTCATGGGGCCAGAACCAATGTGCAAAAGATTGAAATAACTCATTATGTAATAAATGGCCAAAAGGATTTTCTCAAAAGGTGAGTCCATCTCAAAAGAGTTGGTTGCGGGATAGTTAAAGATGCACTAAATGGGCATGTATCTCACTCCTTTGAGAGGAAAAATAATGGAAAAAGTGTGAGAAAGATCTCAAGAAATTTGTTTCTGTCACTTCACGTCATTCATCACAATTGAAAAGTAGTTAGAAATGAGTTCGAGAATTGTCTCTCACCTCATTCTCCTCCTATATATTGCAATCAAAGCCCGATATAAATAATCATCATTATTATTTCTTAGATAGAAATACTTGAAGAATCGGTCATTTTCTTCTCTGTCTCAAGTCCCTCTTTTGTAAAAGACAGAGGTCTTGAAGCTCTAGCCTTCTTCCTGGGTCTTGTAACAAAAAATTTGCCTTTTTCTAATGTAATAATGTGCACAACTATTGGAGTAATATATATGTTCCGAGTGTTTTTGCTCATCACCGTGCATATCCTTATCATCTTTGATCGCCTTTATTTTCATGTAGAAACTGTGCATCTCTCAATGATTGTTACTATATTTCAATTTGTGCTTAAGTAGTTTGAGGTAGTGTTATGTGTGATCTTTTCTGATCTGTGGTGCATTTCGTCCACCCTTTTTTCGATTGTTCACCGTTTCCTTTCTCTCGATAGTTTTGGTCCTAATTGATCTCTTCGAAGGCTCATTCGGTGCATCGCCTTAGCTAATTAATGTTTTGTTTCATTTTATTTTTAACCCTCATCTCACACTGTAGAGAAGATCCAAATTATTTAAAATCTAGAGGTCTCCTTAGGGTGCACGTCCCACTAACCTAAGGATTCCCACGACTCGACGGTCCAATCCGCCAAGGATGATTGTCAATAGTTTTCCTAGCATGTCCAATGGGAGCACTCAAAATAATATCTTATCATGGCATCAACTCGGTCTATTATTGATAGATTTCAAACCTCAATGAAGATAGTAGTGAAGCACATCCAACAAATCTACACGGGTCTGAAAAAATCATTACAAAGGCTTGCAGACCTCCCTCTCATCCATTTTCATTCATTTTTCTTTCCACATCTTCCATTTCTCTTCATCCTATGAAGTCATGCAATCATGACTTCATTACCACCAAGGGATCGTTCCCTTGTCCATCTCCAAGCCACCCATTCCACCCTTTCCCTTTCTTCGAGCAGTTATACCCCTCACACTAGCAAGAAATGGCTCTAAATCCAAAAGAAGAGGAGCATATGGTGAGAAGTGATACAGACTCGAAAGGTTCATTTTACGAGCTGATCGGAAAAGAGGTTGTAGAAGTTGCCTCTGCTTGTCCTCCCCACAAAGTGATTCCCCTAAAAAAATTTATCAACGGGCTTCATATTACAATATGAAGTCACATATGATGAAGAGTTTGCAGACTCAAAAACCATCATACAAAAGCGTAAAGCTTTGACAAAGGAGGAAGAAGATAGGTTCGAATGCTTATCAGATTTGGGGGGATGCCTCGATGAATAAGTTTCTATAGAAATAATAAGCCTCGCCACCGCATCAGCCCCACCATAAAGGCATCCTTCCACTCACAACAGCTCCACTTTGGGACTAATCTAGGGATCTAGATAAAATTATTATTGAGAGATTTTTTCTCTCAATCAAAGATCCTAGATTCACCGAAGAAGCTGCTAGGAACAAGGAAGGAAAGGATAGGGATGACACCCTTTATATAAGTTTACGAACAAAACCCATTATTAAAAGACACAATTCAGAACAACGAGCGGAAGAAATGAGTTGAACCAACTCCAACTATAAGGTGGGCCTCGTGCTGGACCAAGGAAGATGCCAGTACCAGTCATACTCATTTCGAGTATGAGAACGAGCTTCAAAATTATAAGGGTCAGGCTTCATCACCTTCAACCAAGAGAGGAACATCTAGAGGAGGTGTTCATCCTATTTGTTGATACCATGGGTGGAAGAGTGAAAGGTAATTTTTCACTCTTGTTACAGAGCCATATCAATAGATAAATTAATTGCATGCCGCATTTTATAAAAAAGGGAAGCTATTTTTCCTTTCTGTTTCAGGTTTTGTTTAGCTTGTACCAAACCAATTAGATTAGGAGTAGGATTAGATTGCTTTCAGCAAAATAAGTTCTTGCGCACACTCTGCATGACTCATTTGAGGCATGTATGTTTTGTCTTTTGTATAGGCTCGCATCTACATTACTTAGTTAATAGGCACCGGATACCATTCGGACTGCGGCTAAATGAAGAGCTCATCATTGGGTGAGGCGGTTGGAAGTTTCACTTCGAGTGAATACAAAGCAAATTAATTCAACCGAAGATTCTATTGGCTATCTTTTAAATTTTCTACTCTCACAAAAAATAAATTACAGATTTTTATTATGAGAGTAGGAAGGTGCAAGAATCAATCAGCAACTATGAAGGCTCTGCAAAATCCAAAGGGGTCACAGACTCGGCTTCATCATGGCTTCAAGGCACAATTCCAAACCAATTGATAGTAGGAAATTGTGGGTTCTTTCCATTTAGCAGGCTAATGGTCCCAGTGATTCGCCAGACTGTTATTTAAATTCCTTAGCTAGGAAGTTTCCTTCATTTTCGAAGCCCATTCGAGTTGAATCCTTGCAGAAAAGGACTTAGCCGAAACACAAGTAAAGAGAAACTCACGGAAATTGCAAAGTGTCAAACTGGCGTAACTTAAGGATTCAAAAGAGGGAGGAAGTCTTAAAATCCCACGGGGATTACACATGGTATCGATCAGTAAGGGCCCCTCTCAAGAGGGTGTCTTTGCATTTATATATGACGAGTCCTTTACTCGTATGAAGGAGTAAAGTAGCATGCTCGTGGATGGCGACAAGTTTCATCCTTGTGTATTCTCAGAGGTCATGAAGATAATTAGAATCAAAATATTTGGTTATGTAATCAATGTGTAGTCCCGATTGAAATCTTCGAAGACTTGTTCGGTGCATCTCCTTAGCTAATTCATGTTTTTTTGTTTTCTTTTTTAACCCTCATCTCACATCAGAGAGAAGATCCATATTCTTTAAAATATGGAGGTATCCTTAGGGCGCATGTCCCACTAACCTAAGGATTCCCATGACTCTAATGGTCTGATCTGTAAGGATGATCGTCAATAGTTCCCAAACTCACCTTTGGAAGATTAGCAATGATTTTTGCCTATGCACTGCCTAGGCCTGTGAAACCTAATTTTGGTGGAAATACCCCAACTTCTCTGAGTCCTTCATGAATCTTCCTAAATCACTTACATGATGTCCCAAGGCCTTTGACTCACCTTTATGTCTGGTTTGGATTTTCTTTTCTATTCCATGGGGTTTATCTAGTCCTAGGAAGGCTAGTGATAGCCCTTCCCACAACCGCTGAAGCTTGCAATTTTTAATGAACTCCTAAAATCACCTACGGGGAATGAATGGACTTTCTTAAATCACCTAGGGGATGATATAACATCAATTGGGAGGTCACTTGGACTGAATGGGTAGACCCGGGGTGCCTTGGAAGGGTAAGACTTGAAAAACTTAACACATGGGTATAGTTTTCATGCTCGAAATTGTCAATTTTCTTGTTGCAAATTTACATGACAAGAGTTGGCTCTAGCTTGGAGACATGACATGTAATTATTTTAGAAAATAAATGATACAGGGAATCCGAATCTCAAATTTAGACCATATGATCCATTGACCAATGCCTTATCCATTTGGCCCTTCGGAGTCATGTACAATTTATAAGAGGTAGAGATAGTGAAGAAGGAAACACACATGCGAGATAAAATGATGGAAAGGAAACACACGAAACACAAAAGAAGGAAACACACACAACATAAAGGAAACACACCAAGCAATCACCTATGGTATAAGGAGGGGGATAACTGCTTTCACTCATGATACAATTTTAGGTATTGCCCACTTTGAGGAAATTCCAGCGGCATTCAATCCAAATATGAGAGTAGAGAAACATTCTCGCCACAAGATTCACGAACCTAGAATCGCCAAGCCATAAGGAATCAAACTTTCCATGGTTTCCTTTTGGTTCCCTTCTCTTGTCCCATAGTAGGATGAGGTATCCAACTTTGAATTCTCATGTTTTGGCTCTTTTGTCGAAGATATTCTTTACTTTCAATTGGGAATATTTGATATGGTCCACCACTCAAGTCTATTTTCTTCTAGCTTCTCAAGAAAGAGGATCCTCTTGTCAATGGAATCCTTGTATTGTCCATCTTCTATTCCTTGGAGCAACTTGAGAGCTAACATCTCAACCGTGATGGGAATTTCTGCTTCAACTCCATATAGAATTTGGAATGGTGACATACCTATTACCTTCTTGGGAGTGATCTTTTCTTCCCACAATTCATCATACAAATTTTTTGCCAATTCCTTTGGTATTCATCTACGATTTTGTGGAAAATGGTTACAATGTTCTTGTTGCTTGATTTGGCCTGTCCATTTCCTTGTGGATAGTAGTTTGATGAATGAGACAAAGAGATTTTGTAGCCATAGCAAAACTTAGTCAACTCCCTTGAAGAGAAATAGGTAGCATTGTCCACTACAATCTTCTATGGCACTCTGAAACGTACTATGATATTCTCCTTGATGAAGTTGCATACTATTTCGGTGTTGTCTTGCTTGGCTGGAATGGCTTCCACCCATTTTGTGAAGTAGTCTGTCGCTATGAGCACATAGGTGTGCCCCGCGCTTGAGTGAGGATTAAAAACACCGATGAAATATATATCCTCTTTGCTGAAATGGTTATTCAATAACAACTAGCACTTTGAGCGATAGTGCTATAAGTTGTGGTCTCCAAACAAATTGTTGACATGCTTCACATTTGGAGACCCATTCTTGAGTTTCTACAAAGAGGGTGGGCTAATAATACCTTTCTTAGAGGATCTTGTGTGTAGTTACCATCACTCGATAAATTTCCACCACAAGCTTGGTCATGGTATTCTTTAAACAATTTCTCTTGTTTCTCTTTGTCTACACATTTGAGGAAGCATCCATCAAGACCTCTCTTGTAGAGTGCATGGTTCCAGACATTACAAACTTTTTTACCTTCATCTTGAGTGTTCTCCTATAATCAAGATGAGAACGTCATTCCCATAAGTTAGGTAATAGGTAATATCAACATACCACCCATCAAAAGTGGTTACAAAGAGAACTCATGGATTATCTCAGAAAACAAGTTGAACAAGCATAGTTGTCCTCATTATGTTGAGCCTTGAGTACTTCATCTTCAAAGAATCAACCTACACAAGCCATTTCCCCTTGCCGGATTGGAGGGTCGAATCTCCAAGTCATATTCTTGAGTCTTTGCAATCTAATTTCCTATTTTAGCTCTGGGATCCCGTTGTGTCAAGATGGACTTGATTGCCTTTGTCGAGACCATCACCACCGTATGAGAGTTGAGGATGTAAAACATGAAAATTTTCATAGCCTTGAGCACCGCATATGCATGTTTCTTCAATTGGCTATAGTTTAGCTCATAATTTTTCAGTGAGAAACTCATGAAAGAAATAGGTGCTTCCACACCTTCATCATTATTCTGAACAAGAATGACATAGAGGGTATGTTCTGATGCATAACAATACATGATGAACTCTTTGTTAAAATCTGAGACATGAGAGTCGAAGCCTTGGCAATGGATTTTTATCTCTTAAAATGCTTCCTTCCTTCATTGTTTTATTTTAATTTGTATTGTGGTTTCATCATGGTGGTGATGTGCTTGGTTAATTTAGCAAACTCGGGAACAAAATGACGAAGAAATTTCACCTTTTAGAAAAAGGAGTGGACTCCTTTCTTTCTTGTGGGGAGAGATAGTGCTTGAATGGATAGTACTCTCTCGGGATCAATGTGTGATCCATGTTTTTCATAATGTGCCCAAGAATTGCCTTCGTAACTCCAAAAATGTAGTTTTCGGGTTTAGTGATATGCCATGTTTTCTACACCTTATGAATACCTGTTCCAAGTGATGGATATGGTCTCCCCTCTTTTTGGAAAATTCCGCAAGATAATCAAGATATATGATGATGCAATTTTGTAAATATTTAAATGCCAAATCCATCACCCTTTGAAATGTATCTCCTACATTGATTAGGTCGTGTTGGGTTTTAAAATAGTACTTTTAATAAACCACGGTCAGGGGACAACAAGTCCCTCCTCTTTAATGGGAGAGGTTCCCTTATTTAAAGCAAGCAACAAAACTTATATACAAATGTACAACTTGTAAAGTGAGGAACCCCGATAATTTGAAACATAATATGCCCAAATATCATCAATATGAAAGAATAGAAGAACTAAGGAGATGAGAGAGGAAGAACATAACAATACTTTCAGGAAATATAGATAGCAGATTATAACCTTATACGTATTGAGCAATGGAGATGCAGAATGGAATCATTCACGTTTATAATATCTATAAATTCTCAGACACAAAGTTCCCGAAATCATATCAACAAGAACACAAAGTTTCTTTTCATAAAAGATAGATGATTCACAAATTTCAGACAAGGAGAGAAGGAATAGCAGAGGAAGAAAGGGGAAAAACTTTTGTATTGATTACTTTCAATCTATTACATTTACAAAGTACCAGGATCCAAATCCCTTTGCAATGAGCCAATGCTCTTACATTTATAGATGAAGTGAAGAGAGGAGAAGAAGAGGAGGAGGGAAATCAGATTTGGAAGCTCAACCACTAACCATCAATGCTCTTGCAGATCCGTTTCAATCATGTCAAGTCCGGTTCTTCATGTCTCTTTAGCATGCTTTAGAAGGAAATATGGCAGATCAAATCAAATGTGGTTCTTGAAGCAATTTGATCACATATTAATGGCATGAAATATGTTTTCCATCAAATCCAAATATCCAGTTGGTTCTCCAAGTATGTTTGGAGTGTTGGAGAAGGAAGAATGGTGGATTGAATCAAATCTGATTTGGTAAAGCAATCGATTTCATATTAATGCGTGAAATACGTTTTATAGATTCCCACCCACAAATCCTGATATAAATAATATTTTATGCTTCCATGGTGTAGAGGAGGTTAAGATATTTCCAACAGTATTAAATTTGTCAAATTTTGAGCACTGGATCGGAAGTTATGCCTATTTGAATATTTGAATTGAATCAGTACAAAAATGGTGAAAATGCAACTTTTGCAAAATGGATCCACGGGCCTGAAACAACAACTTGCACCTTTTGCAAAGAAACACAAAATAATAAAAACCTCAAGTATCCCTGTAGGCCTAAAATTCACTCTTGATATAGTCCCGACACGTGGCTCTACCTAGGCATCACCGAGGTTGTAGTTTACTTTACAATTTTACTTTTTTTTTTTGAGAAAAGGTCAAAATTACCAAAATGATCCGACGATCCATCTTCCCACTTTTGACTTTGATACGGGCTCAACATTTGAATTTATTCAGTCCCCAATGGAGTCACGGATAATTTTACAATTTTAATCCCTTTTTGGCAACAAATCCAAAATCTTCAAAGTGCTCCGATGACCTCTCTGCTTTGAATTTTTAATGTGCGACGGGGTCCCGTTTCACTTTATAACTTTACGCCCTTTTGGAAACAAAACCAAAATTCCCAAAAATCTCCGACGACCCGCCTTCCCACTTTGAACTTGAAAATGGCCATGTGTCCTTTTGAGGGTCCTAGGCATCCTTTTATACTTTTACACCTTTTCACCATAATGCCTTAAAACACAAAAAGGGGCCACCTTTTCGCCACCGCTTGATTCAGCCAATCAGGATCCTTTGGGCCACGGGGCCAATTTGAAACTTTACAAAAATAGCAAAAGTGTTAAGTTTGTAAAAAGGAACTGCCACGCCGCATCCAATCGGATCTGTCTATGTATCCATGGATCTGGGAAAGAAATTGACAGGGGGAAACATGACTACAAGAAAATAAAAATATAGGGGAAACCACGACTATTCACGCCCAAATTCATTTTTTTCTCCATAGAAAATCAAAATAATAAATGGCTCAACTGGATCCACGATCATGGAAAAGGATTGACAACAACATTCGAATGAAGGTAACAACTTTTCACGCATCCAGACGGGAAGACAAAGTTTATCAAACCACGCAGACTGGAGAATTTTAAATGAAAGGGGTGAGATTAAAAACTAAGCACCAACAACTTCAAAGCATGAATTTCTCCATCTCTCCAGACTTCTTACTCTATTTTAAACATTCCTCAAAGGCACCAACTCAAAAATTTTGAAACTTGACTTCAAAAATGAGGGGAATTTTGAGGGCAACAACATTGGCTCTTTTTGGGGATGAATTGGCTTAGACAGAGGAATGAGGCAAGATCAAGAACCATAGAAAAACTCTAGGAAAGTAGACCAAAGGCCTTATCCATTGGGCCACAGAGTCAAAGGTGAAGCAATACATAAAACAACACACACGGAAGGGAAACAAACCAAAAATGAAAGACCAAAAATGAAACACTGCACACAATATATATAAAAGGACTACCTAATCACCTAGGACTTGAACAACTTCAAATACTACCCACTATAAGGAAGTGGGAGAGGAGATCCATCCATATAATCCAAGTAGAAATAATTTTCTCCAACAAAGTGTCTTATTTTGAAAGGACCAACCCAAAGAGAATCAAAATTACCATGGCTTCCAGGAAGGTTCATGTCTTTTGTCCCACAACAGAACAATGTCTCCCACTTGGAAATATTTGGGTCAAGCCTTCTTTCAAACAAAGACTTCACCTTTAGTTGATGAGATGAGATTTTATCAAAACTTGCATCCTCTCTTCATCCAACTTCTGGAGATACATGATCCTCTTGTCCAAGGAACTAATGAAACTTGTGTCCTCAATAGCCTTCATTAAGTGCAAGGTTGGTAATTCCACTATTACTGAAAGCTAAGCTTCAACACCATACACCACCTAGAATGGAGACATCCCAATTGCTCTTTTGGGTGTAATTCTACCTACCTAGAGAGCATCATAGAGCTTCTTGTTCCAATTCCTTTCGAGTCATTGACAAGCTTTCAAACGATGGTTACCAAATTCTTATTTGTTGATTATGCTTATCCATTCCCTTAAGGATAATAATATGAAGATCGAGCAAGGGAAATTCCATAGCCATAATAGAAATCCATCATCTCAAAAGAATAAAAATTGGAAGCATTATCAGTCACAATTTTGTTTGGCACCCCAAACCTTATCAAGATGTTCTCTTTGATGAAATTACACACCACCTCAAAAGTAGTGTTTTTGATTGGAATAGTCTCTCCACACTTTGTGAAGTAATCTGTAGAAGTTAGCACGTGAGTATGTCTAACACTGGAAGGTGGGTTAAGAGTTCCAATAAAATATAATCCCCACCGTTGAAAAGGCTCATCAATTACTACTGGTTTGAGTGGTAAAGAAGCCAACTTAGGTCTCCCAACAAAATTTTGACATGCTTCACACTTACCTACCCATTTTTATGCATCTCTAAACAATGTAGGCTAATAGTACCCAGCACGAAGGATTTTATGGGAAGTGACAACATAAGAGAAATTCCCTCAACAAGCTTGATCATGGAAAGATGAAAACCACTTATTTTTTTGCTCTTTGTCCACACACTTAAGCAATCTTCCATCTATGCCTCACTTGAACAAAGCATTTTCCCACAATACATATCATGTAGAACTTAGCCTAATAGCTCTCTTTTCCTTGGCACTCAAGTGGGATAGACATTCTCCATAGGTAATAAAATGTGCATTATCAACATACCACTCATCCTTTGAACTGAGAAAGAGGACAACAGGAACATCAATTGGTTCGTGGACAACTCTTCAACATCTCCCTCGCAATAAGCTCACATAAAACTTTACCCCGGACTAGCTTAGGTGGCTTGATATCAAGGTCATATTATTGAACTTTAGCTACCCAATTTCCCCTCTTAGTTCCAAACTCCTGTTGTGTAAGAATAAACTTGATGGTTGTATCAGGTACAAGCACAACAAAGTGAGAATTAAGAATATAAAATCAAAAGCGCTTATGACTTTGACCACTGCAAAAGCATGTTTCTCCATCATAGTCTATTTCAATTCATGAGCTTTCAGAACATATCTCATGAAGGCAATTGGAAGTTCATGATACTTAGAATCTTTCTGAGTTAGAACAACATCCAAGGTACTCTCTGTAGCATAGCAATAGATGATAAAATCCTTGCCAAAATTAGGACATGCCAAGATGGGAGTTTTAGCAATGGATTTCTTGATATATTCAAATGCTTCTTTACCTTCAAATTCCAACCAAATTTTTTATTTCCTTTCATCATGTGAGAAATGCTCATAGTCATCTCTGCAAAATTTGGAATGAATATCCTCGAGAAATTTATTTTACCAAAGAAAGATTGCACACCCTTTTTGCTTGTGGGAAGAGGAATCTGCTGGATTGCTTGGACTCTTTCTGGATCTATCTTGATTCCTTCTTTGGAGAAAATATTCCCAACAACTTACCTTTAGTAACACAGAAGACATACTTCTTAGGATTGAGAGAAACTCCATGTTCTTTGCATTTTTGGCAGACTATTTCAAGATGCTGAAAATGATCTGCCCTTATTTTGGAAAAAATAGTCAAATCATCAAGGTACACAACAATACACTTTCCCTTCAAACTACAAAAATCCAAGTCCATTGCCCTCTAAAAAGTGGCACCAACATTGATAAGACCAAATGGCATCCTCTTATAGGAAAAGGTTCCCCAAGGAGTAGTGAAAGTAGTTTTGTGCTGATCTGGAGTACTGACTTCCACCTGATTGTATCCAGAGAATCCATCTAGCATAGACAACATTTCGAGCCTGAGACAACTTGCAAAACTTGATCCATCATGGGGAGAGGATAGTTGTCTTTTAGAGAGGCTTGATTTAAATTCTGAAATCCACACAGATGCGGATCTCACCATTCTTCTTCCTCACAGGCACAATGTTGGCAATCCATGTTGAATGATGTATAGGGAAAATAATCTTTCTTTCAACAACTTCTAGATCTCCTGAAAAATGGTATCAACAATCTTGGGATTGTACTGCCTTTGCTTTTGCTTGAAAGGTTTGATCCTAGGTTTTAGAGGGATATAGTGTTGCATCTCCTTTGGTTGAAAATCCTTGAGATCATCATATGAATAGGAAAGAACATCAGCATACTTTTTCAATAGGTCTGTTGCCTTCCTTCTTTCTTCCTGAGTGCAGCATTTTCCAATGTTCACCATCTTGGGTTCATCCTGACTTCCAATATTAACCTTTTCAATTTCAATAAATTTTTGATCCCCTTGAGAAGTTTTGGATTTGATGAACCTATCATGTTTATCAAATAGATCTTATAAACACACCAGTCCTTTAGAAATATTGTTGCCTTTCAGCTTGATAGAACCATCTTGATCCATTTCATCCTTGATATCTCCCTCCTTAGAGGGAACATACTCTCTAGGTAGAGTTTCACTTCCTTCAAAATATAACTAGTCAAAGTTATCCTTACGCTCCAAGAAAGAGAGCAAGTGTTGATCATTATTGAAAATATACCAGATTTGCTTGCATTATCCGACACACTTGGGCTATGAATCATTTCGATGGTGAATTTCTCTATAGATAAATCTAGATGAGGAATCAACAGATATCCAAAAATAGCTAGAGAATCATCTCTAGTATTTTTTTCTCTTTATACAAATTTCTTCAATGGAGAAAGTATCAAAGAATTCAATGGAATCCCAAACAAGACTTCTATAATTTTTCAATATCATATTCTTGACTTGAACAGATCTCTCGACTTGTTTCACAATCAACTCTGAATCACCACGAGCAAATAGATTCTTCATTCCCATTTATTTCACCACATTTAATCCCGGGATGAGAGCCTCATACTCACCTATATTATTTGTATTTTCAAAATGAAGTTTAAATGAAAAAGGATGAATCTTCTCAACACCACACCAGATCCAACCAGGTGAAGAATAGCTTCCATCAAACTCCGAGTCCAAATGCCATTAGGATTAGGAATTAATCCCTTAGGAATATTTGCCTCATATTCGACATAATCATGTAGTTTCCATGCCCTATATCTTCATATAGTATTTATGCTTTTGGATCATCAGTATTTTACACAATGTACTCAGCATGCTTCTTTGGTAGCAGCTTTTTATTTTTCCATTGATCGGGATCAAAGCATGCGACCAGTCCATCTGAATTTCACCTCCTACCTCCTTACAAAAATTACTACTCAACAACATACCATATGAGGGAGGAATATCAGAAACCAAAATAGTGGTTGTAACCCTTTTCTATGGAAAAATAATGAAGACTACTTGTGCATCTTTAATCCTCCCAACCTAAGGCACTTCTATACTCTTCATGGAACAACAAGAACCAAAGTTACGTGTTAGAGTCAGGCCCAAAGCATGAGCTACTTTTACAGGCATTACATTGTTTGATGCTCCTGAGTCTATAACACAATTACTGAGTTTATGGCCAACTATGAGGAGAGTCACATAGAATGGTTTAAATTTTTCATCGGTGAAATGACTGCAGACCACAAGACCTAGTTGAGGTGAGGAAGAGGGAGTGTGAAAATTACCTTTAGAATCATTGGATGAAGCTTTGGATTTGGAATTGACAAAGTTTACCATTTTAGCAAAAGCTTTTGGATGAGTCTGGTAAAAATATGCCTTTGAGATTTGGATTTTGGTCTTTTTGAGGTGATCAATGATATCAAAAGATCCAGAGGTGGATGGGGCATCATTACTAGGAACTTGAGAAACTATTGATTTATCAGTTTAGGAATTGAAGGGATGGAAGTTTTGGAAACAAAAGTAGAAGGAGAAGGATTAGCATTACTCACCTTTTGTGTGGAGGTAGTGGGAATAGGAGCTCCTCTTCTTGCAACTATTGGAATAGTTATAGGATATTCTTTGGATTTCTTAGCAGGCTGCACCACCTTTTCTTTTCTATTCATTTTCTCCCGAGTCATAACAACATATGACTCACTATTCATATCTTCCACTCTTTCATCATATTCATCTTTATCATCGGTTCCTTCGGTGGTGAGGAAATGAACTTGAGATCCAACAATTTCCTCCTGTTCTTCATCAACCTCTCCTTTTGGTTCATCATAGTCTTCATTAAACTCCTCATCATCAAGCTCTTGAACTTCACAAGTTACATTGACTGGAACCTTGATAGGTGGGCCTTAAATAACCAATTTAGTCTGGGAAGGAGGTAACCAGCTCCTGGGCTGAAAATTCTTTATTGGAATGTCTTGGTAAGGAGCATCTTGAGACAATTGTTTCTTAATTGCAATGAGATCATTTTCCAACTTCTGTAATAACTGATCTAAGTTGGCTCCAAGAGAGGAAGAAGAAGATGCTTTAGATTTGGAAGGTTCTCTTTTCAATTTACCAGACATGATCAAGTCATCCTCAACACTGATAGCCAATCTCTGATCAACATCCAGAGTTGCAAGGTTAGCCCTCCTTAGTGCATAACTCACTTCAGGTAACTAAGCATTGAGGAAGAAGCACTTTTGGATTTGATCTACAGGACGAGTGTTCTATGGAATTTTATGAATTAGCTTGTTGAATTTAGCCACAAAATCCCTCATGGGTTCATGTGGTTCCTTTTTGATATGAGAAATTTGAGCCAAGAGAGCATGCACATCTTTAGCAGGTTTGAAACATTGCTCAAACTGAGTTGTCAAGGTGGTCCAATCAGTAATTGACCCAACAGGAAGATGATAGAACCAATCAGTAACATTATCCTACAATGTTTCCATAAAGATCCTGACAAAAACGTCTTCATGTTCAATCCCAAGAATCCCACATGCAACACTGAAGGCTGCAATGTGTTCATCTGGGTGTACTTTCCCATCACCTCGGAATTTAGGAAAACCTTTCCTACTACTCCTGGGTAACTCATAAAATGGCTGAGGAAGAGCAAGAGGCTCAATCTGTTGTCCCCAAGGAAAGGTGCTGCCATCTATGGGAAGATTTTCTGAAGGGGAATTGCAACACCAACAATTATCGAGCATAAAGATTAAGATTAATTTGTTTTGGAGGAATGTTATTCTTGGAATTTATGTCTTTGACGGGATGTTTTCTCGCAGAACGAGTTCTTTTGTTCCTTCTTGCTAGAAGAGAGAAGTTTTGTTGCTCCGAGAAGTTTAAAATGAGAATATTCTACCCAGTTTTCGCTGATCAAAAATAATCTTTGAAGTTATTTTAGAAATCGATACGTTTAAACGAAATCCCCAATGGAGTCGCCAAAAACTGTTGGGTTTTAAAATAGTACTTTTAATAAACCACAGTCAGGGGACAACAAGTCCCTCCTCTTTAATGGGAGAGGTTCCCTTATTAAAATCAAACAATAAAACTTATATACAAATGTACAACTTTCAAAGTGAGCAATCTTGATACTTTGAAATGTAATATGCCCAAAGATCATCAATACGAAAGAATAGAAGAACTAAGGAGATGAGAGAGGAAGAACATAACAATACTTTCAGAAAATATAGATAGCAGAGTATAACCTTATATGTATTGAGCAATGGAGATGTAGAATGGAATCATTCACGTTTATAACAGATATAACTTCACAGACACAAAGTTCCCGAAATCATATCAACAAGAACACAAAGTTTCTTTTCATAAAAGATAGATGATTCACAAATTTTAGATGAGGAGAGAAGGAATAACAGAGGAAGAAAGGGGAAAAACTTCTGTATTGATTACTTTCAAATCTATTACATTTACAGAGTACCAGGATCCAACTCCCTTTGCAATGAGCCAATGCTCTTACATTTATAGATGAAGCGAAGAGAGGAGAAGAAGAGGAGGAGGGAAATCTGATTTGGAAGCTCAACCACCAACCATTAATGCCCCTGCAGATCCGTCTTCAATCTGTCAAGTCTAGTTCTTCATGTCTGTTTAGCGTGTTGGAGAAGGAAAGATGGAAAATCGAATCAAATGTGGTTCTCGAAGCAATCTGATCACATATTAATGGCATGAAAGACGTTTTCCATCAAATCCAAATATCCAGTTGGTTCTCCAAGTCTGTTTGGAGTGTTGGAGAAGGAAGAATGGCGGATCGAATCAAATCTGATCTGGTAAAGCAATCGGATTTCATATTAATGGTGTGAAAGATGTTTTCCATATTCCCACCCATCAAATCCTACCGAAAATAATATTTTATGCTTCCATGGTGTAGAGGAGGTCGAGAGCTTTCCAACAATATAAAATTTGTCGAATTTCGAGCACTGGATCGGAAGTTATGCCCATTTGAATATTTGAATTGAATCCGTACAAAAATGGCAAAAATGCAACTTTTGCAAAACGGATCCACGGGCCCGAAATAACAACTTGCACCTTTTGCGAAGAAACGAAAAATTATAAAAAACTCCCATATCCCCGCAGGCCCGAAATTCACTCTTGATATAGGCCCAACAAGTGGCTCTACCTAGGCATCACCGGTCGCGATTTACTTTTACAATTTTACTTTATTTTGAGAAAAGGTTAAAATTCCCAAAATGCTCCGAAGATCCGCCTTCTTAATTTTTGAGAAAAGGTTAATTTTTTGTTATTTTTAATTTTTCTTTTTATTGATTTTTAATTTTTATTGATTGAATTTTTAATGTTTATTCATTTAAATTTTTGTAAATTTTGTAATTTTTAAATCAATTTTGATTCTTTAATTTTTTATTGATTTTTAATTTTTTTTTTTATATTATTTTTAATTATTATTACTAATTTAATTTTTAATATAATTTGTTTTTTAATAATTTTAATTAATTGTGAATACTTCATTTTTTTAATTTTTATTAATTTTAATTTCTAATTTTTATTAATTGTAGTTTTTACTTTTTAATTTTTTAATGCTTATTTTTTAATTAATTTTAATTCATATTTTTTATTAAATTTTCTAATTTTATTTTATTTTAATTTTTAATTTTTAACTTTTAATTTTTTAATATTTAATTATTATTATTTTTAATATATAATTTTTATTAATATTAATTATTACTTTTTAAATTTGTATTAAATATCATTTTTTATTTTCTTTAATTTTAAATTTAATTGTTATTGATATTAATAATATAAAGAATATAAAATAATTATTTTAAATTCTAAATTTTTATTAATTTTAATTTCTAATTTTTTTGAATAGTAGTTTTCAATTTTTAATATTTACTTCTTATTAATTTTTATTGTTAATTTTCATTATTTTTTTATTTTTATTAAAATTAATTTTTCATTTTCTTTAATTTTAATTTTAATTGTTATTGACAATAATAATTAAATAATAATAACATTATTTTAAATTTTGTAAATTTTAATAATAATTTTAATGATAATGTTTAATTAACGAGACCTATCAATATGTTAATAACACCAAAGGTGTTATTGCTTTAGTTGTAAGAATACTTTGTTTGATCATAGTATGTTGAGAATGAATTTGCACAATTTTCGAAAAAAGTTGAGAATGTTCATCAATATATAAAGGTAAGTGGCCTTCTCGAAATAATCAAAAATCTTAAGATGAACCCCTTGCGATTAGAAGGGATATCCCACATCATGTGATTGCTAAGTTAGAACTATTGCTTTATCTTGATTAATTGTTTAATTTTTTTGCATACTACCAACTATAATGATGACATGGTCACTTCATGGAATAAAAACTTCCAAATTGCTTATATGGTTAGGGTTACTTATGAGACGTATTATCAATTACATGTTATAGTCTAATAATAGCCCAAAGTTGGCTAAGTAGTAGGGATGTTGAGGGGTTAAATTTGATGACTACCTATGTATGTTAAATAATTTTTAGGTGATGGTAACTATTTAATATTGTCGATTAAAAATATAAAATAATGATATTTATATATTATTTATAAAATTTATAAACGACTATTTCATATTTATTTAACTATACTTAATATATACTAATATAATTTGTATATGAATGTATATAAAAATTGATTTATCACATTATAAATATGCAATTATGACGTGACAGTTCTATAAAATATTTACAAGTATTTTACATCTAAAATCACAAAAAAATGTCTAAACAACCTTCAAATTTACCCCTAGGGATGTTTACGATATATTGAAATAATGTGTTGAGAGAATATTAGTCCATACCCATTAGAAGTTTTAGCATCGAATGAACTTGTTAAACTTAATATTTTGGATGGACACAATTATGTATATGAACATGCAATGGATCTCTCTAGTATCAAAAATCCTAGAACATGGGAAAATTCCCCTTGTAAGGGTAATTATTTCCTATGCAAATTATAAGAATATGTAAAGCAATCTAAGGCTAATAAACTATGTTTCTTCATGATATCTTATTTATCGAATGTCCTTACTACCACTATGTCATTTCCTTCCCTCACTCCTTAGACCCCTAAGTTAAACATACTAGTCTATCAACACTTCCCTCGGCTATATATTTACAAATTTAGGGAATTCATAAATAAAATTACTTTCTGCATTTACCCTTTTGTGCATATTGCACTATATGAAAAGAATATGCCCTTGTTTTCCAATAAAAGCTACACTAGTTGAATTAGAAGCCTACTAGTATTTTCTAGATTACACACAAATAAGGAATTAATGCACCTTATCCACGCCTCTCAAAAACATTATATTTTTCAAGATAAGTTAGAAGAACAAGAAATTTCCTATCGATTGATCTAAGGCATAGATGACCTATGTGATTTAATTAAAAATTAATTAAATCTATATTTTTGAGTAACTACTATAATAAATGATATAAAAATGATATAATACGGTAAGACAAAAGTAACAAAGCATGTATAATACGAAACCCTAAGAAAGAGGAGGAGATAGAGTGACTAAGTTAATTCATGTCATATCGTGAGTGATCCGGGATGAGTATCTATTGGAATAGGATGGAAACAACGTCTTAAAGGCTCGGTGAAGATTCAAAAGTGAATAAATATGAAGGAAAAAATGTCCATAGGAGAATGATGTGTGAGACATTAGTGTCTCGATTTGGGTGGTAGTGTCCACTTAGATGCTTAGGATCTGAATTTTTATGGGTCGGATGGTCTTCGCTCCAATATTCTTGTTGTCCCTCGACTTTTTGTTAGGGTTCCAATCACACCTGTAACTTGAAACTCAAATGTCTACCTACACATGTCCACAAACCACATCAAATCTAATAAAGAAGAAGCACAATGTAGAGTTGGACTAATCCCAAAAGTCACACGAAGAGGGATCTTATGACCGAGTATTACACTACATCTAAGACTCAATGTAGTTCTGTGTGAAAGTGTGTGTAATGATGCCCTAAGTCTCCCTTGTTCAAGTTACACTATAATAACGAGCTAGATCTAGAATTCTCCAAATGATGCAAATGTGTGCAATGGAATAGGATAGACTTCCCTCCTATGCTATGTATGCAGAAGTGATGCAACCCTTGTCCCTTGAGTGAATGTTCTAGATGATTCCTTTGAATTGCTCTTGTGCATTTGGATGTACAATCTTAGGTGATAGTAGATAATGCTAGTTCTTGGTCCCTTATTTTGGAGAAGTAACTAAGTATATATATGATTCCCTTGTTTGAATTTCATAATTAACAACTAAAAGGCCAACCCAAAAGTTTAAAATATGACCAAAAGGTAAAAGAGTCCCAAAAGACTAATAAAAAGATAGAGAGGTTTATGAGCACCCAAGAGGGACTCGCAGTGCTTGGGCGCTTCTATCCTAACTAGTCGCTAGTGTCCATGGCCATAAAAGATAAATAAGTTAAGTTCTAACAAGGTTGTTGTTGGGGTTAGACCACATCAGTTGTACAGATAAAATATCATATCTAAGCATACAAGATATAAAAATGGACATCTACCAGAAGAAATATACAAAACAAGATAAGAATAAATAACACCATATTTAACGTGGTTCACCCAATGTGGGCTATGTCCACCAAGAAACAACCAATCTATTAATCTTGATCCACAAAGGAAATATAATGAATATATGCAATCTTCCACACCTCTTCTAAATGTATAGTAGTTTTCCTTTACAAGCTTTTATTGAGTTGATGCACAATCGTGTAGGGAAAAGTCTTCTTGTTAGGCATGTTACTTGAAGAGTTTATCTTCCACTTGGCTCTCATTCCTTGGAACAAGGGAGCTTATTGTGAGGAAAAATGATTTCACCAGAGCATTCCTTGAGACTCTAACCCTTTTAGGGCGTGGTTGGTATTGCTAGATGTAAATAGTAGATGGTTGGTGTTTCTTGATATCTTTCATGGGGAGGAGAAACAAAAACTAAGTCCCACTATTGGGTGTACTATCGGATGTGTCAAATCTAGAGTCGAGGGTTGATTCCCGAAGGTTACACTTTCCCCTGAATGGCATAAGAAAGGAACTCTTCTAGTTTAGGAAAACTAGGAAAATTACAAGGATAATCAATCTAACCTTATAACCCTAGATTTCTAGCTTATATATGCATATATAAACTTAGGGCACTCTAGTTATGCATTTACAACCATTAGATCACCTTTTAATCAAAGGTTAGATCTAATTCTCGTGAGTTAAATAAAAACTTCCACGCACATGTAACCGATGTCGGTTACCCTAACCGATATCGGTTCCTTCTTATTTGACCGATTCCGGTCTCCATATGATAGACGGTGCTCACCTGCCTAATGTCGATTCTTGTGTATTCCAAAAAGTTAGTAAAGCATGCTATTTTGAAGCAATTAAGCTCTACATCTCAACAATCTCCCACTTGGAGATAAATTGTTGCACTGTACCATACAACTCCATCCTTAGATCCACTCTTTGGCTTGTTTCTTCCTCTTCAAGTCTCAAACTCAAAGACTAACAAAAGTGAGTGTAGATCGAACTTCTCATTTGCCAATGGCTTCGTTAGCATATCCATAGGTTTCTCTCTCGTATTAATTTTTTCTAATTTCAGCTACCCATCCTCCAACACCTACTTTTGTATGAAGTGATATCTCAACTAAATGTGTTTTATTCTAGAATGAAACTCTAAGTTCTTTGCTAGATGAATCACAATTTGACTATCACTTTGTGCATGGTTTGCATGACCCTCCTCCTCCTTTCCTAACTCTTCCATGAAAATTCTCATCCATATCATCTCTTTTCTAGCCTCTATAGCTGCAACATACTCTTCCTCCGTAGTAAAAAAGCCACAACCTTCCATAATCTCAAAATCCAACTAACTTTCGTACCACCAACTATGAAAACATATCTAGTGGTGCTCTTTCTACCATCTAAATATCCATCCATATCTAAATCAACATAGCTACATAAAGAAGTATCTCGAACCTCCAAAGCATAATTACATGTCGAATGCCCCTCTCAAATACACGAGTATCCATTGGACTTATTTCCAATGCTCTTTACCTAGATTGACTATAAATCTACTCATAACTCCCACTTCTGTGTAATGTATGGTCTGGTATAAACCATAACATACATGAGACTTTCAATTGTTGAAGCATATGGAATCCATGCTATGTACTTGACCTCATCATGTGATATAGGACACGATCGTTTCTCAATTTGAAGTGTCCAACCATAGGTGTACTAACAAGTTTTGAATTATAAATTTTAGACCTTTCCAACACCTTATTGATATAATCCTCCCGAGACAAATACAATTTCTTGTTCTTCTGTCTCTCGTGAATTTGCATGCCAAGGATTTTCTTTGCAGCTCCTAAATCCTTGATTGCAAATGTGTGAGCTAACTTTTCTTTAAGCTCAAATTTTCCTACATACTAGATCCTGCGAATAAGCATATCATCCACATACAATAACAAAATGTTCCATTTACAAGCTTCTTGAAATAAACTCAATGGTCAAATCCGCATCTCAAATAACTATGCTCATGCATAAAACTATCAAACCTCATATACCATTTCCTTAGAGCTTGTTTGAACCTATACAAGACTCTTTTTAAACCTACACATAAGTTTATCCTAACCCTTTACTTCATACCTAAGAGATTATTGCATATATATCTCTTCCTCCAAATCACCATGAAGGAAATATGTCTTCACAATAAGTTTCTCTAAGTGCAAATCATGTACTGAACTAAACTCAAAATAGTACATATGGAATTCATTTTTACAACAGGATAAAATATCTCACCAAAATCAATACCTGCTTTTTTGTAAATCCCTTTACCACAAGCCTTGCCTTGTACCTTTTCTATCCACCCTCTTCTTACTTGATCCTGTAAAACCATTTGTTTTACGATGATATCTTACTAGTTTACAACTTAACCAAATCCCATCTCTGTTTTGTTACAAGGAGTCCATCTCCTCATACATGCTATGTTCCCACTTCACGTGGGTATCATCCTGCATTGTTTCTTCAAATCTTTTTGATTCACCACTATCAGTCCATAATAGATAAAATAAGGAAGGTGAAAACATTTAGAGAGGTCTACTTACCCATTATGACCTTCTCAAAGAGATCTAGGGTGTCGGAGACTCATTTTACACTTGTTGTGCATTCGTTTCAATATCGACAATGACCGACATCGATCACCTATAGCTGACATTGGTTCGGATAACCAACACTAGTCCTCGACTACCGACGTTAGTCCCGGTGACTAACGCCGATTCTCAAAAACGATGTCGGTTCGGGATGACCGACACTAGTACATGTAGATGGCAATATTAAATAGGAGAATGCATTTTCTTCCACAAAATTTCTAACCAGTTTGTCCTTAAGTACCAAAATTTGATCCATGTACATTCTCTTTTCATTCCATTCAATATCACAACTCCTAACAAGCTTAGAATCCTCTAAATCCCAAAAATGCAATCCGAAATCACGAGATCCATAACTATAAAAGTGCATCTCTTGGATTTAGCATCCATTTTTTTCTATTTTCTTTATCAACATGCACAAAAGATTCTAAACCAAATACTCTAAGAAAAGAAAGATATACCTCTTTTCTAGTCCAAGCTTCTTATGATATTCCACCATCTAGTGCACTTGAAGGCCCACAGTTAATTAAATAAACCACTGTGTCTACTACTTCTACCAAAAACTATAAGATTAATCCAACACGTATCCTCATGCTTCTTACACATTCCATGATTGTCATGTTCATTCTTTTTGCAACACCATTCTCATGTGGTTTTAGGAACCGTTCTTTCTCTATGTATTGCATTCACTGAATAATAATCATTGAAAGCCTTATTGCAGTACTCACCACCATTGTCATATTTAAGGAATTTTAACTTTGAATTTGATTCATTTTCTACAAGGGCTTTCCACCTTTTAAAAGTCTCAAAAACACCAAATTTATGTTTAATAAAATAAACCCATACCTTTCTTGTGGCATCATCAATGAAAGGATCATAATGTTGGGATCCTCCATGAGAATCTACTTGGGCTGGTCCCCACACATTTGAGTGCACAAGCTTTAATTTTTATCCTTATTTTTTTCCCTAACTTTGAGAAATATCACTCTCTTTTTCTTTCCAAAAATAAAAATGCTCACCAAAATCAAGATCTACATCTTTCAAATCTAATAACTTACCCTTAGCCTTTATGATCTACATACCTCTTTAACTCATATGGCCCAAAGAGCTTATTCCACATGCTTGCATCTAAATCTGAAGTAGATAACATAAAAAAGGAATCATTAATATAGGTAGACAAATAGATTGTTCCTACCTTCTTGCCTCTTGCCACAACAAAAGGTCTCTTGGTAACTTTCCAAGAGTCACCGTGAATGTAACCATGCAACCAACTTCACCTAGTTTCCCTACGAAACAAGATTCCTCCTAGGTCTTGGCACATGCCTCACATATTTCAATATCCATGTATTTCCATTCTACAATTTTAAATGAACTTCCCATTTACTAGTAATAATGCATAGTTCATCATCTCCTAAATAGAGATGCCAAAATTTCCCTGGACATAATTTATGATATAACCCTTATTAGGGGTAGCATGGAAAGAAGCTCCTGAATCCATAACCCATGATTCTATTCAATTATCTAAGGAAAGAATAAGAGCATATTGTATTAACTATGTTGCACTATTTTCCTCCTTATCTTTGCTTGGTAAATTCTATTTCTTTTCCTTAGACTACCAATCCTTCTTTGCATGTCCTTTCTTTCCACAATTCCAACAAGTAATTCCTTTACCTATGGATTTAGATTTTTCCATATTTGAATTTGATTTCCCATTATTCTTACTCTTTCATATCTCCTTATGCCTTCCCTACTTTCTACATTCAAAGCATTTCCATATGATGATTCCTTTGTAATTTACCCGTGAATTTATTCTTTCAGGTTATACTAACCACATCATCAAACTTCAAAATATTATTAGCAGATGTTTTATTACTAATATCCATAACCAAGTTATCCCAACTATCAAGCAAAGAACATAAGAATAAAAGTGCTTCCATTCATCATCAAATGAAATATCAATTGATTTTAATTAATTTACTGATGGATTGGAAATCATTCAAATGACTAGATGCGAGATCTACCTTCTTGCATCTTAGAACTAAATAGTTTCTTCATCAAATAAATTGTATTTGAAGCCCTAGGTTTTTTCATATACATTATCTACAGATTTCATCAACTCTACCGTGGATGTCGCTTCTATAATATTCAAAGCTATGAATGCTATCGAATTAATCTTATAGATCCTAGAGCCTTTCTCACAAGAATCTTCCATTCTTCATCAGTCATCTTCATAGGATTTACTTTCTCATCCAATAGTAAGTACCAATATTATAATCCTCCACCGTATCTTCCATAATTGATAATTTGAGCTACAAAATTTCTCTACTTTTTATTTTTTATATTATGTCATTGCTATATCTTACACTCAATCGAATCCCTCGTGATTAAATTTGTCAACACACAAAACCATCAAACAAAGATAACAAACCAAGCTCGATACCAATTTTTGGGGTTAGACCACACAAGTTATACAAATAATATATCGATCTAAGCATACAAGCAATAAAATTTGATATTCTACCAAAAGAAATATACAAAACAAGAGAAGAATAAATAATGCCTTATTTAACGTGGTTCACCCAATGTGGGATACATTTACCAAGAAACATCTAATCCATTAATCTTGATCCACAAAGTAAATACAATGAATATATGCAATCTTCCACACCTCTATTGGATGTACAACAGCTTTCCTTTACAAGATTCTATGATATTTCTCCTTCTAACTCAATTACAAGGACGATCAATCTAACCTTCTAACCCTATCTTTCTATCTTATATGTGTATATACAAACTTAGGGAACTCTAGCTATGCATTTACAACAATTAGATCACCTTTTAATCAAAGGTTATATATAATTCCCATGAGTTATATAAAAACTTCCATGCAACCGATTCCTCTTTGCTTGATCGATGTCGGTCCCCGGTGTGACCGACGACGGTCATCCGACTAATTTTGGTTCTTTGTGTATTCCAAAAAGTTAGTAAAGCATGCTATTGTGAAGTAATTAAGGTCCACAACTCAACAAGTGTAAGATGTGTGATTCCAATAAGAATGTAAAATATAAAGTAAAGGTCTAAAAGGAGTTTTCAACCACTATTTTTATAGCTTAGGAATCATGTATAAATTAGTATGCTTTAGGACCTATAAATGTACACAAGTACATAGATTTTGTGTCTACATTTCCCCATGTTATGTTGTTAAGTGAATACTCGATAGAATAAAGTAGATAAAATATGCGTACCTTATGATCCTATAGAGATGAGTGTTGCTAATAACATGATGAGTGGACAAGTGAAGTGTGAAGTGATCGTAATGTGAAGTGTGAAGACTAGGAAGGGAGGTAAACCTTAGGGGTTAGTAGTGTTCTATTAGATCTTATGCTTGTTGTGTATTAAGGACGAACCTACAAAAGAAGAGAAAAGTAATCAAAGTTCAGTATATGAAAAATCAGAGTAATACATGTACAAGTATGTAAAGAGTGTGTAAAGGAAAGTGTGCACCTCATGTATGAGAGAGCATGAGATAGAAATTTATCCCATTTTCTTGAAGTTGCTGATTTTGAATGCTTGATGGTGAGGTATTTGGGCAATCTCACGTGGAGAATGAGTTTTTGGGAAATCTCACTCCTAGAGATATTTTTGGGTGATTTCATGCCAAGAACGATTTTTTTGGACGATTTCATGCTAAGAGAAGAGTGTTGGGTAGAGAGGTCTAGTTTTCTCTCCTTCTATGACATTTCCCAATAAGCACCACCGTAGAAGGTACGTCCCGATTTTTTCTCGATTGATCCTATTATAACCAATTTTAATGCCCCATTTAATTCACTAAAAATACACCTTTAACAACTACTAAAAATTTGGCTAATTTTTTTAAAAATATGTATTAAATTTTATTTTTGTTAGGCCATAAGCTGTTTTATTTAATAGATCCAAAGAATGATTACTCATCCCTGAAAATAAAACAATCTTTATGAGAGTAATATTTACTAAATCTATAAGGGATATTGTTAATTAACTAGGACCCTAAAACATTTGAGAACACCCATTTTAAAAATTATAACTCTATAATATTAATCACTTCACTTAAATAAGTATCCGTACTTTAAATTTTACTAGGGTCACTCACTTAGAATATTTATCTACCCAAAGAGATACTCATTTATTTATTTCTTCCCTTACAATAAAAAGGTTACTTTATTTTAAATTCTACCAAAGAGGTTCAAGTATACCCATTTAAAAATATGACATTAGGATTATTTCCCACACCACTTAAATAAGTTACTTTATGTAAAACTCTCCTTAAGACCCATATTCCACTTATTAATTCACCCCATAATTACTAATAGAAATCTACCTATTTAACCATCACATCCCATTTCAATAAAACATGTAATCCGTAAGATCAAAAGTTTATAGGGTTAAATCTCAACCCTTAGATGTATTTAATTTTTCCCTAGATCTTAGGCATCTCCTATCTAACCCTAAATCCATATTTATGTTTTCATTTTCCTTTTTCTTTGTTTCATTTTGCTTATGTGGGTTTTGGAGAAGAGCCATTGAGGTTATGGAATATTTTCTTCTTCTTTTTCTTATGCGAGGTTTAGTGGAGGAAATATCCTTCTCTTCCCTTTATTACATGTATACTGAGATATATATTTTTACCAAAGAAGCTAGGGTTTTGGATATACGTTTTCCTTTATTTTACTGAGAGAAATATCTCAATTCGGGTATTAGTTTTTCTAATAGATTTGATATATATAAATACATACATATATATACATACATACATGCGTACATACATACATATATAGATACAAACATACATATATTACACCGTAAAAATTCATATTGTATTAAGAAAATGTTTAAATGCAAGGTTATATGGTTTTAGGTGGTGGTTGTGCACACAGTTGCATGAGAGAGGGGATAAGGCATGGTAGAGGGTGGCCACGGTAGTGGCGGGGGTGGCGCCGCCCTTTGCGATTAGTCCGGCCACGAGGGTGGAAGTGGGGCAAGGATATAAGGTTTTGGAGGGGCATCCACCACGGTCGAGGGGGCATAGGTCACGGGAGGTGTAATGCCCACAAATTTGACACCCCAAAACATGTCAAACCTTATTAATTACTTAGGAAAATTATGAGAATTTTATTTGTTTAAAAAGGTTGCAAGGCAATGACATTAATCGCATTTAATTAATTCTCGTCTAATAACTTATATTCATTCATAACGCAATTAATTGAAATTAATAATTAAATATTATTAGTTAATTCCCAAAATCATTTCGACATTTAATCCTCTTCTAAGATTTCCAATAAATTTTATTTAAAACGTTGACTAAATACTTCTCGTTATTTTTACCTCATGTAAAATCCTCTTAAGTTCATTAAAGGATATTTCCTACGTTGATTTAAAATTTTACTTCACACATTAAATTAATCTAATACCCATCATTTAGTGATTTAACTATACATTTTACTTTTAGTTAATTTAATCCTTTTAGAACATTATCTAAAACACCCATGCACAATGTTTATTATTTAAACCATAGTCAAAGTTATTTATTTACTTATCCCATAGAAAAGGGTCACAACTTATTATAACTCACTAATGCACTAGTTGGCCCCATTCACTAAATACCCATGCCTTTTATTTAAAACCCTTTCCCATAAAAATTCTCAACTTAAAAAGTGTAGGATTAATCTCTACCCGTAGATTAGATAAATATGTGCCTTTGGATTTTAGGTTTTTTCTAAAATCCCTAAAATCCTTATGTTGTCTTTTTATTCCCTTATTTTCCCTAATCTCTTCATTTATTCATTTGGTTTTACAGGTTGAAGGGGTGGACGCCATGGAAACTTGAGGGGAAACCATGGAGGTTTTCTTTTGTTCGAGATTTGCAAATGGGAGGAAACTCTTCCTCCATTTACTCTCTATTTTATTATTTGCATTAGGTTAAAGTTTGTATTTATCTCATTCTTTTTGTGGTAAGGATCCAACCCAAAATCTGGTTGTGGGCATTTGGTTATTCACATTTTCTTTGAGTTCATTCATCTGGGTAAAACCCATTTTGGTTTGATCTAGGGTGTATATACACTTATATACATATATACATGCATGTGTATATGTATATACATGTATATATAGATATATCTAAGATGGATCTTCATTTTGTTTGAAAATATTTATATAAGATATAAGTTTGGATTGAAAACATTTTTGATTGAAAAGGATTTCACGCACAGGTGACCAAAGTGCTGGTTGCTTAACCAATCGTGGTTATCTTTGTGCTACTAACGCCCGATTCTGTTGTCGTAGATTTTCTGCATTTTTGCCGACATAGTTTATATAAAAATATATTCAAATTTCTATATTCTAAAATATATACATCTAAATACATTTTTATAAAGGACCAAATAATCTACAATCTTAGTTATAATGTTTTCTAAGTGCAAAAATCATGCAACTAAGTGAAAAGTTGAATTTATATATAATCGTGTAAGGTTACGAGACCGATGCCGGTTTTTTCTCCGACACCACCGATTGGTGACGACATCGGTCACTATGGAAACAAAGAGTTTCAAAAATGAATATACATAAACATATATATATATATATATATATATATATATATATATATATATTCAAATAGGGTTCAAACAATTTATTTTAACAAAATACACAAATGAAAAATAGATAACTTTTTCGTGATTAAAATCACAAAATGTATAATTTTTACTTTGTAACATTGTTAAAATCTGACATTGAAGGGTTCATTTCAACCACAATGCAAATAATTTGAAAAGAGAAGAATAAATTTAACCATCTACTAAGTATAAGTTTCTTTCCTTTTTACAAACAAGAATGAAAAACATTTCAAGGGAGAGACTTGAACATGTATTTTCAATTATTTCCAACTTAAATAAGATCACTTCCAACATGAAAAAAATGCAACTTTTGATTAAATTCCAGATTTGAAAGGAACTACATTTCCACTAAATACAACTTACAAAAGTCCTTCTTTCAACTATTACAATACATGGTTTGATAAATAAATTTTACAAGAACTCTCTTTAAAATACAAGTACATACAAGCCTTCCACTCAAAGGTGGAAACAACATGATGAAATTTACAAAATAAACTTTCTCTTTCTTTGTCTTCTACACAACAACTCTATCCAAGGCATCAACTTTGAGCTCCTTCTTTTCTTCATCTCCAAATCACAATACAAAGGAAGGGTGCATAGGCAACACTCTCCTCCCAACCTTATTCCAATGAGAATGGGAATCCTCCCTTCTCATTGGCCCCAAGCCCCAACAATGAAGCAATAAGGGATATTAAGCAACCATGACAGCTTTTACAAGGGATCCAACAAAGCATACACTCACGCCGACAAAACTTACAACATAAAAACCATAATAAAAATAATAACAACAACATACAATTGTTCCCAAACACAAAGGCTTAAAATATAAGCCAAAGGAGAAGATAAATATGGGAATCCCTTATACCTCCCAATGGGTTAAGTGTCCACCTTAAAACCTCCAAAATCTTCATCCACACATACAAAACTCTTATCCCTCCCTCAATCTCTTATCACTCCCTCATGTAAAACATACAAATATAAGCAAGAAACTCTCTTATCTTCACAAGGTGCGACACCCAACCCGGATCCTTCCAAATACACATAAAAACTCTTATCCCTCCCTCAAAATATCCTCATTTTCCTTCTCCCACACCATCCTTAAGGTCATACTACCCAAATCCAAAACAAACACATATATTCCTTCATTTTATAAACAATACACATCAAATAAAATAAAAATAAAATGCAAGGGTATAGGCACTACCTTGCATTGCAAGAACTTTCAATCCACAAGTAACCATTCAAGATGCTTCCAAGTCCAAGCCAAATTCAAAATCTAGCTTATAAACTCCAAAACAAGTAATCCAGGAAAAATCCCAAAAAAATGCAAGTGTGCAACTAAAACCAAGTAACCCCCAAAACTCTAAATTAACTCACATAAATAGAAAATGAGGGGAGGAGGGTGAGGTGGCTCCATGTAGGATGTCACATCACTTCTCCTCCAATATACTTCACTTAGTCAAACACAAATATCAATACTCATAAATGAGTGGGTGAGGATATGAAAATTTTCCTTCCACACACAAACGTCCACTCCATACCTCCAAGGACACAATTAAAAGAGTTTGTAAGAAAGTGCAATTAATTACCTCCTTTTCCTTTCAAAACACATAAATAAGGATAAAATTAACTCCACATACCATAGGTATGGTTGGTGGGTGATTTTATGATGTATGAGACAAGATTAAGTTGTCCCACAAGCCTCCAAAAGTGGCTCCAAAGTCAAAATTCGAGAGTTGAAAGTGAGGTTGAGTACATAACTCAAAAATAAATAAAAATCCTTCCCAAATCAATATGATAACAAGGACTATCTACCACATTAAATACCCCTTTTTCAAATCTAAAATTAACTTAATCACATGATTAATTGACTAAACAAAAGCACATTAATTAAGCAATAATAAAGTGAGCATACATTACAATAAATAAATCACATACACAACTAAATAAATAAAATGAAAGAGGGAAAAGCAACACATAAACCCATGGTCACATTTGAGGTCACCCCCATGGGAACCTCCTAACAAATTCAATCAAAACATAACAATATATGTGAACACTGAGTTTCCAAGGTGACCTTGTTGCAAATATCTAATATTCCTCCATTGTTAGTCTCCTTGTTTTTCGTGATAAAATTTCTATGACAATCAAAACAATACCTCTCCCACCTCATGACCATATCAATAACATAAAAACAATAAAACACATGTATATCTATCAATTCACATTTCACATCATCATATAACATAGCTAAATCATCATCCTCAAAATTAGGAACTTCTATCAATTATTTGCAATTTCTAAACGTCTCGGTTTTGATAAGTCATAACATCAATAAGAACATAAGTTTAGTCCAAACATCTAAATGTAATCATCATTGTACGAGAATCCAAAACATCAATGTATACAATGAAATAACACTAGGTCATCATCTATCAATGTCTGCTACGTAGTCCATACCATCTATAATATGAGTCATAACATACTTTGAAAAATCACAATTTTAAATATCTGTCTATCAACATGATAATCAAAATATAATAACAATGTTCATCTCTCTAATCAACAATAATCTAAATCATAGTATAAAAAGTTTCAAAGAGGAGTGGGTATTAAAGGAGGCATAAGGGATATCATTGGGGCGGGGGCGCGAGGGCCGGTCCCTCCCCTCAAACATTTTGTTTAATTTTTGTATTTCTTTAATACGTGGTTCCATGCATAAGTGTAGAGAATGACATAATCTACCAGGTTTGTAATATTAGTACAAAACCATCTAACTTGTCATGTTTTGTGGTAATCAATTTCAACTACTACATCAACTTAACATGGGATGTTGAATCTGTAACACCTTATACAGCCTAGAATTTACTAACAAGATACCAAAATGCGCTGGCACATCACTCAGCCTAGGCTGAGAGCTCACCCAAGTGTGTAAGGTACCACGCCCCTCTTTATGGTTATTGTTGCAGTATGTTAGCATGATGAAGACTTAAAGCATACAGATCCATAACTAATACTTCATTCTACAGTGTATGATAGATCTAGATCTAAGAAGAACAAATTTAAACAATAAGCATGATGGAAATTAAGAACATACAAGATCCAATTGCACACAAGATTAACACTTAGATTTAGTCAAAATCCTCCATTTATTAAATATGACAATTACATAGAAGCTTCTTACAGCAATGGTGTTTCGTGCCCATGCACGCAATGATCCAGATCTTGCATACATACATAGATTTCCATATCTATCTATCTCTACATAATCACCATCTATATGCGTATATCTACTACGTAGTTCAATACATACATACATACACACACACACACACACACACACACACACACACACACACACACACATATATATATATATATATATATATAAGGGTGGGGACTTTCCCTTCACCGCTTATCCATTCCAAAAATAGGTCACATGCTATTAATACCTACACACCATTTACAAGCATAATCACACATACAAGTGTGCTAACTATAGACTTACGTGGTTAACTACATTGACAATCCTATTCTTAGCCCGCATCCATGCAAAACACTTTGTAGCCGATCCTCCAAAATAGCCAATGCGTGGCGTGCATGTCTCTGCTTTATTTGTGTGCTTTGCACGCCATCTTCTAAAAATATACCTTCATGCTCGAAAATGGATAAGTCCTGAAAGATGAACTTATCCTCCACGCGCATGTTCTCCCTATCCGTTCGTGCCTTTGAACATGAGCTATTTTACCGTGCGGACCTCTTGTGTGCTTTCTTTCAAGTGTTCTCTGATCAACATTACCCCACACTAAGTTCATTGTCACCCCGACAATGGTTGTCTCCAAAAATGAAGTAAAGAATTTGAATGGAAAGAATAAGAAATAATCTTTACAAATAAAGAATAATTTATTCTACAGCTTCATCCATTTCAATTTGAAGGATCAATTCACGATACTCCTATTTTATCTCGGGTCTCCAAGGCACACAATCAATAAGCACTTCTTCTTCCTTTTTTGGAATGTCCATAGTAATGGACTCCAGTTCATCTGTGTAACTTCACCCTTCTCATTCGCGAGACCAAAATAATGCTTTGGACATTGCGAATCATCCTTCCTTCCAACACATCCATATTTTTAGTGATGAGTTTCCCAAGCTCATCCAATCATTACTTGGTGGGTATTGTGACACTACAAGGGCTTCACACTTTTTTACAAGTGTTAACCTTTTTGTGTGGCCCAAGGTATCATCCTTCATTACCTTCATGACCTCATTTTCCTCCTCCAGGGTTTTTATTTTAATTAGTGCCTCTGGAGCTATACATATGTTCAAGGCTTGATCCACCTTCTTTAGTTCTTCTTGCGCACGCTTGTAGTAGTCCTTCATAAGATGTGATATTTCTTATCATTGCAACCTTTGATCTTTCCGCCTCTTGTTCAAGATTCTTTGGTGTCGGCATCCTTATGGTGTCATCTTCCAGTACTAAGTCTACCAAAGTTCTGACATAGTGCATTTCAAGGGGAATTTCTCTGGTACCTTAGACTCCAGATGTGGGCACGCTTTTAACACATGATCTCCAATGGCCTCTGCCATGCCGTGAATGTAGTATACTTCTTCTCGCTATTTCGCATCCTTTTTTAAGTTCCTCTCGTAGCGCCCTGATGGTTGTAGCTTTATCCATGTTTCTTCTTGCCACTTCTATGGAAACCTTCACCAATACATTGTTGACCTACTCATCAGACATAACAATAGGTTTTTTTGGCTTTAGGTGTTTTCTTTAACCACCTCAATACACACGACTCCTCACACACATTGAATTCTATTTCATCCATGTGTGTGTGCATCGACCATGAAAGTTTTTTTCCTTGTGCGTATGGTCTCCATATCATCATCCATCGACTCCCACCAAATAAATCCTTCTATGCCACAAAGTGCTCTAGAAACAGTGTGGAAATTTTTTTCCCATGTCTTTTGCATAGCTCATGATAGGTGCACTTTGTTATATCCACTCATCCTTTTGGTTCAAATCCCGTAGGAATCAGAACTCTAAGATTAGGAGATTTTTCTGATGTATCCCAAGCAGTCTCACGCATGGCTTCGATGCCTCCTTCTGTCCTTCTTCTCCATCCTTCATTTCTTCATCGTTCAGCTCTTCCTGTGGCTCCTCCTGCTCTGTCATTCCTCCTCATATTCGGGTGGGGTAGGAGATCTGGCATGCTTTCCTCCGCTTCTTCTTCCTCTTCACTCAACTTCAAATTTCTCCTTCTTGGTTCAGTGGTCTCCTTGTGTGGAGAGAGGTGAGGTGATCTTATTACCAATTGTGGGGTTGCACCTTGAGTCCTTGTTCGTTTAAATACTTTCTTGAATCGGTGCTCTCCTTGCACTGCTTCTGGATCCTCTTCCTCTTCCTGACCATGAGTTGGGTTGGTCACGTGCTATGATTATTTCATATCTAATGGTTGTCTCCTCCTATGCTCCAAGCCACCACTATCTTCATGCTCCTCTTCTTCATCTTCTACCTCAATTGTTTCCATGGGCTTTGGTGCCGGTATGTTTTCCATTGTATGTTTACCTTTCGGCGGCCCTAGGAGCGCGAACTCATTTTCCACGTACTTTTTATTCTCCAACTTGGGCTTCAGTTGAAGGTACACCATTTCTACTCCAACATCTCCCACAACCAAACTTACTGGTTTAATGCTCAAGACATCTAAAATGAGCCTTTCGATATAAGCACTTCGCCTCGGATACACATACTTTTTCCTTAACTTGTGGTAGTCACAATCTACCTTATCTGCATTAAATGTCAAGTGACACGCATCGAGAACATGTGAACTTATGCCTCGAAAGTACCGTTATGTGAAGGCATAAGGTAATTTTCACCAAGGGCTCCATGCTCCATCCCTCATGGTGAACCGCGCGATGCAAAAGTGTTGATGTACAACAAATTATATTGTCTTTCCCACCACCAAAGGCAACTCTTTGGGGATGCGACATTCTTCTTTAAAGGCCGCACAGAGCCTATCGTACCATTTCTCCACCCTTTGTTTTACTAGTTCTATCATCAACCCTTTGTACAATTATTTATTGAACCTTTCAGCAGTGGTGACTTGTTCTCCATGGGATACTCCCATATCTTTTCCTTCGGTCCATCTATTACCCCGATCTCCATGAACACCAGTGACAACAGAATAGCTCCAAAGCTGATATTTCCTCCTGTGTGTGCTTCCTTGACTATCATCTCTACAATGTAGCCTAAAATATTATAGACTACTCCTTCATACATCCTCCTCAACATACACCATATGGTATTCACTTGTGATCACCTCTCCTAGTCATTTAGCTTCGTAACAAGATGTGTGGCTGCTTACACAATTGGATACTTCTTTATTTTATCTATGTCCATACCGCGCAGACCCTTCAAGTAGTCCATCTCCCTTCTAGTCTCAAGGATCATGGATTTTTCTGTTAAATCATTCTTTAAATCCTCTCATGTGCCCTTCAATCCTTTCACTGTGGAGATTAATGCGGATGAAATTCTGACTCTGCGTCCTGCAAAGTAGAAAACATTTTCGTGTACCCTTCTCATAATCCACTAGTACAAGGGCTCATATTTCCTAATTAAGGGAGTTTATAAATTTGGTATACTCTAACCTTCTTCAAGAGCTTCTCACCAGCATCATCGTATACCAGCATGTCTTCCATCGTGCGTTTGTTCATCTTTGTTTTGAGTAAGGCATCAAGATCTTTCTTGTTATCTATGGTTCAGTGGTTGTACTCACTCACCTTTCTTCTCCTTATGTGATAATCCCACGCCTGGAATACTATGACCCCCTCTGGATATTACATTTCAGAAAAGTTACTTTCAAGAGCCATCTCCTCTTCTTCTACGACCACCTTCTTTTTTCCCTTTGCTCCTGTTGTAACTACTTTCTTGGGTTCCATTTCTATCTTGCAATCTTCTATAGATACTCGCTTTTGTAATGTGTGAATAAAACCCTAGTTTGATTTGGCATGCCCTAGATGAAATCATGTGCCTTCGCTCCTCTCTATCACCTTGCTTCGCTCAAACCCTTCACCAATAGGGACGCAAGCTTCTTCTACGCATGATTTATTTGTCATGTCTAGTTTCACACCCTTTGCACCTTAATTCGATCACTCGGCTCTTTTCACTTATCTCTTTTCAAATACTCTTAATCACAATGGTAAAAATGAACTTGCATCCCATCCTTATATATATTTTCAAATTTTTGATGCATTTATTACTCTTTCACCTACCAAGTATCCTCTCATTAATTGAACAAATTCGTTCTTTCTACGTGGTACATCTTTGTGCCCCATCTATAACCTTCTAGCGTACCTTCCTACCCTCTAGTCACAAAATTCTCTTTAGTGTCATTCCTTGCACCCGAGGACCTCGTCACTACACCTTCTCTTGGTAGTTACCATGGCCTCTCGCTTACCTCGCATTCTACTGTCCCTTCATTCATCTCCATCTTGGTCACTTTTTAGAAGTAACCCTTTGACTTGAAAAGTACCTAGCAGCTTATTCCTTTCACCTTCCAATTCCCACAGCCTTGTACACTGGATATCGACAACCACCCCACACTAAAATTATGTGCGTCCTCTACACATAAACATGTTCAAAGAGTAATTAGCTTCATGCGTGCAAGCACGTGCATTACACAAGAACAACAACTAAATTGACAAAGCATAACGAAAATGAAGGAAATGCATTAAGTAAATACAGAATTGAAAACCTAATCTAAATGGAAATACTGCCTTATTACAAACACCAAGAAGACTTATTTATAGTAGGGCTTCAGCGTACTCCCGTTAAAGTAATCGAGTAGTTGTGTTCCATCAAGTGCTTCTAACTGTCAAGCACCTGATTCAAGTATGTAAGTGATGACATACGGCCCCAACCAATGTACCTCAAGTTTTCCTAAATGGTGCAAGAACTTAGAGTCATAAAGAAGCACCATTTGTCTAACCTCAAACTTCTTATCCCTTATGTTTCGCAATCATGTCATGTTTTACTCGCATGGCCTTTTCTTTCTTCCCGACTCCAACATGCTATGGCTCATCGCTCATCCATTTTAATCATCTTTTCAATCCATTCTTCTAAGGCTTTCTCATCATCTAGACCTCTAGCACATGCGATACACAAAGAAGGTAACATGAATTCTATAGGAAGAATGTATTCTATGCCAAACACTAACTGAAATGATGTGGCCTTTTTCAATCTCTTATAAGTTGTTATTTATGCCCAAAGAGCAACATACACTTTGTCATCCTAATCCTTTCTTCCAACATCACAAATTTTTGTCAATGTTTGGCTCAAAATCTTGTTGAAACCCTCAGTAGTTCCATTTTCCTGAGGATGGTAAGGTGTAGTCTTATGGTGCGCAACCATAAACTCAGCCAATAGGATCCCCGATTGTATTATTCAAAAAATGTGTGCCCCTATCACTTGTTAAACTCAAATGACATCCAAACCTTATAAGAAAATTTTCCCATAGAAACTGGTTGTTGTGGCTGTTTATCAGTCCTTCGTAGGTGTTGCTTCGCCCACCTCGTGAGATAATTTGTTTAAGTAATGATATAGTGCGATCCAGGTTCTACGCGTGGCCGGTGAAATAGGTCCTACGAAGTTGATAGCCCATTTCTCAAATAGTTCTACACTAGTAATAGGTCTTAGAGGCATCTCATCTCTTTGCCTCGGTTTACTTAGGAAATGACAATGATCACACTCCTTGCAATACGCCTTACAATCTTTATACAGTGTCTCCCACCATAATCTAACAAGTAGGATCTTGCATGCAATAGCATCACCTGCAATACCACCATGTGCTTCTTCCATTATATCTATGCGCTCATGTTCCAATACACAACAGTGCAATACTTCATCTCTTCCTAACTTGTATAGGTCATCGTTAATCAACATAAAAGGTGTCGCGCATATAGGAAGTTGTTTCCTTTCCAAAGATTTCATTCCTTCTAGAGCCACACCAGTCCATAGAAAGAAAGAAATGTCTTCTAATTCTGATGGCATGCGTTGTAACCTATATAACTGTGCATATTGCATGGTCTCTTCAATTGTTTGTGCTTCCTCTGCAGAATGTATTCTAGACAAGTGGTCTAGTCCAAAATTACTCTTCCCTAGTTTTACCACAACTGTGAAATCAAACTCTTGAAATAAGAGTACCCATCTGCATATGCACCCCTATAAGATGGGATTGTTCACCAAATACTCTAATGCCATGTGATCTATATAGAATACAAATTGTGTAGCTAGAAGATACTGTCTAAACTTGTCTAATGCATAGATCATGGATAGAGCTTCGCACTCTGTAGTTGTATAATTTTATTCAGTAGAAGTCAGATTTCTACTAGAAAAGAAAATAGGATGATCTACAATACCCTCTCCAGGTTGAGCCAACACCACACCAATGTCCATGCTAGAGGTGTCGACATGTACATGAAATGGTATGTCCCGTGAAGGAAAATGTAGGATAGGTGTGGTAGTAAGTTTCTCTTTCAATGTCTCAAACGTGCGAGAATACACCAATAGAACCTAGTCGTGCTTTGACACATCATTCAAAGATAGGATGAGCACTCACCAAAAGTGGGAAAAGGTACCAAGTCCCTCTTTAGGGTTGTTATAGCAGGGATGATAGCATGATGAAGTAACAATTATATATATTCATAACTAATCCATCATTATACAAAGGTGCATAATGTAACCAAATCTAAGGAAGAATATACTTAAGTGATAATCGTGGATCGAATCAAGAACATGTAATGATCAAAGCCTAAATAATACACTCTGGTTCGACAATATCCTCCATATATTAAAAGAACAATAACACAAAAGATTCGTACAATAAAGAATAATCTAATGCTATGTGCACATGGATCTAATAATTATCTAGTCACATACACATCTATATCGTCTCTACCCATCCTCTCTACACACACACACACATAGATATATCCCTATATCCTCCCTACTAAGTAATTCAACACACACACATGCATATAGGTTGGGGACTTTCCTTCACCACTTATCTACTCGAAAAATAGGCCGCATGCTATTAATAATAGCCACGGTCATTTACAAACATAGCCACACATGCAAGTGTGCTATCTATAGAATTGTTATAGTTAATCAAGTGATAATCCTATTCTTAGACAAAGTCTCCATGCAACAACACTTTGAATCTGATCCTCTAAGAATTTGCAATGTGTGGCACACACATCTCTACATCGTTTGTGTGTCCTACATGCCATCCTCTAAAAATAGACTTTATGCTCAAAAATGGCTAATTCTTGGAAGTTGAACTTTCCCTCTGCATGTGGCTTCTTCCTATCCCTTCACGCCCTTGAATATAACTTGTTTTCCCATGTGGACTCCTTGTGTGACCTACGTGAAGTATTCTCTTGTCAACATTACCCCACACTAATCTTATTGTCATGCCGATAATGGGTATATTCAAAGCCTCAAGCAAAAATGTTGAATAGAAAGAATAAGAAAGAATTTTAAATGAATAAAAGAATTCTTTATGTGCCGTGCTCCTCTGTCCCATCCTAAAGGATCAACTCTAGATACTCCTTTATTTTAGCCTCTAAGGCCTTTCACTCCTAATATTTCTTCGTTAATGGCGTAGGAAAGGGTCATGTGACACATGCGAAGATTCAACTCCCGATAATCTACATAGATTTGAATCGTACCATCCTTTTTTATACTTATCATCATAGGACTAACCCATTCTAATTCATCTAAAGGTCAAATCATTCCAGATTTCAACATCTTATCAATCTCTTCCTTTACCTTTTTCATGCAAATTGGGATTCATTCTATAATGTCTCTTTCTAATGGGGCGCGCACCTTCCTTAAGCCGCATCTTCATTTCTCCTAGTGATTTATGCATGCCTTAAAGTTCATGGTACCCTCAAGGGAGTAAGTCCTGATAGTCTCGAGTAACTCTATGATCTTTGCCACTTCGATTCTCGACCGGTAGTCTCCAATTATTACTTCCTTAGGCTCATCCTTCGTTCCAATGTTCACCTTCTTTGTCTTCGTGGGTTCATGATATGCACGTTTATCCTTTTCTATACTATCTAAGACTTCACACGCTCTATGTGAATGATCAATATCCAAGTTCTCAACTTCCTTATCATCGATTATGTAAACCATCTTTCCTTTCTCTTTCTCAAGGCAAGAATGTTCAAGTAATATGGATTCCTCTTCTTCTTCTTCAAAATGTGCTCCTGACTCTATCTCACCAAATAATTCCTGAATGAGCTCTTCCACTTTTGCACTATCTCCCATAGTTAAACATTTGATAAATTTCAATTCCTCCTCTCTTTGGAGGTTTGGTCGAAAGTAGTCAAAGGTGCTCGGATCATGCTTGTAGTCAAAACCTACCAATTTCCAGTCTCTCTATGTAGTTCTACATATACATACCAAGCGCATACGCATCCTTATAGAGTAGAATAAAATAGATGCACCCAGAGTGAAGGTGGTAATGCTTCTTTCCTGATGTCCAGAGTCTCTCACACTACTGAATGTGATGTTGAACAGGTTGATCACCATTATAAGTGCAAATCTATGTAGGTGCATTGTTCCTTAAAAACCTAGTATATAAGGCGATTCCAATCTCCATCCATTCCATAATATTATATTCGTGAACTACCCACCAAGACGCTGCTATCCCACGTAAGGTATATACTAACATATCTCTTAACTTGAGCTTTCCATTGTACCTCTATGGCTTGTAAAAATACAACAAATCTTTTGCTCTAGTATACCAGTGGTACTAAGTGACCTATACATCTGACAGAGTGAAAACCCTTCCTGCAAGTAACCGCATGCTTCACCTCGCACCCTACCATTTCATAACTACCATGATCCCAATTATCACAAGTAATAATCATAGTATCACTAATAGATTGAGAATATTCCCAATGCAGAGTCCTTCCTTAGATGGCTCATTGACCTCTGGGTCCCGAATAACGTATATATAAATTATGTTTAAGTCCTCTTCACTCAAGGGTTCAACATATGGTATAGATTTCCCATCATCAAGGGTGTCAAAACCCTTTATTCCTTGTTCTCAAAGTTTATATAACCCTTGTTGAACCTTAAGTCGGTATTATTTTCATAACACCAAGGGCGCTCAAGTAAAGCCGCAAAACTTTATGCTTCCACAGTCTTAGTACCTCAAAATTCCCGAGTGAATTGAGCCCCATTGTATTGTTATAGATGCATCCTTCAAAACTCCTATGGGAGTGGCCTTAGTCATTTAGCCATAAACAACACATTAGATGTGGGCTACAATGGGGTCTCCTCATTTGTACCCATGCATCTAATGTAAGCACCTTAACTTCCGCACGTGTATCAATTAAGATGTTTCTAAACAACCATCCATCCATAACTGCATTCAGATTAATTTCCTTATCAAAGTCAATACTATCAGGGGGAATATTTGCATGTAGGATGTTCCTTTCATTCTCAGTGCTTGCACAGCGGTGCTCCCCCTTAAATCAATTTCCTAAGAACGGGATAATGTTCTCTGGCGCAACATTCTACACACCTCCTTGATTTCATCAATATCGAGGGGCCTTTTTGCTTCTTTCTTCTGTTCTATCTTTCTTGAATGATATTTTAAACATTGTATCTCACCTTGAAGGTTTCGAGGATCTCCATGGTCTCTTGAAATACCTCTTTCTGATGAGTAGGATCTAGGTACTATCGACATTAAAATTTTCCTCCGTAATTTCTATTTTATTATGTATGTATTAGGAATATGATGTTGTTAAGTATGATTAGTAGTGGCATCTAATAGAAGATAACGATGCCATCAGTACGGTGCCGCCAATAAAGTAGAGTATGGTAACAGTCAAAGTACAATAGGAATGTTGTGGTAAAAAGTAAATATTTGTCGTAAGTGGTCCGGTAATGTTAAAATGTCAAAGTTGGGGTAAGTAGAGAAGTAGGGTCTACATGATTAGGAATTAGAAATATTATATTTGTAATAAGGACAAAGAGTGATGTCATAAATATTTTGTGTATTTTATTTGTGGAAAAGTCTAAAAAGGTGGAACCCATGTGAGATGATAAGGTTTATCTTATCTCAGAAGATAAGCCTACATGTAAAGGCAAGAGTTTAGTCATGGAATATGATTAGCCGGAAGAGATTTCCTATCCTATCTTAGAGATAGGGTGGATAAGCCTGAATTCCTATAAATAAAGAGGCCACCCCCCTCATTTAGCATAGAAGGAAGTAGTGAGAAATATTATATGAGTAAGTGTGTTAAAGAAGCCATCAAGAGGTGTAATTGTGAAGTTTCTCCCATAGTTATTGTTGGAAGGAAAATGAAGTTAATAACACTTGAAGAACCTCATGGGTGAGATTGTAACAATTTCATGTTGATATTATAATTTACACGTATATTTCAGATTTTTCATCATTCCTTCGTATCACGATCTATAGTATTCTTGTGTTATGTTTGTTGTGTTTCCAGTTACATCCACCAAACTAAAAGTTGTATATTAGTAAATAATCATAGCACGAGGAGTTCCCGGTGGAGAATTATCATAGTCTTTGGATTGGTGTTGACATTTTGGTTCCGTTAAGAGACCATTCCTCGTTGGTGGATTTTCTAGAGAAATATTCCCACTTAGTCAGAAATAATTTGGAGGGTAACCTTGTTTTTACTGTGCATAGTAGTTACCATGGTAAAGTCACTTTTACCATGAATAGTATTTACCACAGTAACTTCACTTTTTACCGTGAATAGTGTTTACCACAATAAAGTCAGTTTTTACCGCAGTAAGTCAAGTTTTACCATAGTTTACCATGGTCATTCCTATTTTATTGTAGAAAGGTGTAAAGTCACTTTCTATTGTAGTGAGTCCAATTATTTGTGCACATAAGTCTTACTGATTGTACTTGTGAGTTGGTATTTCACTGTGGTTACTTTTTAAAATGGGGAAGATTCCTATTTTTTCAGCCCAATCTAATGAAGATACTTCATATTTCATTCAAGAGTTTAAACGAACTTGTATTTGTAATAGCCTCATAAGAAGGGAACAATGGACTAAATTTTTCCTACATTTTTGGATGGTTCACCCTTAGATGGTTTGAAACACTAAGTGATAATGTGAAAAACTCATGGGATTTGTTAACTAAAAGTTTTCTTGAAGAATTTGGTGAACAACGTAAATATGCAAATCTCATGATCGATATCACAAAGCTATCCCAAGGAGAGAAGGAGAAGATAAGGGATTATCATGCTCGTGTTCTGTGAGCTAAGGAGGAAGCTCGATTCCCATATCCGAAGGAAGGATTAGCGGATGGGTTGATGAATGGCATGGATAATCTCCTCTATAAGCACTTCATTCTTGGGATGAATCCAGAGATCAAACAACGAGTGAAGTATAACCACCCAGCTACCATTGAACATGCGAAGGAGATTGTAAGAAGGCAAGAAGAAAGCATGGAAGAGGAGCCCAAAGAAATTGCTGCTAAGGTAGAGCCTACACCAACACCTTTGGTCCAAAATCCACAACCACTCTCGATGAGCACAATTTTTTTCCCTAGTACATCTACTGAGTATGAAGATATGCTCAAGAAGATGGGTTAGTTAACTATTAATCTTCTTCAAGGAAAGGAATTTAGTTCTCAGGGAGGAGATAGAGGTCCAAAAGAAATATAACTGAAGTTATATGTTATGGTTGTCATAAAAAGGGTCATTATAAGTATAATTGTTCAGATAGAACTTCTACATCTCGGTACAAGAGATAATGATAAAGTAAAAGCACTGTGAATTATTTTGATGTAATAGATAGGAGCATAAATAATGAAGCCGATGTGTTTGTAACAAAAAGAAAGAAAGAAAAAGAAAACTAAGATGGAAATGATCCTAAGAAGATGAAAGGAGAAACTAGTAAGAAACATAGGAGAAGAAAGTTGGGTGTGCAGGATTTTCTAATTTCATAGGGACAAGGACCATACTTCATCTTAGAAGATCTGTCCAAAAGGCTCGCAAATATTACATATTGTCAACTTCCTGCTATGTCTTCGAGAAGAGGTAGGAGCTGTGAAGTGGACTCAATGCTTGACGAAGTAAGGAGGTTGAGGTACCTATTTTACAGGTAGAGGTAGATCCCTACACTCCATAAGCTGAGGTATTATGTAATGGTATTTCAATTCATGATGTCTTAGTTTATGAAGGTGTTGCGCTTAATGTAACGATCGAGTCTATAATGAATATGTTGGGTTTAAAAATTGATCGCCCCTCAACACTTATGTTAAGGTCATTAAATAAGGAAAAAATAAACCATAAGGTGTTGTTTCAAATGTGGCAATATCTGTTATGGGTGTTGTATGTGTGGTAGACTTTCAGGTGATGAAAAATGGTACTGTTACATACCAATATTGTTGGGAAGGCCATGGCTAAGGAGAGTTCATGCAAGAAACTATTGGAATGAAGGCTTCATGACACTTGGATGTGGTAGAGAGAGGGTGAAGATAAACGTGATCCCTCGGCATCATAAGGTAGAACCTATGGATTCAAGTGATGAAATTGATGATTGGACATCCTCTGATTACTCTAGTACTAGTGAAGTGGACACAGAAGATGAAGAAAGTGAGGTTGATGTTTCGGTCATGGATATCCTTCTAGTCACACCGACTCATGAACCCATAAGATTATCTGAAGAAGAAATTGTTGATCATCTCCAACAAATAAAGATTGGTGATGCTTTGTGATGGAGAGTGAGAAGGAATCCTACCTCCATCTCTTTCGAAGGTACATACACCTATTCACTTTTGATTACAAGGAACTCTGTCAAGTAAGTTGGGTAGAACATTCTATTGAGCTGGTAGATGGTGCTAAGCCCATAAAGTAAATGCCATATAGAATGAATCCTAATTTTTCCAAGACTGTAAAAGAAGAAATAGATAAGTTGCTTGATGCAGGATTCATATTTGCTGTGGAGAATTCAGAATGGGTTTCTTCCATTGTGATCTCAATAAAAAGAATGGGAAACTACACATTTGTGTTTATTATAGGAAGCTCAACAAGGCAACAAAGAAGGATCATTACCCTCTTCCATTCTCAGATCAAATCTTGGACGAAGTAGTTGGCTAGAGTGCTATAGTTTTGCTGATGGATATAGCGGATACAACCAAGTTCATATAGCAGAGAAAGATCAGCTGAAGACCACGTTCACCACTCCTTAGGGAACGTTTGCTTATAGAGTTATACATTTTGAGTTGTGTAATGCTCCGACAACGTTCTAGCGCTTGATGAATAGAGTGTTTGAACCCTACAATGGAAACTTCATCAGAGTATTTTTAGATGATTTTTACATCTATGGGAGCAAGATGGACCACCTACACTAGATGGAGACAACATTTCAAAGGTTAGATGAAGCACAAGCCTCACTAAACCCTACAAAGTGTGTCTTTGGATGTTCTAAAGGTGTTTTGTTAGGGCATGTTGTATCCAGAGATCGTATTGGTACTGATCCTGATAAATTTTCAAAAATCAAAGAGTTACCATTTCCTATTAATAGAAGAAATAAGGCGCATGAAGCTTTTGAACAACTGAAGGAAGCTTTGGTGTCTTCACCTATTTTAAAGAATCCAGATTGGAGCAAGCCATTCATTGTGTATACTAATGCCTCAGATGCAACACTAGGAAGTACTCTGAGCCAAAAGGATGAAAATGGGAATGATCATCCAGTTTACTTTGGGAGCAGAAAAATGAGCAGTGCTGAGGTAAATTATACTGTAACTGAAAAAGAGGCTCTAGCTATCATTTTTGCTATAAAGAAGTTTAGAAATTACTTGCTAGGGTAGAAATTTATAGTTGTAATAGATCATCAGGCTCTAAAATATATTGTAAATAATCCTAACCCATCAAGGAGGATAGCAAGATGGATAATTTTGCTACAAGAATTTGAATTTGATATTATAGATAGGCCAGAAAGAAGCATGTCAATGCAGATGCACTCTCTCGAGCCTATGATGGTTTAGGTTCATCTTGTGATGATGATGATTTCTCAGATGCAGCATTGTTATCCCTTAACACAATCCCTAGTGAATACATAGATATTTGGAATTATCTGAATGAATTCAAGTTTCCTAATGGTGCTAATGCAAAGACTAAGAGGAAGATTACTCAAGCCAGTCATCCATATTCTATTCTACATGGAGTATTATTTCGAATAGGACCTGATGGACAATATAAGAGGGAAATTGGACGTGATCAAGGAAAGGAGATGATAGAAGAATTCCACAATGGTACATGTGGAGGAAACTTCTCTAGACAACTTACAACAAGAAGGATCTTGGATGCAGGTTATCACTGGCCCACTCTTTTTAAAGATTGTTATAATTATTGTAAGACATGTGATATTTGTCAAGCACATGGTAACCGTAAGACTTCATCAACTCCATTATTCCATATTCTTCCACTTGGTCCCTTTGAAAAGTGGGGAATAGATATTGTAGATCCACTTCCAACTACCCCATGCCAAAATAAGTATATTATAGTTACCACAAATTATTTAACCAAGTGGGTTGAAGCTAGGCCATTGAAAATAGATTCCATGGATGAAGTGGCAAGGTTCATAAATGAACACATTGTCACCAAATTTGGTTGCCCATTAGAAATTGTAACAAATCAAGGAAGCCACTTTATTAATGAGGTGGTAGAAGCCCTAGTCAACAAGTTTTCTATTAAGCACAGGAAGGCAACAACATACAAGCCAAGCACAAATGGACAGGTGGAACGAACAAATTTTGTGTTGTGTCAAATTCTAGCAAAAGATGCAGTGAAGGAATACTTTGATCAAAAGATCCATTGGTCTCCATTTCATGTGAATGACTTGGTTCTAGTATATGATTCCAAATACAAAAAAAGAAGGCAGAGAAAATTTCTTCCCAAATGGATGGGGCCCTACAAAATAGCAGTTGTGCATGAAAATGGTACATATCGACTGGAGGAATTGGATGGCACTCCCATTACGAAATGGGTCAACCACAACAAGTTAAATATTTTCCAAGCACCAGAATAGTCTACTCCAAGGATGGAGTAGAAGCTAGGAAGGGGGAAAATGTCGACATTAAAATTTTCCTCCGTAATTTCTATTTTATTATGTATGTATTAGGAATAGGATGTTGTTAAGTATGATTAGTAGTGGCGTCTGATAGAAGATAACGGTGCCGTCAGTACGGTGCCACCAATAAAGTAGAGTACGGTAACAATCAAAGTACAATAGGAATGTTGTGGTAAAAAGTAAATATTTTTCATAAGTGGTCCGGTAATGTTAAAAAGTCAAAGTTGGGGAAAGTAGAGAAGTAGGGTCTACATGATTAGGAATTAGAAATATTATATTTGTAATAAGGACAAAGAGTGATGTCATAAATATTTTGTGTATTTTATTTGTGGAAAAGTCTAAAAAGGTGGAACCCATGTGAGATGATAAGGTTTATCTTATCTTAGAAGATAAGCCTACATGTAAAGGCAAGAGTTTAGGCATGGAATATGATTGGCCAGAAGATATTTCCTATCCTATCTTAGAGATAGGGTGGATAAGCCTGAATTCCTATAAATAAAGAGGCCACCCCCTCATTTAGCATAGAAAGAAGTAGTGAGAAATATTGTATGAGTAAGTGTGTTAAAGAAGCCATCAAGAGGTGTAATTGTGAAGTTTCTCCCATAGTTATTGTTGGAAGGCAAGTGAAGTTAATAATACTTGAAGAACCTCATGGGTGAGATTGTAACAATTTCATGTTGATATTATAATTTACACGTATATTTCAGATTTTTCATCATTCCTTTGTATCATAGTCTATGGTATTCTTGTGTTATGTTTGTTGTTGTGTTTCTAGATTACATCCACCAAACTAAAAGCTATGCATTAGTAAATAATCATAAAGACGAGGAGTTCTCGGTGGAGAATTATCATAGTGCTTAGGATTGGTGTTGATGTACCTTACATGAAGAACTTCCTCCTTAGTGATTGTCACTTTCTAGTGTAATATCTCTTTTATGCGCGTAGCTTCATCTCGCATTGTAATATTTATGGGTAAGGCCTCGGGTTCATGTACTAACCTAGGCATCCATTTATTTTCCATCATGTGTTGAATGTTAACCATCCCTACGCCTTTGTTTTCTTTCTTATGTTGTTTACTTGAGATGGTCATACAGCTTCCGACACTCCTTATAGCTATGATTATTTCCGCAGAAAGAACATGTAATATTCTATGGACATTCACACCTATAATGATTAGGATATCCACATGTATAGCACGTTCGTGAGGAAACTCACCTCTTCCTCCATTAAGGCCTCCTCCTCCGTATCCATCTCTATATCCATGTCCTCTTCCACGAACTCCTTCAAAATGACCATCATTCCCGTTATAGCATGTTTGATTGTGATCCTGGTCCTCGGTGTTCATTCTTACCCTTAGGATTATCCATCACACTTGTCTATCATACCCCAATGTCAATGGCATCATGGATCTGGCCAATCAATCTACAATATTCGATGATCATGGGTCTTAGACATGAAAATCTTTAAAAAATAGGATACATTCTTTCTTATCACGCTACTGTAGTAAAGGAAAGTGGCTAGCGTCATTATTCAAATGACAGATCTCACGATCTAATAGCAATGAACGTATGGACTCGTGAGGACAACTTTCCTTGGTATGACCTTCCACTTCATAATCTGTACACTAGATTCCTGAGTGTGTCTCATGTCTTGAATTCACCGATAATTTTTCCAACTACTTTGCCATAGCTGTGATTTGTGCCTCTAAGAATGGGCTAACACTAGTATCAATAATCCCAACTACCTCAACACATATGGCTGCCTCCAATGCTTCACATGGATCATTGTATGTCTTATGTGACAATGCCCTTCAAAATGATGTAATTAATCCTCCAACAAACCATTGTGCATGATGGTTGGCATGAATATCATAAGACATCTTAGATAGAAGTGTTTTGAATCGGGCATAATACTCACACAAACTTTCAAGAGTGCCTTGTTTGATATCTTTAAGCATGCTTATACTCTTCTACTCAAAATATGGGATATAGAACTCTTTCAAGAAAGCATTCTTCAATGCTTTGCATAATCAATGCAAGTTTGATCAAGGTCAAACTTCCTATACCGATTGTGTGAATGTCCCTACAATGTGGTAGAAAATTGACTAGCCTCAAGCGCTCGAGATGTTGTGATCCCTTTCACGCGCCATAATATTTCACACATATGTGCATGTTCAAGAATCTTATATTCCTTTATACTCTGGGAGACAAAGAGACATCTCTATATAAATGTTCTGAGGTTGTTGCAAACATTTCCCACCCAAGCCATACCCTCCTGTGTTTCCTCCGCCTCCGTAACCACCGAGATCCACCAAAATTAGAACCACCTATACCTCTTGATCCCCCACCTCGCAGCTTGGATTAGGACTGTAGATGTACTCCCATGTGCTCCGATAGTAGTACTATAATAAACCCCTACAGTCTGTGAAGTAGTTCCACTTCCATAGGTGAATCCAATGTGTTGCGTGCTCACATTTTGTGCGGATGACGTGCCTAAAAGTGTTCCTCCAAATAACAATGAAGTTGTCTTCCTTCCATTGTTGTAATTACTTCCCGACATACTCTTGCTTCTTTACTTCCTAAAGTAACTTCCGATTACTTGTCGTACTAGATACTAAAAAACAAAACGCAAGGGCTAGGTCACCAAGTAGGTTCAGATGCTCACCTGAGGCCCAAGTAGAATCTGCTTACATGCTTCCTTGTGAGGCCGAGGAGGGTTATCTATTATGCTTTCCCAGATGGGAGAGTCCCTGATGATATAGTTCCACATCTTCTATGTGAGCTTCAAATCCTTCATGAGCCATCTCTCTCCACAATGCCATCCACTCTGCAACGTCACACTACTTCTCTATCTTCCTCTCACATGCCTCATTATACTTGAGTCACCTTTCTTCCCTCTACCTAGCCGTTGCTAAGTTTTCCATCTCTCACCAATATTTTTCATACCCCGCACGTAGTGGGGTTTAGCTAGACATGGGTTTGTCTTCTAGATTCAAGGTTACGATCGTAATCACCAAAGGGAATGCCTTGTAAATACGTTCCTTTGGGATACTGCAAAAATTGGAATTCAGTTACCTCTGGGAAAGAATAAGTCAAAATTGAATACTCCAGAATATAACTATTTAAAACACCACGGAAGCTTGTATCCATAGCACGAGTCTAGATCAAATCAACATCATAAAGGGTTTATAATTATTCTTGTGTCCAAACCAATGTGTGATACCTCTAATTCCATTTAGATGCATATGTAACTTAAAATCATATAACTCTACTTGGAAAATAGCAAATAAGCTCTCGTATAAACCGTCATATAGATTATGTTCCACCTAGGTGTGTGCGTTAAACTCGATCCAGTGCTGAACCATCATTCATATTCTTCCTCTAGATCATGTACCCACTCCTCAATGCTTGCTATATTTAATCGTACGTCTTCATCGTGAACCATCCTGAAACAATCGAAAAAAGGTCTTGACAACGAAACCAATGATGTAGCCTAGAATACACCAATAGACCCTAGTCGCGGTGGCACATCACTCAAAGATAAGATGAGCTCTCACTCAAGCACGCAAAGGTACCAGGTCCCTCTTTAGGGTTTATGTAGTAGGATGATAACATGATGAAGTAACAATTATATATATTCATAACTAATCCATCATTATACAGTGCATAAGAGAACCAGATCTAAGGAAGAATATACTTAAGTGATAATCATGACTGAATCAAGAACATGTAATAATCAAATTATACATAATACACTATCGTTTGGCCAATATCCTCCGTATATTAATAAAAACAATAACCCGTAAGCTTCGTCATGATAGCAATAATCTAATGATATGCACGCATGGATCCGATAATTATCCAGTCCACATACACATCTATATCATCTCTACCCATCCTCTCTGCACACATCTCTCTTTTCACACACACACATATATCCCTATATCCTCCCTACTAAGTAATTCAACACATATATATAGGGTGGGGAATTTCCCTTCGCCACTTATCTACTCCAAAAATAGGCCACATGCTATTAATAGCCATGCGCCGTTTACAAGCATAGCCACACATGCAAGTGTTCTATCTATAGACTTCTTATAGTTAACTCAAGTGATAATCCTATTCTTAGATAGTATCCATGCAACAACACTCAATCTGATCCTCTAAGATTATGCAATGTGTGGCATATATGTCTCTACATCATTTGTGTGTCCTCCTACACGCCATCCTATAAAAATAGACTTTATGCTCAAAAACGGCTAAGTCCTCGAAGTTGAACTTTCCCTCCACGTGCGTGTTCTTCCCCGTCCCATCTCACCCTTGAATATAACCTATTTTCCTACGTGGACTCTTTGTGTGACTTACGTGAAGTATTCTCTAATCAACAATGCAGGATAGGTGCGGTAGTAAGTTTCTCTTTCAATGTATCAAACGTGCGTTGATGCGGTTCTCCCCAGCAGAATGTACCTTTTCCTTTCAAGAACTCCTCCAAAGGTGTGGAAAATTTTGCATACCCATTTATGAATTTTCTATAATATCTGTGTGACCCAAGAATTTGCATACCTCACTCCTACCGGTAGGTGCTTCTAGACCTAGAATGAATACAACCTTAATTTGGATCAACTAGCAAATTTTCCTTGGAAATTATATGTCCTAACAATATTCCAAATGGTGTAGCAAATATGCACTTCTTGATGTTCAAAGAGATACTCAACTATCTGCATCATTCAAACATTAAGCATGATTTTCACAGGATCCTTAATAAGCCCATAGATTGTCCAATCATCTAGATAAACCTGCAAGAAGTTGTGAATAAAATATTTGAATGCACGAACAACTATCTGCAAGAATACAATAGGTGCGTTTTTAGTCCAAAAGCATCACATTATAGGAAAATCTGCCCCATTCAGTAGTAAAAGTTGTATTTTTCTAATCTTCTTGGGAAATCCAAACTTGATGATACCAAGAAAACCCATCTGTAAATGAATATATTTTACGCCCGCCACTCCTTGCAGATTTCCTCAATGAATGGTGTAGGAAAGGGTCTCGTGACACATGCAGCATTCAACTCCCTATAATCCACATAGATTCGAATTCGACCATCCTTCTTGATATTAATCACCATTGGACTAACCCATTCTGACTCCTCCAGGGGTCAAATTATTCCAGATTTCAACATGTTGTCAATCTCTTCTTTTACCTTTTCATGCAAATTGGGATTCATTCTATAAGTTCTCTTTCTAACTAGGCACGCACCCTCTTTAAGCTTTATCTTCATTTCCCCTAATGATTCATGCACACCTTTAAGTTCATGATATCCCCTAGGGAATAAGTCTTGATAATATCGTAGTAACTCAATAATCTTCACCACTTCCGAGTCTGACCAATAATCTCCAATTATTGCCTCCTTAGGCTCAGCCTCCGATCCTATATTTACCTTCTTTGTCTTCATTGGTTCATGATATGCGCACGCATATTTATCTGCACTGTCTAAGACCTCGCGCACTCCCTGTGAATGATCAACATCCAGATTCTCATCTTCCTCGTCATCCACCATATAAACCATCTTTCCTTTGTCTTTCTCAAGGTAAGCACATTTAAGTAGTATAGAATCCAGTTCTTATTCTTCTTCAAAGCGTTCCCCTGACTCTGCCTCACCAAATAAATCCTGAATGAGCTCTTCCACCTTTACACTATCTCCCATAGTTAAATGTTTAACAAATTTTAATGCCTCTTCTACCGAGGTTTGGTCAAGAAGTAGTCAAAAGTCTAGATCATTCCTGCAATCAAGTTTTTCCAATTTCTAGTCTCTCTATGTAGTTCTGCATATACATACCAAGCGCGTGCACATCCTTGGAGAGTGGAATATAACTTATGCACCCAGAGTGAAGGTGGTAATGCTTCCGATCCCACTGTCTAGAGTCTCTCACACTGCTGGATGTGATGCTGAACAAGTTGATCACCATGATAAGTGCAAATATGCATAGGTGCATTACTCCTAAAAACCTAGTAGATAGTGTGATTCTAATCTCATTCCATTCCATAAGATTATCTCTTTGAAATACCCAAAGATTGCGTTGTTGTCCCGCACAAGGTATACGCTAACATATATCTTCTCTTAACTTGGTATGTCCACCATGTTTCCATATATTGCAAGAATACATGAAGATATTCTACCCCAATATACCAAGGTACTAAGCTACCTATTCATCAAACAAAGTGAAGTCCCTTGTTCCAGTGCAACCGCACTCTTTACTTCGCTCCCTACTAGTTCATAAGTACCGTGAACCCAATCATCATAAGAAATACTCATAGTATCACTAATAGATAAAGAATATTCCCACTACAGGATGCCCTCCTTTTATGGCTCATTGGCCTCCGGTCCCGAATAATGCGCACATATATTCTATTTAAGTCCGCACTCAAAGGCTCAACATATGGTATAGATTTTCCATTTATCAAAGGGATTATAACTCTTTCCTCCTTATTTTCAAAACTGATGTAGCCCTTGTTGAACCTTAACTCAACATTATTTGCATAACACTAAGGGCGCCCAAGAAATACTAAAAACTATCTACTTGCGAGTACTAGTACCTCAAAATCCCCAAAGAACTTGGCCACTTATATTGTTATAGATGCGTCCTTTAAAACTCCTATGGGAGTAGCCTTAGTCATGTTAGCCATAAATAACACATTATATGATGGCTGCAATGGGGGTTTCCCCATTTGCACCCACGCATCTAATGTAAGAACATTTACTTCCACACCTACATCAATCAATATATTTCTCAAAAGCCATCCATCCACAACAACATTCAGAGTAATCTCCTTGTCATAGTCAATGCTATCAGGGGGAAGATTTGCATGCAGGATATGTCATTCATTCTCGTGCTTACGTGTAGAGTGTTCCCCTTCAACCAATTCCCTAATAATGGAATAATATTCTCCTAGCGCAACATTTTACATACCTCTTTGATGTCATCGTATTATATGGGACCTTTTCTCGCTTCTTTCTTCCATTCCATCTTTATTGACTATTATTTTAAACACTTTGTATTTCACCTTGAAGATTTCTAAGGACCTTCATGATCTCTTAATAGACCCCCTTCTAAGGAGCGAGGATCTCGGTACCTTGCATCCAAAACCTCCTCCTTAGTGATTTTCAGCTTTTGTTGTAATGCCTCTCTTGCGCATTGCACTTCAGATTGTGTGGTAATCTTCACGGTTAATGCCTCAGGTTTTGGTGTTAACTTGGGCATCCACTGATTTTCTACCATGCATTGGATTCTAACCATCCATGTGCCTTTGTTCTCCTCGCTTATGTTGTTTACTAATATGCTCGTCTGACAAGTTCGGAACTCCTCATAGCTATGATTATTTCCACAAAAATAACATGTGATATTCTTAGGACATTCATGCCTATAGTGATCAAGAGATCCACATGTTTAGCACATTCTACGAGTAAACTCACTTCTTCCTCCACCATGGCATTGTCCTCCATATCCACCTCGATATCCATGTCCTCTTCCATGACCTCCTTCAAAATGCCCCTCATTCTTGTCATAGTGCGGTTGATTGTGATCACGATCCTGGTGCTCATTCTTGTTTTTAGAATTATCCGATACACTTGTCTATCATACCCCAATGTCAATAGCATCATGGATCTAACCAATCAACCTAATATCTTCGTGATTATCATGGGTCGTGGATCGAAAAATCTTACAATAGCAAGATACGTTCTTCCTTATCACACGTTGTAACAAAGGAAAGTGGCTAGCATCATGATTCAAATGACAAATCTCATATTTTAACAAAGCAATGAACATATAGATCTATTAGGAAAACTATCCTTGGTGTGACCTTCCACTTCACAATCAGACACCAAATCCCCGAGCGCATTTCATGGGCTTAATTTGTTAATAACTTCTCAAATTGATTTTCCATAGCTACGATCTCGCCACTAAGAATGGGCTAACGCCAAAGTGTCAATACTCCCAACCGCCTCAAAGCATGTAAAGCTTCCTCCAATTCTTCATTCAGATTGGTGTATGTTTTATGTGACAGTGCCCTTCTAAATGGTGTAATCAATCCTCCAACAAACCATTGTGCATGTTGGCTTGTGTGAATATCATAAGAAAGCTTAGATAGAAGTGTTTTAAAATGGGCATCATACTCACATACACTCTCAGTAGTGCCTTGTTTGATATCCTTGAGTGTGCTTATGCTCTTCTGCTCAAATTCTAGAATATATAACTCTTTTAAGAATGCATCCTTTAATGCTACATAATCCACACAAGTTTGATTAAGTTCAAAATTCTGGTACAAACTCGCATGCATGTCCCCTGTAATGTAGTAGCATATTGACTTGCCTTGTGCTCAGAATCCATGATCCCTTTTGCATGCCACAATATTTCACACATGTACACATGTTCTACAACATCTTCTATACCTCTATACTTTGAGATACGAAGAGATATCTCCATGTACATATTACGGGGTTGGTGCGAGACCTTTCCCACCTGATCCAGAACATGTTGTATTTCCTCTTCCTCTAGAACCACTATATCCACCAGAACTATAACCACCCATACCTCCTAATCCACCACTTGTAGTTGGAATAGGACCTATAGATGTACTACCCTGTGCTCAGACAATGGTACTATACTAAACCCCTACGGTCTACGAAGTAGTTCCACTTCTATAAGTGAATCCCACATTCTCGTGCACTCACGTTCTATGTAGATGATGCACCTGAAAGTGTACCCCCAAAAAACAATGGAGTCATTTTCCCTGTCATTGATGTACTTTCTTTCAGAATTACTCTTGTTCTCATACTTCCTAAATTAGTTTGATGACTACTTGTCATACTAGATACTGGAAAACCAAGCGTAAGGGCTAGGTTATCAGGTTGGTTTAGATGTACACCCACACCCCGAGTCATCTCTGTGGCATGCTCCCTTGTGATGCCGAGGAGGGTTCTCTATCATGCTTTCCCATATGGGGGATTTCCTAATGCTCTAGCTCCACATCTTCCACGTGAGCTCTAAATCCTTCCCGAGCCATCTCTCTCCTCAACACCATCCACTCTACAATATCACGCTACTTCTCAATCTCCCTCTTGCGTGCCTCATTATACTTAAGCCACATTTCTTCCCTCTGCCTTGCTGCCACTAGGTCTGCCATCTTTCACCAATCTTGTTCCTACCCCTGCACGTGGTGAGGCTTAGCTAGCCATAGGTTTGTCTTCCAAATTCAGGGTTACCATCAAGATCTTAATTTCCAATGGAATACCTTGTAAATATGTTCCTCTGGGATACCATAAGAATTGAAATTTAGCTACCTCTGGACAAGAATACGTAGAAATTGAATACTCCAGGATATAAATGTTTAAAACACCACATAACCATGTATCGACAGCGTGATTCCAGATCACATCAACATCATAAAGGGTTTGAAATTATTCCTACGTCTAGACAAGTGTGTGATATCTCCAAGTTTGTTTAGATGCATAAGAAACCATCCACTCGTACATCTCTACTGGAAAAATAGTAAAGAAAATCTCATATAAACTATCATACAAATTCCTCTCTACCCAAGTGCATGCGTTAAACTCAGATCCAGTGTTGAACCTTCGTGCGTATTCTTCCTCCAAATCATGTATCCATTCCTTAACACTTGTTAGAGTTAACCAGTATGTCTTCATCGCAAACCATCCTGGAAAGAACTGAAAAAGAGGTCCTGGAAATAGAACCAATGATGCAGCCTATAATTTACTAACAAGATACCCAAACGTGCTGACACATCACTCATCCTAGGGCTAAGTGCTCACCTGAAGCACACAAGGTACCAGGCCCCTCTTTATGGTTCATGTTGCAGGATGTTAGCATGATGAAAACTTAAAGCATACAAATCCATAACTAATACATCATTCTACAGTGTATGATAGATCTAGATCTAAGAAGAATATATTTAAATAATAAGCATGATGGAAATTAAGAACATACAAGATCCAATTGCACACAGGATTAACACTTAGATTCATTCAATACCCTCCATATATTAAACATGACAATTACATAGAATCTTCTTACAAGCAATGGTGTTCTCGTGCCCATGCATGCAATAATCCAGTCTTGCATACATACATAGATTTCTATATCTCCCTATCTCTACATAATCACCATCTATATGCGTATATCTACTACGTAGTTCACTGCATATATATAAGGGTGGGGACTTTCCCTTCATCACTTATCCATTCCAAAAATAGGTCACAATCTATTTATAGCCACACACCGTTTACAAGCATAGCCACACATGTAAGTGTGATAACTATATACTTATGTCAGTTAACTACAGTGACAATCCTATTCTTAGCCCGCATCCATGTAAAATGCTTTATATCCGATCCTTCAAAATAGCCAATGTGTGGTGTGCATGTCTCTACTTTTTTTGTGTGCTTCGCAATCCATCTAAAAATATACCTTCATGCTCGAAAACGGATAAGTCCTTAAAGCTGAACTTATCCTCCGCGCACATGTTCTCCCTATCCGTTCGTGCCTTTGAACATGATTTTTGTACTGCGCGGACCTCTTGTGTACTTTCTATCAAGTGTTCTCTAATCAACACACCCACATTTTACACACACAAATAAAACACTAAAAATACATGAATAATTTTTGTTTGACTTAGATTGTAGTACACATGACACTGCAGAAGATCACTTAGGACTACGCACAACACATGATATGTTTGCAAAAACATTAACCCACATAGGTAACATGAAAACACACGATGCACATCAAGGCCACTTTTTTTAAATGACAAGGCATAACATAACGATTCAACTATAGTATAAAGTTATAGATATGGTTTTCCAACAACATGATATTTTTAGGGTTACACATTTATTACATTCAATATTTAATCTTTAACTTAATTTCTAGAGAGGATCATCATATGTGAATCATGCCTTCCTTTTCCTTCGATATATTTCCTCTAGATTGTTTAACATTTAAATTTTGGTGTATCTCTTTAATTAAGGATCATCTACATTATTTCGTTCATTAACATGATATTTATTTACACACAAGGCTATTAGGTATTATCCCTAGGATTCACTCCTAAGGGAATGCATCTTGATCTTATATCATACCTCTATTACACAATGGAATGAGTGTAAGTCCAAAGGAGGTGAAATTTGTATTTTTTTCTCAAGGATTAGGTCAATTTTCTTTCATTCATTTATAAATTGATAATTGAGTTAGTACACAATAAGTATTATAGGAAATAGGTTCTTTATCCATAGCAAGAGGGTTTAATCACATTACAAGGAAGATCATGTTTCACTTTCCTATGGAATAACATCCCACGATTACACTTCCCAAGGTCAAGCGTCAATTATAATTTTACTATAGTTATGCTCCAACAATCATCTTGTAACTCTAGGTACATTCAATACTTCTTGTCAAGTTGACACTCTTGTTTGAGAGGGGTTAAAGGGGATTCACACTCAGTATTCTCATGTGTAGGTAAAAAAACATAGGACCCTCTCGAATAATTTACATTCATCTTAAAATGATTTCACTTAATTTTATTTAAATAGAGTTTTGAAATTTGTTGAGTAACCCATTTGTTAATAAGGATATTTGCATGCTCATGAGACTACTAGCTCTCATCCTAGGGAATTGCCTCAAGAACATGATTACTTGGTTTCACAATGTACATTCATTACACATTAGGAAAAGTGGGGAACAAGAGGGAATACTCCTTTGTTTAAAGGATTACAGTTCACATTAAGGATTACATGTCATGGATTTAGTCCCTCACCACAAGATGGTTTAAACACATTATATGAACGATCTAAATTTCACTTTTCTCCTAGCACACCATATTATGGTTACATTCCCACAAACTAATCATAAATTAAAAATTTGTTAAGTTTCACAATTAACTCTTAGTATTGTACCATAAAAACCAAATGATAATAGAAATTGGGTATCGAGTTCAATTATAATCCCAAATCTTGAGGTGACTTGTAAGGGTAGTTGCCAATATTTTCTACCCAACACCAATCACTCTACTCGTGTTTTGGGTCAAGAGGTTTTTAGATAATGTTTAAAATTGGTTTCCCATGGGTATTACCTTAAGAGAAAACATCCTCCTTAATTCACACACAACTATAAATCCTAGGAGGGGACCACATACCCAAGACAAAGTTTAACCATGTTGTTCCTAATCGTCAGGTTCCCGAGAATGTTGCTAAGCATGCATGTTAGGATGGAAATCTCAACTTGGGCTCTTATTTCCTTAAGACAAGGGGTACCATCATGTATAAAGATTTAGGTTCATCATAAGGTTCTAGTTTTCTATGCTAAAAGGAATCACACAAGAAGAGTAGGTATGCACAATTTCATACTAGGGTTGACTATTTTTCTTATATTTCTTTATTATATTTTTTAAGGTAAGTAACACAATGCCAATTATTTGATCATCAATTACACACTGGAATTGCACTATAAGATGATAAATTCAATTTGATTCAACATATATATCCAACCTTTACAATACAAAATTTGGGATCAAAATAACACCCATGTTTAGAGGAACATTTCCTTTAAACACTAACAACTTAAAAATATTACAAAACTTCATTAGTAAACCTTTCAATACTTCGAAAATTTTTGAATTATCCTCTACAACTTCATTAAACATATATATCCAACCCCCTTTTTTTACCATATGAAAATATGAATCAAAATGACACCTATGATTAAATGCACATTTCCTAAAGCACTCCTAAAACTAGAAACTCATACACATTACCAAATTTCAATAATAAAATTTACTTTGTGACATAACAATACATATATATTTTTTTCCATTAACATACATAAATTACAATAATACACAATGAATTACAATCACGTCGTTTCACCATCTTACTTGCATCCTATAAAACCATGTGAACATGAAATCAACAATAAATCGTTGGCATGACATCCACCTAAATCTAGCATAATTAACATTTTTAGTTTTCCATTTACATAATAATAATAATTTTCACTCGAAAAGAGAGGGTTAGAGACATATATTCATTTCATTTCATTTCACTTCATTTCTTAACTAAGGAGAGAGAAAGAGGTAGGGAAGAGAGAAACATTATTTTGCCAAAAGTCCAATTTCACACAAAAAGTCACAAGATAGAGTTTCAAATAGTTATTTACAAGTGTTAATAAGTTTCCATGATGGTTTTCTAACTTGACTGGGTCCTACAACTTTCTTTTTACATTTTCCTGCTAGTTGCAAAACACCCAATTTAGTCTCGAGACTAAGAAACCACTTTCAAATGTTGCCTTCTGTTAGGCGATGAAAAATGGTAACTTCCTACGTGTCCTCCTATATACTAGGAATTCATAGGAACTAACGGAATTCAAAACTGGTGAATGGTTTCCAATTGGCGGCTATATTTCTGGGACAATTGGTTGTAATTTACCTAGTTGCAACAACCACCAATTTTAGCTCGAGGGCTAAGAAAACCTCATCCAAAACTGACCTTCGATAGATGAATGTGCAATGGAAAATTTCCTACATGCTCTCCTATATATGGATAATTCACCGAGTCGACGGAATTGAGAACTGAAAAATGGGTTGCAAACGACGACAAGTTTTCTAAAGCCACCGGTCATAGTCAAGCCATTTTGACTGGTCAAATAGTGACCCGAGGCCTACAAAATGCCTTTGCCAAAATATCTAGAAGAGTTTTTTTCCCAACATGAAGGTTATAAGTGATTGTTTATTAAAATTACTAGATATTTGCGAAGGCAGATAAGCATTTCGCACGTCAGGGTTCAAACAAAGGTGGGCCGAAATGAAACCCAACTTTTCAGTTTTAACACCTTTTTAAAAGTGCGAAAAGGGTAACAGGATCCTAGAGGACCAATGAAGAGAGAATAAATGGTTGATTGGGATCAATCTAAAGCTTGATGTGACTCTCCTCGTAATAATGAATAAATATGACACTTGACATCTCTTTTAGGGGGCTCAAAATGTTTTTTTTCAAGTCTCTAAAAATTGCATTTTTCTAAATTTGTAAGGTACACATAAAAGGTTGTTTTTGTTTGATGACTCATCTAGTTCTCGCTAGTACAAATGGACAATAACACCTAAGTTTAATACGCTAGGTCTAGAAATGTAGAAGGTTGTGGTAACAACCATGGTAGGGTCAAATTACAAATCGGTAGCGTAATGACAAGGTGGGGGTTTTATTGTTTCACACTAACTTTCTAATTAAGAGACCCAATTGTATACTTACCCAACAGTTTATTATTTCTATTACACTGCAAATGAAGAACCAAATTATACAAAAAATTATAAAACATAAAGGTAAGGATATCATGCCTATGAAATGAATGAACTAGTGAGGTGGAAGTCGAGGAGTTTGACATTGCACACATTAGTTGCACTTGCTTGCATGCGGTGAGGTGAGGCATATCCAAATCTTCAACTTGATTATGTCCTTAAACTATTAGAGAGTCGGCCTTAATCATTCCAACATTTTTTCAAACAAACTCAATCTTTGCACATATTGAAACCCCCGTCTATCGCTCACTTTTCATTCAAGCACTTTTTGGATAACCCATTCACCTTGCTTTTCTCATTTTCCTATATTTCCCATAAATATCCATAAAAATCAGTCTTGCAGCATGATGTTGATAGGAAAACTAAAAATCCTTATCACCACACACACACCTCGTCATCATTGTTCTTGGGGAGAGTTCAACCACAACTAGTTTTAACGCCGCTTAAAGACATGGTTGGGAGGTGTTGGATAATGTTGTGGAGTTGAATTTAATACTTGAAAATAAATTACATTTTATGGAGAGTTTCTAAAGCCTTTTCAAAGAACCCATCTTTTGCATATCCCGCAATAATGTTTTCCACAAAACCATGTTTTTAAGAAATTCTAACAAACAATTCATGTTCTTATCTATACTTCCACATTTTACATACATGTCTACTGCTAGGGGCCATCGCAACTACAACATATGACAATGTTTCTCTATCCTTTATTCTTTCATTGCTAACCATACCCTATTCCAATGATCCCATTTTGACCCAAGCCGAGAGGATGCTTTGGTAAAAGGGGACACACAGGGGAGAGTGAAAGAGAAAAATACCTGCATAGGTATGTGCGGTTCAGATCTGGAAGGCACGTTCAAAGTCTTAAAAATACAAAAATACTCACAAATAAGAGATAAAGACTAGGGAAACATGCTGCAAGGTACATTGCATGTGGTAAAAACTAGAAACGGATGAGAAAAATCAATATAGCTAGAAATTAAGCCTCCCAACCAGCGCCTCATAATCTTAAAGATTAATTTTTTTCTTCTTCTTATTTGCATATAGCGAATAGTACGAGGAAGGAAAAGGTTTCCTCGAGACATTTGAACCTATTCTCGGAATACATACACATAAACCAATCCAAATCAATCATTTTGTAAATATTAAGATGGCAGTCATTTGAGTTATAGGTTTATCTCCCTGTGCAAGCCCACAAAAGAAAGATTTCATGATGGATAAAGGTGAGAACTACATTTGACACCGTTCCATGAACATTCTGTCTATTTAATTACTTGTAGTTCTTTGTGAATCTATCAATTACTACTAAATTTGTAACGTCAACTTAGGTTCTAGCATGATAAATTCCTCTTGATCTCAACCGAAATGCATGTATTATTAAGCAAGGATAATGATAGGTCCGAATGGCCACTTATGCTGCCCACATGCCTTGTCGGGTAGGACCATGCCTTCACCATGCTGCCCACCATCCTTTGCCACATGCTACCTCATATCTCTACCCGCTAGAACTACCTCGTCAACTTCACTCACCCACTCACCGTGAAAATTTTTATTATTATAATTATTGTATATAAATAGTTGTTTTAATTTTTTTAATTTTATATTTTTAATTTAATTCTTATCATTATTAAATTTTTTTTTGAAGGAATGTGGCACTACATTCTCCTCCCCTTATAAGATCATCATCCTCGATGTGACACAACATTGAAGCTTGAAGGATACATAGGTAAGAAATTCAATAATGACACATGTCATTAACAAAACAACTCGTCGATATAAAGTGACCACAAGGAAGCAAAATAATTTTGGCAATACCTTAAATTTTAATGTTATGTGAAGATTGGTAGTTAGTTATCTTTTACTTTATTACTCAATTAGTCTTTTCCTTTATAGTATTTCTTAATCTAAAACTCTTAGTATTTCATTGTTTAATATTTTAGTTGTCTTATGTTCATGGGTTCCCAACAGGAATTTACCTCAATATGTCACACAAAACTCAATAGAAGACTAACAACCCATGAGACAACTTACTACATACTTCCACAAGTATAACCCATCACAAGAACTCAACCAAACCATGGAAATAACATATATAGCCCTCAAAACATAGTACTTATTACACATGCCCCTGACAAACCAGTACTCGTGACATAATCAGACTACTACAACATGGGATTCCCAACATGTACACTATATATAAAGGTTTCACGTAAATTGGGACAATAAATGTAGTTATAAAGTGTCAAAAAAGGGTATCAAAACATACCCTCAATGAGGAACATCAATCATCAACATCACAAAACATAACCAAACTCACATGAGTACACATAAATCATAACACCAACTCCACACACCTCCCAAAACATCATAAAACAACTCCATATACCTCCCAAAGAATCAAAAAATACTCCATATACCTCCCAAAGCATCACAAAATAACTCCATATACCTCCCAAAGCATCACAAAACAACTCCATATATCTCCCAAAGCATCACAAAACAACTCCATATACCTCCCAAAACATCACAAAACATCTCCATATACCTCCTAAAGCATCACAAACAACTCCATATATCTCCCAAAGCATCACAAAACATCTCCATATACCTCCCAAGCAATAAAATAAAGATAGATTTTCCTTTTAGCTCCACAAAAGAGGTTGGTCACCCTATGGCCCTAGGCACATAGAACTCTCCGTTCAAAACCTCTAACCCAAGTTATCTGAACTCCTTGGGCGTACGCCCATACAACGAAGTGGGTCCATCGGTTCAACCACTCCATGGTGAATCCCATGACCCTATTCCAACACATTACAACATTAAAACTAGCATGCCAAAATAATAAATAGAATTTCCAAGTGGCATCAAATCCAACCACTTTGGGCCAAGCAAGAAAATAAATTGAAACTCAAGGAAGCATTTTAACTTAAATTTAACTTCAATCAAGTAAAAAAATGGCTAATTAGCCATAGTTAGTGCAAAATTTGCATGTTAGTGTAACAACCAGATAAAATTACCAAAATTGCAACCATTCAACCAAAAAGAGAATCATTTAATGGTTCTAAAAGGGAGAGAAAAGAAAATTCAAATTTACGAATAAAATACGTATAGAGAAATAACACATCACAATCACTATGTGGCCTTATACGACCACCCAAGGGGTACTCATCGAGTTACTGGACACTTGGAAATTGAGCCTTGGCTCGTAAAATAACATATCAAATAATACAACTAGTCATAATCTCTACCTGAATCATCCCTCCATACTCCCACAAGGCTCAACATAGTCAAAATCACATAGGATTATTTGATGGACAATCCACATAGGAAAGAGCAAGGGACGCTAGTTTTCATAAGTTGAGCCTAAGATGCCGTGCATCCATAATGTACTAAGAAAACTCAAAGTTTACTAAACATATAGAAGTGGGTATTCAGTCTATATTATACTCCACTTCCTAACTTGTACTCGGCTCAAGATTATGAAAACCTAGTCCATGCCTCCTCTCTCCAAACATACACTTATGATTGTTGCCTACCTTAGGGTCATCTCGTGTAAGGTTCACAACATAACACATAACTACATCACTAACACAATGGTTATTCACGCACATTAACCATATCATCTTACGCATGGTATATATATAGGGTATAACACAATCATTACTTTCACGGGTTATGATACATCACATTTCCACATAATGCACCCAAGGTGCAAGTACTTCACAATAGGGGTCATACAATCACCATATGCCCCTAATTCACAATATGAAACATCACATATTACACTAATTATATGTATGATGAACACAATGACTAACATTACAATATATAGTTAATTGTAATACAACATGGTGACACACATGATTCATCACAACACGGTAGCAACATCACGATATAATCCAATTCACTATACACCAATCCTATCATACAACACATCAACGAACCTATATATCACAAAATAATAAGATGCTATGACACTCTGCAATTCACAATATCATTCTTTTCACACATAACAAGGTGGCACATCACACATGAACTCCTCATCGATCCACAAAAATGAGAGAAAATAATATCACAATCACATCAACATTATAACAAATATGCACTAAGTGACATGCATAACATGTGTGTTCATAATATCAAAATTACAATGTTGGTCACATCACAACATATATCACATTAATCTTCCCATCTCCACCACCACCATGCAAAATCATCACAACTCCAATCCATCCCAGAGGTTCAAGAGCATGAACCTCCACTCTAATACCAAGTGTAACACCCACATTTTACACACACAAATACAATACTAAAAATACAGAATATTTTTTTTTTTGACTTACATTATAGTACACATGATACTATAGGAGATCACCTAGGACTACACACAACACATGATATATTTTCACAAACATTAACCCACATAGATAACATGAAAACACATGATGCACATCAAGGCCAATTTTTTTAAAATGACAAGGCACAACATAATGATTCAAGTACATTATAAACTTATAGATAGGGTATTCCCATGACATAATATTTTTAGGGTTACACATTTATTACATTCATGTTTCAATATTTAACTTAAGTTCTAGAGAGGCTCATCATATGTGAATCATGCCTTCTTTTTCATTTTGCTATATTTCCTCTAGATTGTTTAACATTTAACTTTCAGTGTATCTCTTTAAATATGGATCATCTACATTATTTTAATTAATTTTTTAATTTGTTTGTTCGTTAACAGGATATTTATTTACACACAAGGATATTATGTATTATCCCTAGGATTCACTCCTAAGGGCATGCATCTTGATCTTATATCATACCTCTATTACACAAAAGAACAAGTGTAAGTCCAAAGGAGGTGAAATTCACATTTTTTTCTCAAGGATTAGGTCAAGTTTCTTTCATTAATTTATAAATTGATAATTTATTTAGTACACCATAAGTAACATAGGAAATAGGTTCTTTATCCATAGAAAGAGGGTTTAATCACATTACAATGAAGATCATGTTTCACTTTCCTATGGAATAACGTCCCACGATTTCACTTCCTAAGTTCAAGATTCAATTATAATTTTAATATAGTTATAGTCCAACAATCATCTTGTAACTCTAGGTACATTCAATACTTATTTTCAAGCTAACACTCTTGTTTGAGAGGGGTTAAAGGGGATTCACACTCATTATTATCATGTGTAGGTAACTAAAACATAGGACCCGCTCAAATCATTTACATTCATCTTAAAATGATTTCACTTAATTTTATTTAAATAGCGTTTTGAAATTTGTTGAGTAACCCATTTGTTAATAAGGACATTTGCATGCTCGTGAGACTACTAGCTCTCATCCTAGGGAATTTCCTCAAGAACATGATTACCTAGTTCAAAATGTACATTCATTACGCATTAGGAAAAAGTGGGGAATAAGAGGGAATACTCCTTTGTTTAAAGGATCATGGTTCACATTAAGGATTACACATCATGGATTTATTCCCTCACCACAAGATGCTTTAAACACATTATAAGAACAATCTAACTTTCACTTTTCTCCTGGCACACCATATTATGGTTACATTCCCATAAACTAATCATAAATTTTTATTTTTTTAAGTTTCACAATTAACTCTTAGTATTGTACCATAGAAACCAAATGATAATAGAAATTAGGTATCAATTTCAATTATAATCCCAACTCTTGAGGTGACTTGCAAGGGTAGTCGACAATCATTTCCTCCCAACACCAACCACTCTACATGTGTTTCAAACCAAGAGGGTTTTAGATCATTTTAAAATTGGATTCCCATGTGGTATTACCTTAAGATAACACATCCTCCTTACTTCACACACAACTATCAATCCTAGGAGGGGACCACAAACCAAAGATAAAGTTTAGCCATGTCATTCATAATCATCAAATTCACGACAATGTTACTAAGGATACATGCTAGGATGGAAATCTCAACTTGGAATATTATTTCCTTAAGAGAAGGGGTGTCATCAAGTATCAATATTTAGGTTCATCATAAGGTTTTAGTTTTCTATGCTAAAAGGAATCACACAAGAAGAGTAGTATGCACGAATTTCATACTAGGGTTGATCTGTTTTGCTTAGATTTCTTTATTACATTTTCAAGGTAAGGAACACAACACCAATTATTTAATCATCAATTGCATACTGGAATTACACTATAAGATATTAAATTCAATTTCATTTAACATATATATCCAACCTTTACAATAAAAATCTTGGATCAAAATAACACCCATGTTTAGATGAACATTTCCCTTAAACACTAGCATCTTAAAAATATTACAAAATTTCATTAATAAACCTTTTAATACTTCACAAAATGTTGAATTATAATTTACAACTTTATTTAGCATATATATCCAAACTCCTTTTTTACCATATGAAAATGTGAATCAAAATGACACCTATGATTAAATGCACAGATTCCCAAAGCACTCCTAAAACTAGCAACTCATACACATTACCAAATTTCAATAATAAAGTTTATTATGACATAACAATACATTTTTTTTTCCATTAACATACATAAATTAAAATAATACATAATGAATTACAATCAGGTCGTTTCACCATCTTACTTGCATCCTGCAAAATTATGTGAGCATAAAATGAGCGATAAATCGTTGGTATGACATCCTTTGAATTTAGCATAATTAACATTTTTAGTGTTCCATTTACATAATATTAATAATAATTTACACTCGAAAAAGAGGGTTAGAGACATATATTCATTTCACTTCATTTCTTAACTAAGGAGAGAGAAAGAGGTAGGGATGAGAGAGAAACACTATTTTGTCAAAAGTGTAATTTCACACAATAAGTCACAAGATAGAGTTTCAAACAGTTATTTAAAAGTGTTAATAAGTTTCCATGATGGTTTGCTAACTTGACTGGGTCCTAGAACTTTCTTTTTCACATTTTCTTACTAGTTACAAAAATGCTCAATTTAGGCTCGAGAGGCTAAGAAATCACGTTCAAAAGATGTCTTCTGTTAGGAGATGCAAAATGGGTAACTCCCTATGTTTCCTACTGTTGGTACCCAAATCGGTTCTCCTCGTGTATTCGAGCAACATCAACAAGTGGAGCGAGGATGCTATCTCAGGCGACTTTTATTACTCGAGCTCGGAGAATTTCAATAGCACCATGTTTAAGGGCTTGACCTACCATTACTACTTTAGTCTCTACCTTCAACCAAGGTGAGAGATGACCCATTTTGTAGTTTGTATTTGTAAGGGAAATGAGTATATCATAAATATTTGGCACTCCTTTGTGAAGTAATTAAGAAATAACCTTGGGAAGACATGGTATGTTCAACACAGTATAACTCTCACAAGTTGTCACTTTAGACAATGCAAATGTCTCCTAAAACAAGGCTCTGGACCACTAAAGAAAAGAATGAAACCATCTTGTTTCTACATATTTTAGCTTTAACGAGATAAGCATGGGTGGTTCGGGTAAGATTTATCGATTAAGAATGTATTCTGTTGGGGATTTAAGAAAGATAAAGTTGATTATACAAAATTCTTGAGATATTTTAACAAATACTAGAAGATTTTTCTGAGAACAATTCAATTAGCTAATATTGAACCTTCAACTGAAGATGTGTATCCATGGAATCCCAAGGACACACGATTTCATACAATATTTGAGATTCTAAACACAAATGATCATGCTAAAAACTCAATGAAACATCAAAGATACCCGATCTAGCACGCTTAAGATACACTCATAGACTTACAAACAACCTTAATCAACTAGACTAGAAAAATTGTGAATTTTAAACTATGTATTACACAAGAGAAATGAAATATTTTATCAAAAATGTAATTGTAATTACCACGATGCTACCACAAGGAAAAGTTCTTGTGTGAATCGAGGGATTCCCGATATTGCAACATGAATAAGAATAGCTTCTTAAAAATATTTTGGAATTGGAACATACACAACAATGCTTATGATTAAAAAAATTAACTCATAACTTAACAAATTGATCAGCTAAGGGAAATATTTATTCACATTCTTAATACTCATCAATGGTTGTACACTTGTAACCATCTTGGGATTATACAATTCATAAGCTAAAGAGATTAACATTTTTATCAGCAAATTCTTAGAAAAATGGTTTCTCTCGCTTTATTTTCTCTTCTAAAACTCTCGAAAATATTAACCCCTTTATGTGTGAGAATTCTCACCACATTTATAAAATTTCACCCACTTTCCCATTCTCTTTTCCCCCTAAAAACATGAATCTCGAAGAAAACATTCCCTTTTTAGAACATAGTTTATTTTATTACATTTTACCTCATGTCTTAGGTTGAAAATTTATGAACTAATCATGTTTTTTACTTCCTTACACATGATTGGGATGCCACGCCATCCCTTTTGGAAATTATTTGATCATTTCTCCCCTTTTTGCATGCAAGACATCACCCTTTAATAATTTACAGTGTGCTTCCCATAAGGAGTAATGTGATATACAATTTTTTCACTCTTTGAGAACCAACCTCGAAAAATACATACTTGTGTTTGTGTCTTTAAATAATTAACTCCTCATGGATCCCGTCACACATCAATCAAAATTTCCCCATTTACACGATGCTGACCTCTTTCAAATTTATTTCTTTCGTGTGAGTTGAGTGCAAATATTTCTTCAATTGATGGAAATAATTATGCTTGGCTCAGTTTATCTATGCCATTGTTAATTATAAATCCAGCTATACCTTGATTAAATGTGCACTCCTTTTCATTTCCAGACTTGAAATGTTGTTGTGAATCAGTTAGTTAGTGCAATGGCAAAAGTAATTGTGGCATCAAGTCTCGAAAGAAAATTCCTCCAAGGATTTGAACTAAATCTTTGATCTAACTTTCCCGGATGAAGCGTTTGTCAAGGCCCTATTTGAGATTATGGACCTGGGGATAACAAAGGGCCTTTTACATATCCAGTTTGAATTTCCCTCCTCCTAAGATTGATCAATATCAATCCCGTATTCTCCTCCTTTTCATTCAATGTACTTTCATCTATTTCGTTGGGAGCACTAAAAATATCCAAAAGATTTGAAAAATTCTGGATTCAAAAGAGACATGCCTTGATGAGGGTGACTGATTATAAATGTCCCTTCCTATGTGATAATAATTTCGTATTGAAATATATTCCCAAGGAGTCTTGCGTGTTCTACAAAAACCTCCATTGATACAGTGCCCACCATTTCTCATAAGGTAGATGAACTGGAGTGGAGAATCACTCTTCTAGAAAAAGTGCGAGTAATTTCGTGTCACCCCTAGTGTCACCCTTGGGAAAGAAAGGAGGGAAAACAAGCCCCCAAATTCCAATCATCGACCTAGAGGAAGAGGAAGCGGGGCCTTCATCTTATCATTGTTCCAAAGCATCATTATATTCCACTAGGAAGGGCAGAGAAAATCCACTCTCCAACCTGCAACTCATCCATTGAAATGGGCTCACTTGATGGAGCATTCATTATTAGGACCTCAACTCGTTCCTTTTCCCGAGAACTTCCACCCCTCACGAGCGGGCGGAAGGGTGGGTCTATCTTCAATTCTCCTTTTTGTTCGGTCTAAGGGGAATAGTTCTTGCTCTTCCTAGCCACTCCGGATGCTCCTTCCCAACCTCTTCCTCATCGATCTACCCCTATAAAGCAAAAGGGAAGGTGCCATTTCCTTCTCGGTGGCTCGGACCTCTGGAATGGGTATCTTCCTATCGGAAGAAGATTAAGTTGATGGGCAATTTAGATGGTCCCCAAATGACTGTTGAGTCATTGATGAGCATGGGGATGTCTCGGAACTCGTGGGGTTAGTTGTATTTTATAATACCCCCTGGAGACCTGTGAGAATTTTCTCAAAGGAAGAATAAGCTACTAAGCAAAATTCTCCCATTCATAGAAGAGTTCGAGAGAAAAGGGAGGAATAATTAAAATGTATTTCTCTTCGATGTCCTTGAAAATGAATGTATTTTTCTAGGTCGTCAGCCCCTATAGAATCCCCTTTTTGCATTCAATTTCGATTTATGTATATGAGCAATAGAAATAGAGAATTATAATTTAAATGAGATGGAAACAAATTTTTCATAGAAAAACAGGCCATAAGCATGTTCATCGACCTTCACATCTACATCTTTATCTTCCATCGTTCAAGCCTCGCACATTGTTGAAAACCTCCATATTGATCCCATCCTCCATTTACATTTTTGTAGCCTTATTTGAAAGTTTGTGATTGTTTTTATCCTATAATGGTGTCCACATTCTATTAAACTAATTTCTTTTTGTCTTCACTTAATAGCCTTGACTCTATTTTTTGCCACACTTTCAAACCGCATGCATCGGGACCCAAAACTCCATTAAATGTTTCCCAAATATTGAGTCCCTTACCAATTTGTTTGAATCTTCTTTCCAAAGGTGGCTGCTTTGCATGACACATGGATTCATCGCGCATCTTTGGCTTTTCCTTCTTTCTCTATTTTTTGAATGAGCACTCGGGAGACAATGGATGCTTTAGAGAGTATTTGTTCCTTTCTTTGGCGCTTTCAACCGTATTTGGGTTGTCTCACCACACCTTGCCACATTGTCAATCCTCACTTCATGAGACTCTTTAATTCTTTGTACCTTTCCAAAGATGCGTCGGAGGGACATGTGGACACCTCCCATGCTTGGTTTTGTTCCTTCACTAAAAGTGAGTTCTGCAAGTAAAAACTAATAACATGAGGATAAAAGGGGTCAATTTTCATAGTATTTACAAGGGAAACATAATTACTACATTCCTCGACCGAAAAAGAGGATTCATGCCCTAAACACATGACTCACATTTGCATCCAAAACAATGATTCTTTTGAGCATACAATTTAAAACAAGGATGACCCCGACAACATAAAGTTATTTGGAAGGCACGCGTAAGAAAAATGGGTGAGATCATTTCCAGCACTAAAACCAACTCCAACTCGGGATGGGTACCCCGTTGGTGCCATAAGAAAAAAAAAAAAACAAATCAAATAGACCAAGTGCCTAACATTCATTAGGCTATAGATTCAACACACATATCCATTTAGATAGAAAGGAAATCATTTCCAAAAACAACCATTGAGACACTCAAGAAATTGACCACTTTGTAGGCCGGGAAATGAAAAGGGAAACAAAAATAAAAAAGACAAAAACAAAAACAAAGAAAAAGGGCTATACATTGTACAATGATACATACCTCCTTTGAAATTAGTCCAAGAAATGTTTCAGATGCCTGCCATTAACAAGCAATTCTAGCATTTCACCATCTAGGTCCTTCAACAAAAATATGTGCTCACAAATTTTAATATCGATGGAATAAGGGCCCATCCATAAAGCATCAAATTTATCATGGTTTCCTTTGTCCTCATGCATGCTATCCCAAAGCAATACCAGATCTCTGACATTGAAAACTATAAGGGTCACCTTTTTATCAAAAAAATTTGAGTCTCTCCCCGAACCTAAGGTGCCTCGATGGGACTCTCTTCTTACCTCATCCATTTCCATTATTTGACTAATCCTTGCATCATAAGGGCTAATCTCTTCATCCTCAAGCTACTGAATGAAATGGTAAGAGGATAATTACATGTGTAGGGGAAGAACGACTGGAATCCATAAACTAGTTCAAACGGGCTCTTTTCAGTAGCTCTCTTAGTAGTGATTTTGTCCACCCAAACAACAAACTTCAACTTCTCACCCCATCGCCTTTGTTACCTGTATTGTTCTTCTAATTATTTTCAGAAATTTTTATTGTTTGATTCATCATGACCATTACCCCGGGGTTGTAGTTTTATGCATATATTAGGCTTATCCCATATTCTTGACACATAGCTACTAATGGTTTATCTCAAAAGATCATGGCATTGTTAGCAAATATCTTTTCAGGTACTCCAAACCTATAAATTATATGATTTAAAATAAAATCCATAACAACTTGATGAGTTACTTTCTTAGTAGGGATAGCCTCAACCCATTTGGTGAAATAATCAGTGGCAACCAATATCCATATGTGGCTTGCACTTGAAGGATTTGATATCTCCCCAAAAAACCCCATACCCCATTTCTTAAAAGGGCTTCAATCGACACTTTGGTTGTAAAGGGAGAGCACATGAATCCTTCATTCTTCCTAAAATCTCTAATAAGTTTCACATTTCCTTACCAACAAGGTTGTGTCCTTAAAGAGCGTGGGCCACCAAAATCCTTCCCTCAAAATCTTGTGAGTAGTTACCCTTCTAGTAAAATGACCCCCACATACTCCCCATGAAAATATTAAATTAATTTAGGAGCTTCATCATTTGTAATATACCTTAAAAGAACCATTTTAGGATTCTTCCATGTCATCCCATAATCAATGAAAATATACTTTTGGGAGGCTAGATTGAGTGTCCTTTTCTGATTTTTATCCAAATGTCCCGAACACTCCAAATTTATGATGTAAAATATGATTTCCTTGTACCATTTATAATTAGCTAATTTCTCATGGACATCCATATTTCCCTCAACTTCATTTATTTCCATCACTTGCAAATTGCTTTCTGTCATTAATTTTTCTAGGCCTAGACCTCTAATCAATTTAGTCGTCCTAATTTCCATGTCATATTCCTACAATTTGTTCACCCATAAACATATTTTACTAGAGGTTTCCATTTCATACAATATGTCCTTAACCATCACATGGGGAACATAAGCTATAATCTTAGAGCTTAAAATATATGGCTTGAAAACTTTCATTTCTCTAATCGGGAAAAATCCTACTTTTCCATCATGATGTATTTCAATTAAGACCCTGCTATGCTTTACTAAATAAGGAAATTGGAATTTCATTTCCCTCCTTATCCTTCTACAATAAGTACTTGATGGAATGGTAATTTCATATGCAAAAGAAAAAAATTCAAAGGCCTTCTTTGTAGTCGTGGGTCTTCAAAAACAGAGCATTCTTTAATGCTTCCTTGATTCTTGTGAAAGCTTGGACAACTTCCTGCTCCCATTTTATAATCTGGTCCATCTTTAGCATATTTGTGATGGGGATAGTCATTTCAAAAAAATTGGAAATGAATCTCCTGATAAAGTTTATTTGGCCAAAGAATGATTGGATTGCTTTCTTATTTTTGGTAATAGGAACCCCGCTAATAGATTCCATTGTCTTGGGATCAATCATGACCCCTTCCTTCGATACAATGTGTCCCAACAACTTATCTTGCTAGACTCTAAAATGGCATTTCTTCGGATTCAACGAAATCCCATATTCTCTCGCATCCGAGTAACATCTTCTCCAAGTGCCCCAAATGGTCATTTATTTTCTTAGAAAATACGGTTATATCATCCTAATATACATCTATAAAGTCATTAATTAGTCTAGAAAAAGCCACATCCATATCTCTCTAGAAATTTTCTCCTACATTCATGAGCCTAAAATGCATTATTACAGAGATGTATGTCCCCAGGGGGTGTTAAAGTAGTCTTGACTTGTCCACCTTGTTAAAAACTCTGCTTGATTGTACCCAGAGAAGCCATCTAGTGTAGATAATAGTTCAGACCCAGTGACCATTTGAAACATGTTATCCATGTTAGGCAATGGATAATTATCTTTGATAGAGCCTTATTCAAATTTCTAAAGATTACACATAGCCTTATATCCCCAGTCTCATTTCTGACTGACACTAGATTGGCCATCCATGAGGAGTATCTTGTGGGTTGTATGATGCCTCCATCCCTTATTTTCTTTAACTCCTCCTAGATTTTGAGGGAAAGGAGTGGATTGATTGGCCTTTGTTTTTGCCTAAACGGCTTAACATTGGGTTCTAGGGGTATCTCATGTTAAAACAATTCTTCCCTATATGCTTTGAACTCTAGTAAGACCATGTCAAGTAGTTTTGATATTTCTTCAACAGATAAAAATAGGTTTGCTTCTCCTCTTTACTCGGATTTCTACCTAGCCATACTTTCCTAGGTTTTTCCTTAGTCCCCGTTGTGCTCCTCTATATATCTTGAGGCTAATATATGTCTATGAGTTACCCCATCAGCATTATCAAATTTTTATTCCAAAGAAGCCAAACCTATTTGAATGGTGTTGGTTTTTAGTTTAATGATATCTTTGCCAAACAGGTTTTCTTTTCCGTCACACACAAAAACCATTAGATCCCAATCTAAAAATTGATTAGTAAATTCTCCTTCATTTCACAACAACCTCTAAACCTAAGCATTATCTTGAAATAGTTGCAAATTCTTTACTTGTTAGGAACATATAGTCTTGATAACACCTCTAAATCATAGTTTCAATAAGGAGACATTGTACAATTTTCAAACCTGGATCCTAAGATCGCCAATTTTTCCACCGCATCATTTTGATTTTTGTCATGATGTACTATATTGGAAGAGTCAAACACTTCAATATAATCCCAAAATGCATGCTTATATTGTTTCATTCTTTGATTCTTAGTTACATACAATTTCCTCACTTGCTTGACTACCAATTCTGAATCTCCTCTAACAAAAATGTCCTTGATGTCATGCCTCTAAGTAATCCTTAAGCCCAAAATCAGTGCTTCATATTCTGAAATATTATTAGTGCACTCGAAATTAAGTCTAAAGGAAAACCGAGAGTCTCTTGATTTGGAGACACAAGGACAACACCAACACCAATCCCCAAATTGGAGCAAGCTTTGTCAAACATTAAATTCTAGGGAATGCCAAATTGTTCAGATACTTATACTTATCAATTCCATGCTCTGTAAAACCTACATATCCCAAAAAAGTATCAACATCCACATCAAGATACAAAACTTCATAAAAATCATTGTTAAGATCCTAAATTATATGCATCATCTTTTTCTTTCCACATAATTTAACCAAGCATCCTTCAATGGGTTTGGTTGCATATGACATGTCCATCTAGACACTCCCACCTACACTAGCAGCCCATTTTCTTGACAATAACATTCCCCACTTAGCAAGACAATCCACAATAACTACATTCATGGTTAAACATTTTCTCGGGTAAGTTGCCAACCGTACCACCAATCCTTTAACGTGCCCAATCACCAACACTTCCTTTGAGTCCATAGCAGTGCACTTTCCAAAATATTCAATTACTTTGATATTCAATTCATTCATGACTTCAAGAGGCATCACATTACATGAAACCCCTGAAAAAAACATGCAGTTGTGCACTAAGCTATCCTTGATGATTAAAGTAGTATAGAAAGGATCATGATCAAGTTGAGATTCAATAAGAGACGTACCCAAATATACCTAAGGAGATTCTCCCAAGTCTTCCAATGCTTGTGGTACCTCCTATTCGGAAATGACAGGGGAGTCCACATTATTTACACTCTTGTATGCGGGCACCACCTCCTCTTTGAACCCCAAGTAATCAAATGCTCTTTTCTTATACTCGGAATCCTAATAAATCCTATAATAGGTACAGTGACTTTAATCGACTTAAAATATGAGTGATATCACAGGGAATATATATGTACATATTGTGTTTGGAGGAAGACTAACTAACCTTTCTTGCGGTATGAGATTCTTTTTGACTTGGGCATGAATTAGGTTATATGGTTTATTTGGAGTAACTGGACCATTTTTAGGTGTATCTTTTTAGGAGGGTCCTTTGGGACATTGGTGAGGATTGGAGTTTTTGATTTAGGCTATAACTCTCCCCCTTTGACAATCCTGCTTCTAAGATTGTAATACTTTTCATGAGAAACCATTGCATTCATCATAAGTTTCATGTCTTCCTCGGAAGGAGTCCCTCCATCATATTTTTGAATCATTAGTGCCCTTAGGTACTCAAATTCATGATTAGGTAATTCAAAAGCATGCACCATATCAACTTCAACATCATCATTAGAAGGAAGAGGAGGTACATGGTGAATGTAGCCCTAAAAATTTCTACTATTATTGCACTTATAAGCTCAATAGAAGTAGCACCTTGTTGTGGATTATCAGGGCACTCCATCATGCATACATCACCAAAAGTCTCATCATTATTTACCTCTTGAGCCTCATCATCAAGATTACAAGGGAAATACTACAAGAAACACTTGTCACACCACTCAATTAGATGGTTTTATTCTACAATGACAACTCTAGCGGTTAAAGGATCGGGGACCGCTTTATTTTCTCTAGGTTGTTATTTGTTCCCCGACCCCATAGGTCCCTTTCCTCTTTCATCTCGATCTATGATTACCTCCTGGATGATTTATAAATCTGTTATGGCCTTGGGGTTGATGTTAGGCTCAATAAATTTTTCTTATTCCCTTCTCTAACATGTTAAGTTTATAAGAAATTTCTTTAACAATTCTTGTCAAAGTCTTTACAACTTCTTCTAGATCAACCCCACAAGGCATGTCTCGAGGTTTTTCAGGATTTATCAACTTGACCCCATCCCTTTTATGAGGTTTTCCAATTTCCTTAATATTTTTCTCAATATGAACCGTCATAGTGAAGGATTTCCTTAAAGTTCTAGGATTCTTATCCCTCAAATAATAAGCGACTTTCATGTCAAAAGCATCACAATATTTTATAAGACAATATTCATCACATGGCCTTAGAATTATAGGCAATCTATTCAAAGTATTATTAAATCTGGTATTAAAATCCTACAGGGCTCATTTGGATTTTTATTTATATTCTCGAATTCAAAAAAGAGGAACCTAAGGTCATTCTTATTCCCATATTATAATCTAAAGGAATTTTTCATTTCTTTCCATGAATCTATGGAGTCATTTGGTAAGGATTTATACTAGTCCCATGCATCCTCTTCTAAAGTGTGGATTAACAACTTTACGTAAACATATTCCATCATATTAACAAAAACAATTAGGTGTTGATCACCAATGATGGCATTATTTCCTTGAAATTTGGGCACCATACTTCTTACATCTTTTGGTATAGCATTGGGATACCCAACCATACCTATGAAGTTTATTGGTCCAAACACATTAACCACAAAGGGAGGTCTAGGTACGGTAGAGCCATATTATTACAAGGAGGTGCTCCTATAGGAAGATTGAAACGATGTGGAACATGAGGTCTCGAGGTAAAAGTGTATGATATTTAAAGTAAATATCCTTTAATGACTCAATGTCATAGAAAACTCTACTAGTTCTAAGTGACAAAGGAGGAAAATGAGGAATACATATTCCAGCTTACAAATGATGATCCCTCACTAGTTGGAGTGTTTAAATTTTCACGAGGACTACTTAATCAAACCATCTCAAGAGGTAGAAAAATCCAATATCAAGATTTTTGTTGAGCAGCCAAAAATATTCTAAGTATTGGGCGCATGAAGATAGGGCACTAGAAGCGCGCAAAGCTATAATAGTATTGAAGCGCCCAAGCTCAAGACTTGGCTCTTTTATGGATAAGGGCTATTTTTGGAGATAGTGTGCAAAGCACACATAGTGATGAAGACTTGTACTACATGCAATGGTATTTTGGGAACAAGCGGTTGATAAGCGCCATGTATATTTTAAGCTAATAATATGATTTCTTCTTAGAGTTAACTATAGGACATCTATTATTAGAACACTTGCATGTTTGCATGTTATTATAAAGGTGCATGGTTATTATCAGCATGTGACTTATTTCGAGAAGTGCATGGGTAGTGAAGGGAAATTCTTCACCTCCATAAATATGTATTGAATTACATAGTTTAGTAGTACTAAATTATTGTAGAGTTATGTTGTTGGTTTTGATGCACACATGAATCATGGAGATACTTAATAGTGCATGAAGCTTCTATGTTTTTGAGTATTTATGAAATGGAGTATATTGGCTAGATAATGGTGTTATACATAACTGAATCTGGTTCTTGTATGGTTAATCTTATTATAGTCATTATTTAATTCATGATTCTCTAAGATCTAGATCTAGTTTATGCACTATGGAATGTTTATGTTTAGTTATGAATCTGAATATGCTTTAACATCATCACACTAACATCCTGTACAAGAAACTCTAAGGAGGGACTTGGTACCTTTGTGCACTTCGGTGAGTGCTCAACTCAAGCTGAGTGATGTGTCAGCGTGCCTAGGGTATTCACAGTAAATTCTAGGGTGCATCATTGGTTCCATTGTTAGGACCTCTTTTCAGATTGTTTTTAAGATGTTTTGTGATGAAGACGTACCGGTTGACCCTATCAAGTGTTGAGGAGTGGATAGTAGATTTGGAAGAAGAATACGCTTGGAGATTCAACACTGGATCTAAGTTTGATGCACGCACATGGGTGGAGCAGAACTTGTATGACTATTTATATGAGAGTTTCTTTGCTATCTTTCCGATAGATTTGTACAATTGGTTGGTTGTTTATGTGTCTAAAAGGAATTGGAGGCATCACACACTTATCTCGAATGAAGGAATAATTTTAATCCCTCTATGATGCTGATTTTATTTGAATGTGCGTTGTGGACACTTTGGGTTCCGTGGTGTTCTTAATATATATATTTTGGAGTACTCAATTTCTACTTACTCTTTCCTAGAGGTAGTTGAGTTCAAGTTTTTATGTTATCCCAAGGGAACTTATCTTCAAGGAATTCCACCGCGATCGAATCTTGATGATAACTATGAATTTGGAAGAAAATCCGATGGCTAGCTAAGCCCTACCATGCGTGGGGGCGGGAGCAGGTTTGGTGAAGTGATGCACCTAGAATTCTCAAATAACACCTAGTCACACTGGCACATCACTCAACATAGGCTGAGCGCTCACCCAAAGCACACAAAGGTACCAAGTCCCTCTTTAGGGTTGTTGTAGCAAGATGGTAGCATAATGTAGTAATAAAGATATATACTTAGAAACTAATCCATCATTACATAGTTATCCCAAACTAGATCTATAAGGCATGTGCTTAGGTATTAATCATCAAAAATCAATAACATGCAATAATAAAACATACAAGACACTTTGGTTCAGCCAATATTCTTCATATATAAAGCATAACAACAAGATGTGAAGCTTCATATAATACTAGTCATGCACACATGGATCTCTTACAATTATCCAATCCACATGCACTCATGAATCTCTAACCCTTCAAAATGGCACACCCAAAGTGATTCATCTAATATATATATAGGGTGGGAACTTTCCCTTCATCACTTAACTATGCCAAAAATAGGTCGCATGCTAATAATAGCCATGTGTCATTTACAATTATAGCCATACATGCAAGTATGTTATCTATAGATCACTTACAGTTAACTAAGGTGATGAATCTATTCTTGGATTACTTCCATGCAAGAGTTCTTCGATATGATACCTGAAATATAGACAAAGAGTGATGCGCAAGTCTCAGAATCGCTTTGTATGTTCCACACACCAGCCTCTGAAAATAGACTTGATCCAGAAAATTGGCTAAGTCGTGAAAGTCTGACTCTATACCTATTGTCCACTCAAAATTCCCCTACTTTTAAGAAGTTGAAAATTTAAAATTTTGAGTTAAATGTCTTTTCTGTTGTACTGGTAATGTGAAAAGTCAAGAAATTGAGAAAATCTACATTTTTGGGTCATTCTGTGTGTTTTTCGGGCCTGTCGGACATTTTTGTCCCGCGTGTCCCAAGTTCAATTGGGCCCTCTGTTCCCTGATCGGCCGGTTTACCCGAAGTCTGTTCTTTTCGGGCCCATCGGAACTTTTTGTCCCAAATGTCCCAAGTTCGCGGAACCGGTTGTTCCATTTTTGTCTCGATTCGGCCAATTCGCGTACTTCGCGTACTTTTTGTCCCGCATGTTCCAAGAGCATTTGTGTGTCTTTTCCCCGTATCGCGCGAATCGGCCGAGTCACGTACTTCGCGCTTTCACGTCCCTCATGTCCCAAATGAACCAAAGTGCTATTCGTGCTAATTTTTCCCGCTCTACCCGAATATCTTGCTTTTCAAATTGGTAGGTATGTATTTAATGCGCATTTATTACCTTTCTCTCTCCTAAACAGCTATATAACGAGTGAACCCCCTATGCGTTTTGCACACTGCTTTCATGCTATCTATTGCTCGAACCCTTGCAATCTAAATTCCTGCGCGTATCCATTTCCCTCTGTAATTCCTTCCCAAGTCTAGCTTGCAGCTCTGCCCTCCGAATTACTATCAACATGAAGATCAAATTTCAGGGGCAAGAACAAATCTCACCACTAGAGTCTGTCATTCCCGATATCGGGGACAGTGAAGTTCACCATCTTGACTTTAGTGATTTTTGGTCAAGGATGACAGATGCTAACCCTACACCAATGGCACAGATGATTCATGACAGCGGTCTGGCTTTCGCTGGAGGTTTCCCAATCTCGGTGCAATGCGCAGATACAGTGCTCTCGTGCGGGGCTCATTTCAATCCTGATTCGAGTGAATTGACAAACATACACGGGGAGCTCATCGCCAAACTTGACGCTGCCACCATTGGCACTACACTGAGGATTCCAGAAATGGATAATGCCATAGTTGTTTCTCAGAATCAAGCACAGGCCCTGTTCAATCAAGACAGTGACAACTATAAGGCGCGGGTGGCTAAGTCCTGGCTTAAAAACCCTAAGAAGGGAGCATCTCGTCTATCCAAGACCCTTTTCCGGTAGATTTCAATGAAGAATTGTCAGATTTCATAATCTTACTGGCTCGGGTTATGGGCTTACCCTCCACTAACGAGTTCCATTTCTGGATGTGCCCGCTCATCAACATGGTGTGTGAAGGAACTCAAAATATCAACTGGGCAGAAATCATCAGCATGAACCTAGCGGAGCAGCTGTCCAATGTGCAGCAAACGAAGAAATTCTATATGACTTCGTACCTGATGTACACTCTGGTGGCATCAAGGCAATGGTTTGGATTCTCTTACATTGATGCTCACAAGGCTGATCCTGTGTATGCCTACTGCCCACAGTTCACCCTAGAGACCAGCAATCGCAACTTCCGAAGGGTGAATGATGCCTTCACCATGTACATGGTCAGACTTCTTGAGGGTGACACTGCTAGAAGATTTTCTGATGAAGCCATGAATCTAATATCGCACTACGGTGCCTATTTTATTCAATTCAGAAAATTTTCTTATATCAGGCTAGCTGGCTATGAGAGCACCCCTCTGAGGCTTCCTATGTTCTGCAGTGACAAGATGGCTCTGATAGAAGTATGCAGGCAATTAGATAAATTGCATAGAACCTACAGAGACAAGAAAATTACCAGTTTGCACTTCCCCATCTCTTTGGGAAACTACACTTGTAAAACAGCCCTGGATGCACAGAATATAGAAAGAGCCCTGGCTCCCATCACTGTCCATTTCTTCAAGCCAAGAACTTGCTTCGACTTGAAGAAGTTCATTGAGCAGAACATTAAGATAACATATCATCATAGGGCAGATACAGAAGACTATTGGGCTGACTGTGCCGATGATTTTGAGGCTAGAAGGAGGCATTATGGTAGGTTCTCTCTACAATTGATCCAAGAACTCGGCTTGTACCCAGTTCCAAAGGACTCAAGGATGAAAACTCTGATCTATACTCATATGAGTATGACAATGTGGTTAAGCACACTCCCTTGGAGGACTTGGATTGGTTCAAGAAAGAGAAAGATGATTTGGCCGAGATCCTGGCTCCAGTCTTAGTCAGGACTAAGATCTGGTTTGATAAGAAAGTTCGAGAGCTTAGGAGGCACTCAGGAGAATCCTCCTCCAAGGATGTTTCAACTCCAAGGAGGGAAGCATCGACTCCAAGATCAGACACACCTGTGCAAACCCCTCCTACCTCGTCAACTCAAGGACCTGTAGTTTCTACTCCTTCTTCATCCACCCAAGTATACCAGAAGAAACTCAAAGAGGTTAAGAAGGAGCCTGTGGAAGAAGATCCCCAGAGAAAGCAGGCAGAATTGCCTTTGGGACCAGAGAACATCATTGTTCTTAGTGAAAGTGAGGAAAGTGAAGTGCCAGTCCCTGCAAGTGCCCCTGAAGCTCCAACGGATAAATACAAAGAGGTACAGAGTGCTGAGCTTCCAAGTACTATTGATTCCTCCGCACCAGTTGTCTCAAGCACCCCACTCATGTCTCAACTCGAGACAACAGCTGTGAAAACCTTGAGTGCCATGAGTTCTCTGTCTCTTTGTCCTCTTGCCCCTCCTGCTTCCTCCTCCTCTTTTTCATGGGTGTAACCTCTCGTCGACAGTAGGAAGAAAAAGCCTTCCTCTCGGAGCTCAGGGCCAAATTTTGATGTTGTGGCAGCCTTGTTGGGCACTACTCCTCCTTCACGCGCCAAAAAAGCCAAAATCACCTCCAGGATAGTGTCTGATGCTCAGGGCCAGCAATTCCTGGAGATAGCTAAGCCTACAGTAGATAAATCAGAGCAGGATTTGCAGGCATCTGACCTAGAGCTCTCAAGGATTCCTATGGGAGAGTCTACCCCTGAAGGTGAGATCCACAATCTCCAGGAAATGGTCACAAGAGTCATTGGGAGGGTAGAAAAAGGGCAGAAAACTATAGAACAGTTGGAAGAACAAGCCCAGATTCTCACAGGTTTTATCAAATCTCTTTTGTCCAAGGACAAAGTTTTGGACCCTACCCCATTGACTACTCTTCCACCACCTATGATTCTGAGCCAAGATGAAGTACAGAGTATCAAAGACATGCACAAGTATTCCATATATGGCAGAGCTATGGAGGCCATGGTGGAAGATATGCTTGTTGTTGGATTGAACTTCATCGATGAAGCTTTCAAACTCCACGGAAAGGTGAACAACTTGCAACAGAAGCTCTCTTCCACTATTGGGATCATAGATAAAGAGCTTAAACTTTGGAGCAGTTGCATAGTGGACCTCCGCCTCATGGGACAAACAGATGAAAACATTCTATTGGCGAGTAAGGTTTTTGATGATGCAAAGGATAATCTGTCAAAATCCTGGGTTTACAGCGTGGAATGGAAGATCAAGGTCCTGGAGGAGGCCTCGGGAGAATTGAAGAATAGCTGGCAGAAGGGTGAGGCTTTCAAAACACTAGTTGTATCTGCTTTCAAAGATATACATTGTCATCTTCAGGATGAGACTTCTGGTGTGCCTCTCTCCCTACAAGAAATCAAAGCTCAATTCAGAGCTTTTGTCAAAGGCAATCTGTTCAAGGAAAGCTCCATTTCCAAAGAGAAAATGAAGGAGATCTGTTCTCTTCAATCTGCCATTGAAGAAGCAAATAAAGACTATCATACTCATGTCGAGTTTGATAAGGAAATGGAGAAGTGCCTCAGATTTTGGACCCAGTCTATAGCTAACACGTCAGTCCCACGCGGCAGAGACATAACCGAGGTATTGAAGAGATTCAGACAGGGGATTTTGAAGTTAGTGGGTCCCTCCCACCATAAGCACTGTTTTCTTCTCCTTATTCTTCTCTTCTCTTCCAATTATTTCTCTCGGTTTATCGTAATAAGTTGAGGTATTGTGATTGGCAATCCTTAACTAATCTTTAGTTAAAAGAAGCGGTTACCAAGAGTAACTGATTTGTAAACTATATAATGGCCTTTTCTCGCCATTTTGAAGGAAGGAAATTGGCTTATTTTCTGAAAGTGTAAATAAATCATAAAGAAATCAATACAGAAGGGCTTTTCATTCTTCATCTATCTGATCTCTTTTATCCCTAAGCTTTTCATTTAATCTTGTTAAGATCATTTGTCTGTGTTATGATAAGAAGCTTTGTATTCTTGCAGATGTTATTTATAGAACTTTGTGTCTTTCAAATTTCATCTTACTAAGTATGATACAAATGATCTTGTTTCAATTCACTGTAACTTTGCATACATAAAGAATTACTCTGTCATCTATAATTCTGAGTGTTTCCTTTCTGCTCATTCTCGTATTCTCATTCCTCAGTCCTTTTGTAATTGATGATCCTTATAGAAAACACTTTCATAATATCCAAGTTCAACAAAGAAAATCATGTTTTGTATATTTGTAAATAGGTTCGTTTCTGAATAAGGGAACCTCTCCCACTAAAGAGAAGGGACTTTTGTCCCCATTTGTTGCTCTTCGTGAAGTCCTATTTGACGACCAACAATACCTCCATGTGTGACACCTTCCTATTCCTTCACGCCTTTGATCCTATCCTATTTTCCCATACAGACTTTGTGTGTGAGTTCTAGCTAAGTGTTTTCTCTGATCAACATTACCCCACACTAATCTCATTGTCACCCCGACAATGGGTACGTCTGAAAGTGAAAAAATAATGTGAATAAAGAATACTTAGAAAGAATATGAATGAAAAAATAGCTCATGTCTCAGTCCCTCCGTTTCATCCTGAAGCATCAATTCTAGATACTCCTCTTTTATGTCTAGCTTCTAAGTTCTCCCACTCCATTAATGCCTTTCCTACTTTCTCTGGAATATCCACAATGATAGACTCCATCTCATCCTGAGTTAGTTCTCCTTTCTCATTCTGTATTACAAGCATTATGCTTGACATAGCTATATGCATCCCTTCCAGCACATTCATCTTCTAAGCAATGAGCTTTCCAAGCTCATCTAACCTCTCTTTATGCGGAGCTTGTGTTGTAGCCATGCCTCCTCGCATTTCGCTTTACCGAGTTAGTCGCTCAACGCGGCCTAGTATTTCATCCTTCATGGTATTTTGCACCTCATTGTCTTATGCCAATGTTTTTACCCTTATTAGCACATCTAGAGTTGTGCATATCATTAATGCATGATTGGCTTTATTCATCTCCTCTCGGATTGCTTGAAGCAGGCCCTCATATGTAGCAATCTTCCTTGCTACTGCAGCCTTTGCTTTTCCTGCCTCTTTTGTTGGGTTCTTGGGCTGCTCTATTATACACACCTTCTCATCCTCCAAAACTAAATTTATCATTGTTCTTACGTAGTGCATCACAGAAGGAAATGCTTTTGGTACCTGTAATTTCAAATGCAGGCGTACCTTTAGTATATCATCTCCAATTTCCTTCACCATATCCACAAGAGTCTCATATTTCCTTTTGCTCAGATCCCTCTCCTGCACTAAATGCTCTATTTCCACATCCTTTGCTTTTAGCTCCTCTATCAGCGCTTTAATTGTAGCATATTTGTCAATGTTTCTTCTAGCTACCTCAACAGATACCTTCACCAAGGCATTGTTTACCTGCTCATCCGTCATAACAGTTGGTTTAATTTTCATGTGTCAGACTTTTGGTGTCTTCTTCAACTGTCTAGACACACATGATTCTTCACAAACATCAAAATCCGGTTCATCCATATGTATATGCATCAAACATGAAAGTTACTTTTGTGTTCATAATGTCACCATGTTCTTATCCATAAGCAACCCTCCGAATAAATATTTTTGTGCGATGGTGCTCTGGAACCAAGCGTGAACAATCATCTTTTGGTCTTCTGCATACCCCATTGTTTGTACCCTTACATCCTCACTTGTCTAACAAGACCTTGGCCCTTTTGGAATGGCGGAATCAAGGTTAGGAATACTGGTTGTATCCTCATCCTTTCCATGTGTAGCCTCTGATCACTCCCTTTCTTCCTCTCTGTTGCTCCTCCTCCTCATTCTGAGGCTCCTCTTACGCCTCTATGATGGATTGGAGATGGACGCGCTCTCTCCTCAGATTCTTCCACTTCTTCATCTAGCCTGAGTTTTCTTCTTCTCTTCTTCTCCTCAGGTTCCCTTACCGATGAGAGCCACAAAGTGACCTCCTTGTTGTCTGTTGGGCCTCTCCTTACGCCTTTGTGCATTTGAACACCTTTCTGAACCTTTGGTTTCCCTACACTACCTCGCATTTTCTTCTCCTTGTGAATCCGTCATGCGCTCATCCCCCTGTCTCCGCGATGGTTGCTTCCTCCTGCACACCAAACCACCACTATCCTCATGCTCTTCGTCCTCTTCCTAGTCATCCTACATGGGTTTAGAAGGCCTAGGTGCCGGATGTTTTCCATAGTATGCTTCCCCTTTGGTGGCCCTGGGAGCGCAAAATTGTTCTCTACATACTTACTGTTTTCCATCTTTGGCTTACGTTGGAGATATATGAGCATGGCCCCGATATCCCCAACAGCAAGTATTTTTGGCTTGATACTAAAAATCTCCAAGATAATACTCTCGTTGTAAGCATTCTTCCCTGGATATCCATACTTCTTTCACAAGGTGTGGTATTCACAATCCACCTTGTCTACATTAAACACTAACCTCCTTGTATCAGTGAACCGATGAATAGAAGCTTGAAAATACCATGCTATGTGAACATGTATGGTAGTTTGCACTAGGGGCTCCATGACCCATCCACCATCAAAAAATGCGTAGTACAAAAGTGTTGGTAAACAGCAAACTGAGCTTGCTTCCCCAATACTGAAGGAAACTCCTTTGGTATGCGCCACTCCTCTTCAAAATCCAACGAGCCTATCACACCACATCTTCATTCTCTCTTTTACCACCTTTTTCATAGACCCCTTGCATAGATACTTGTTGAATCTTTCAGCTGGAGACTTGTTATTCATGGGGTATTCCCATATATTTTCTTTCGGGCTATCCGGTACTCCAATCTCCATGAATACTAAAGAATGTAAGACACAACCAAAGTTTATCTTACTTCTTGTGCATGCTTCCTCTACTATTTGTTCTATAATAAAGCCGGAAATGTTGTAAATAACCCCTTCTGACATGTGTTTTGCCACATGTAGCCACATTGAGTTTACTTGTGACCAACGATCTTGGTCTTTTAATTTCGTAACCAGGTGCATCATTGCTTGTACTACTAGAAAATCATGTAATTTGTCTATGTCCATTTTGTGCAATCCTTTCTGGTATCCCAATGCTTTGTGTGTTTCCAATATGGCAACCTTGTCAGTTAGGTCATTTTTGATGTCCTCACCCGTCGCCTTTAAACCTATTACCGTGGCAATTAAAATGGGTGTTAGTCTTACCCTTCACCCTACAAAATAGAAGAAGTCCTCATGGACTCGGCTCATCAACCACCTGTATAATGGTGCATATTTCCTGAAGTATGGGAGCTCATATAATTGGTAAACACCAATCCTTTTTAGTAACTTCTCCCCTACATCATCATATATCGGCATCCCATCACTAGTTCACATGTCCGTTCGGGAGTTAAGTAAATCATCCAACTTCTTCTGATTGTCCTTGGTTCAGTGGTTGTACTCGCTTATTTTGCTCTTTCATATGTGGGAATCCCATTCCTAGCCCACAATTACTTCTTCAGGGTATTGCATCTCTAAAAATTTCTCTCAGGAGTCATCTCTTCCTCCTCTTCCACTACTACCTTCTTCTTTCCCTTTCTGCTACTGCTTCCTTCTTTGGAGCCATTCTTCCCTTTGTGTTGTGTTTCTACACCTTCTTCTGTAACTCTTTAATGGTTTACTTCAAACCCTAATCCAATTAAATCATGCCCTAAATTTTAATCACAAAATCATGTGCCCTAGCTTTGCTCTGTCAATCTGCTTCATTCAAACCCTTCTCCTACAGGGATACAAGCTTCTCCAATACACATATGTACCTTTCAAGCCTAGTTTCACTCTCTTCACTCCTTAAATCGCTTACTCAGCTCTTCACACTTAGCTCTTCGTCAAATTCTCTTAGTTGTAAGGGTAGAAATGAATTTGCATCCTATCCTTATATAGATTTTGAAATTTTTGATGCATTTATTACTTCTTAGCTACCAAATATCTCCTCATTCAATGACCAAGTTTTGTCTTTCCGCACAAAGACATCTTCGCACCTCAGCTATAACCTTCTAGTGCACCTTCCTACCTTATGGTCGCATACTTTTCTTCATCGTGCACTCTTGTGCCCGAGTACCTCGTCATTATGCCTTCTCCTGATAGTAATCAAGGCCTTTGCTTACCTCATGTTATGTTGTCCCATTACTTCTTTCCATCCTTCGTCACTCGTGAGAAGCAATCTTTTAAAGCAATCTATTATTTCAAGATTCTAAAGCCATGTACCAAGATATCATCATCCACACCACACTAAAGGAGATGTGGAGTCCTCTACGCATCAACATGCTTCATATTGCAGCTTATCTATAGGCACGCGAATGTGCTTATTACACAAAAGCTAAAACTAAATTAACAAAACATAGCAACAACAAATGAAATACATTAAGGAAATACAGAAAGAGAAACCTAATCTAAATGGAAATACCGCCTTATTACATACACCAAAAAGACTTATTTATAGTAGGGATTCAACCTACTCCCGTTAAAGTAATCGGGTAGCCATGTTCCATCAAGTGTTTTAAGCCGGCAAATGCCATAGTCAAGTATGTGAGTAGTAGTATACGGCCCCAACCAATGCACTTTAATCTTTCCTTGATGGCACAAAAACTTAGAATCGTAAAGGAGTACTGTATGATGGGAAAGTGAGAAGCGAGTGTGGGAATCTACAAGTAACTCTTCCTCACACCCAACCTCCCGAGGTCATGTCGAGACAGCCTGTGGGGATGGAATGTACGTGGGGTATGGACAAATTAATTGGGTAATATTATGTCTTCGACACGCACTAATGGAATCTATGAATCTAAGGCAAAGAAGGCCCTCCTAACCTAAACTAGTGTGATAGATCGGTCGGCGAGGATGACTGCTCGAAGGCTCCAATCAATATCAAGCTCTAGTGTGATTCGATCTATAGGTTGTGGGATGCATGAAAAATGACCTGGGATTGTTTCATGTATGTCTTCAAACAAGGTCATAAGATGGATGATGGATATATAGTGGATTCTACTGGTCGATTCTCTAGTCTAGTCCAGAAATCTTTAGCTTTGTTAGCTGCTATGTCTAACAAGGATAACTATGTGATGATGATAGGTGGAAGTGGAGTGGATCTAAATACTAATGTGCGTAAACTAGCATCAACGTCTGATTGTCTCGTGGTTCCGTTGGGTTGTGGGACCTATGGATCACAACCGTAGATTCGTGGTTGTTGTGGACCTCCTATGGTCATATGTAGAATCAATCCCTAATCCCTAATATCCAGTAGTCGTATGCCTTTTCAGCCTCTATATTTAGAACTTAATCTTCTCAAAGTACCTTACAGCGTTACGTTCGCAACCTAAATTCTTAAGCTAGTGTCTATATCAGTGAGAATGTCTCCTGCGTCTGGCTATGGGACCAAAGGGTCACAACCGAATGTTTCTTCTCTTTTAAGCCTTTCTACTGATCATGCAGATATTTATCTATGGTAATCTATAGTTTGGCTGGTTTGACCAAAACGTGTGTGCTTGGTCGACTTCTATATTTAACCCTCTTAACTGTGAGCTAATCTATTGTAATTTTGTTGTTGTTCGGAAGACTTGGATTCTAAGATTCTGGTCTATATCAGTTATTGCTGCAACAAGATTGGGTTGAGGCACTATTGGCTCGAATATGTATTCTCTGGGCTCTCTAGGTCCCGTGATTTTCATACAAAAGAAAATGAAACAAATCTAACTAATGACAGAATAAACTAACTACGCAAGATATATTTATGTATATTCCTTCTCTATTTTTGTGTTTTTCTCGATGAACCATTAAACAAAATTAAAGGAGCAATTATTTAATATATCTAGAAATTGACAACTAAACTAACAACAAAATTAAAACAAACAAAGCAACCGAGTATAGCTACTTGCCTGTGCGATTGTAAATCTATTCTAATAACCGGATAACTGATCTTAATCTATTTGAAAGACTCTCGATCCTACCTCGAAGTGAGGAGTGAATCATAGTTTCTCAAAAACTATCAATCCCCATAGCTTCCTTGGTAATATCGAAAATGAGATTAACTAAAATGAAATGATTTACTATTCTATTTGATATGTTTTAACTAGAACTTTGAAAGCTTGAACCTAGATTTTACAGAATAGTGGCGAATCCGGTTGTTTTTGGCTTTGTCCCCTCAATGTGATCTCCTCGTTCCTTTGTGCTCATGTGGATCTAGAAAAGTGTGTAATGCTAGCATCACACAAGTAGATATTGGAACAATGGCAGCTTTAGACACGATTGAATAGAATGCGAGTAGGAGAGGGATAACGCAAGAGAATAGAGCTTGGCTTATGAAATTCCTAGTGGGATTTATTATGAGTCATACAACATAAAACATCCAGAACCTAATACTATCCTATTTGACGAACAAAACCTGCAACTTTAATGGCTTATAACTGAAAATGAAACTATCCTACTCCAAATTGATTGAAATATGAAATAGTGACAAAGACTAGCACAAGAAGATTATGTGGCTTCTAAACAAAGAAAAACAATACTAATTAAGCATGCAACAAATGAAAACTTTGAATCCTAAGCAAACCGAAAGACTAAGCTATTGAAATGAGAAATGAGAGGCAAATTTGAGGGGCCATTTTCTTGAGCACAAGCCAGCTATTTATAGAATCCCATTTACCCAAAGGTGAAAACCAAATTGAACTCTTTAACCATAAACAATGCCAAAACACTATTCTAGGGAACCAGAATCATAAATACAAGCAAAGGCGGTGAAAAATCTAGTAAACATTGATTTTTACGTGAGTCGCGATAAAATAAATGTTCTGGAAAAACACGTGCAGGATCACCGCCCAGAGCAGGGCAATGGTTTCGTCACTAAAGACCGAAAGGAAAAGGAAAAGAGAGGGAAGGAAAAATCAAAGCACACAGGGGCTAAGTGGGGCATGCGGGATGTTAACGCATACTTGGAGAGCTTTTTCGGATCCCGAACACCTTGCGAGGAGACCTGTATCATCATTGGGGCATGTGTAATGTTGTTCCGGTGGTTCGTAGTACCCTACAATTTAGGGTACGTACATATTGCCCCATCGAAGAAGTGTTTTAGCCATGAAGAGGCGTAAAACGATGGGTCCGAGAATGGCAGTCCCAAAATGGGAAGTTAGAAGTTATACCTGACACATCCGTGTGTCGAAATGAAGCCATCCAAAGTTCCCGCTACTTGCAAAATGAAAAGAGGACTCAAGTGCAGATAGACAAAATAGATCAAAAAATAAATAATAAAATAATGTGAAATGAGGACGTACCATTTGTGTGAGGATAAGAACTTACCTCTGTCGGCGCTCCAAACCGGTGAAAAGGGGCATTCAAAACAAGTCAGGATACTATATATGTAAAAGTGGGCCCATTTTCCTATTCATTGGCGCGTGTCGGTTTGATTGATTTTGAGCTCTGGGACCCACGGTAACGGTTTTGAGGCAGTATAGTCAAAATGTTCGGGGCGAGATTGTGATCATGCCTCTGCGAGCGGAACACCGACCTGCGAGATCACAGGTTAGTTCTTCTCGATTTACTTGTTTTTATCCCTAAAATGGTGAAATCTTTGTCATGGGGGGATTATTTTTGAAAATGTCAGTTTTAATAGGGTCACTTAGGGGGCGCCTAATGGGTAGGCTTTGTTTGAGTCAAAATGGTCTTTGTTTGTGTTTTTAGGCATCATTTAGGGCACGTGACCCACGTGGAAGACATGATCGCTGCCCTTAGCGGGCGGTGGTTACATGACCGCCACCCCGATCGGGTGGCGATTCTGACCGCCACCTTTAAGGTGGTGGTTACGGAACCGCCGCCCTGCTCGGGCGGCGCTTCTTCATAGAATGCCAAAAGAATACTTGTTTGAAATTGCTTTTTGCATTTTTAGCATTCTTATATGTTTTAATGATTTTTCCATTTAGGTGTATGCAGCGAAGGAGGAGTATATCCAATGGAGTTGAGAGAGAGAGAGTGTGACTGGCTTCTAGTAGTATTGGTTGCACTTTCTCAGGATGAGTAGGACACTCTTTAGAGGGCCGCATATTACGTATATCACGGGTCTCGCATGTTGCACCTTCTAGTCACATAATTTGTGACTTGTTTCATATTGGGATGATGATCGGAACACTTTTCGATTACCCGAGTCGTGGGTGAGTGGAACATTACTTTGGAGGAGGTTTACCACATCTTGGGGGTCCCAATCATCGGGAGACGGCTCACACTTGAGACAGCAGGGTCACGGGCTCAAATAGCACAGTGGGCTTCATATATGGGAGACGTAGTTATCTCCACTGGTTTGAAGAAGGGGGTGAGGGTCCGATCTATTCCTAGCCTGCCTATCCCCTTGATTTGTCAGGCCATTATGGGGATCCTTGCCTCAAGATTGATCGTGGACAAGGGAGGAGACACTTTACTTTATTGCTGGTCCCCCATTGTTACACAGATTGAGGGACATGGCTGGATTTACGCCCGGGAGCCGACATTTTGGGACCACTTATCATGATCTCGTACTGTGTGTTTTGTTTACAGGGGCAGTCATTAAGCCATCTAAACCTAGTTATGAGCTGGGTCTATGAGCGTTTCATCCCTTATGGGAGAGGTGTAGAGGTGGTAGATCCTAGAGCCGTGAGGGCAGCCAGATGGACAGATATGTCGGTGCTTAGAGCACCCCACCAGCCAGTCACCTCCTTGACTACTGATGATATGGAGGCCACACCCTATCAGGCCATGGTAGGGTTATGGGGCAAGGAGGCCCTTACTTTGATCTCTTACTCTACCACAGGGCAGCTTATGGACAGGATGGGGAAGGTGGAGACACATCCTTTTGCTCGAGTGCCTCAGCAGTTTGGCCTTCCTTACGTCGATATGCTTCCCCAATGGTGTCAATATTTAGATCAGTTCGGGAGGCTAGGGAAGGTCCTAGAGAGGCCGAGGTTGGACAGCTTATTACTCCCGGCATTCCTATTGCATCTAAATAGGTGGTACGTGCTCGAGGAAGAGCCGACGCTCCTCGACACCCTTACTTCAGATTGCCATTGGTCTCACCCATAGCAGTGACAACCCCATTGATATAGACTTTGAGTCTGAGGAGTTCACAGGGGAGAGACAGAGGAGGAGACCGAGGCTGAGGTTAGTGAGTCGGGTGGAGAGGAGGACAGTGATCCCGAGTGGCATGACACTCAAGATAACTTATAGGCGGAGAGGGCGGAGCAGAGTGCGGAGAGGGTGACTCTAGTTTCAGAGGAGCCACCTTCTCAGGATGTAGGTGGGGAGGATGAGTCCATAGCAGGATGATATGTTTCCCAGCCACGGGAGGAGGACTTCATCAACGGCGGCATCTCGTGGGCAAGTGTTGACCCTAGGGATCCCTCTTGAGGCCCTGGAGATCCGAGTGAGTTATCATCCTTCTCTTAATATTTATTTTTAGCTAGGTTTGTCTTAGTTGCTATCTCTCCTTTTGTTTACTTTTGTTTCTATCTTTTGATTATTTCTAATTTGTTTTCTCCTTTGCTTGCAGAGACTGTTGATGAGTGGCGAGACCTGATTCACCGGGTATGCACTGATACCTTGATGATCCCCATGGAGAAGACCCGTGCGAGCTATCCATGGATGCAGGGGAGCCTTCAGCAGCCGGTAGGCATACTAACATTTTTTCCCCTATCTAGCATGTGGCCAGGATGGTGACTACCCTCCGTACCAAGTTGGCTGGATATAGGACAGCAGAGTGCTTGATGAGGAGTCACTCTCATAGCGAGACCGCAGCTGCTCCTCGGGATCGTGAGCCCTCCATGCACTCAGAGCGTCGGCGTAGCCGGAGTCCTAGACGTGGGTGTGCACCTTCGGAGGGATCTCATAGGGGTTAAGAGGCCACTTGGCTCTCTTAGATTATTTGTATGATGTATTTTGTATTTCCTGGGCTCTTTGAGCATTTTGACCATGCTTAGCGCATGATGGCATTGTACAGGAAACATTGATTATATATATATATATATATATATATATTCTTTTGGATCGAATCTTGGTATCTATGTTTTTGTGATTCGTTTCGCATGTAAATTATAATGTTATTTTTATATGCTTTTCGAATGTATGCAATGGAGAACAAATGATACAAATACTTTCTTTCTTTTTGTATTTCATGATGCTGATATATGATAACATAGACACAATGTGATCTTGAACTTTAGTTTTTGTAAGCAATTTGTTTGGTACTTCACATTTTTTTTGACAAAATGAGATGATAAACTGGTACGATGAGCAGATGAACTTGCCCCACTCCTAACTCCGTACAACTAGTAAGATGCGAGGGCTCATCACCGAGAGCTAGAAAGGGCACAAGCTATGAAATTTTTTGAATGGTAGTGATGAGAGATAGAAAAAGATGTGGTGGAACCAAATCGGATGCTACAAAGCTATTCTACTCGAGTGACTCCATAGTTTAGAATGCTACTTGCTTTGCGGTTTATCTTGACTTAGATCCGTAGATGGCCACATGGTAGACAAAATCTGGTTTTTAGGGGTTTGAGCTCTCTTAGAATTTTGGACATCTGACTCATTTGTTTTTGACTCAAGATTTCAAAGGTTCATTTGAATTGTTTGCTTATGACCTTCAATGTTTATTTTTCAAGAGGACCCCGTACACCTTGCCCCATGCTACTAGTCAGAAGCGTGGGCTTATCACCATGGACAAGGTACAAGCGAGTAAGGGCATTCCCATCCTTTCCCAACACTACATCACTAGTAAGAGACGCAAGCTCATCACCAAAGGTTGGTAGGGCAAGGAAATGTGTAAAAATAAAATTTTCTGTTTGATCTATGTTTGACTTATATATTTGAGAAAAATGTCAGTATGTTCTTATTTCCAAAGAGATATACGTATGGGATAGATGTGACACTATGAAGCTTCTAGAATAGACCATAGGCAAGACACCTATCCTAGGAAGAAACCAAAAGTGAGAACAAGCATGTAGACCTTGGTATGGTTACCGTTAAGACTTTGTCATATCTAGCTTTATTTGATGAAATGATTCAGAAACATGTGATGTGACTATGAAAGTGGAAGTATGATTTGAATGATTATGTCAATACCATCAAAAGTTTGTAATGAATTACTTTGAGAATAAGTTCCTTGATCACAAAATTGTATGAAACAAGTGGACAAAATGAACCTAACTACATGAAGATGCAATGTAGATATAATTATACAAATAGTGTTGGTCGCTTACGCATAGAATTGTTTAAGGTGCAGGGAATTGATAGTTTCACCAAATTCCTCACCTTCCAGTGTACATAAGAGATATGCACCATTTCCATAGTCTTTTGTGACTCGGTATGGGCCCAGCGATTTGGGCTGGAATTTCCTTCCTTCGCCGGTATTTTTGTCAATCCGACTATCTAGTCTTAGAACTAGATCTCCTTCATATATATCTCGTTCATAGACCTTTTTGTTATACTGCCGGCACATCCGGTCAGCATAAACTCTATGTCACTATTCAGCGTCTAACTTGGCCTCATCTAGGATTTCTAGTTGGGAGAGACGTGCTTCTCTATAAGCTTCTTCATCCATAATCCCTTGTAGTGAGATGCAGAGACTGGGTATTTCAACCTCAAGTGGGAGAACTGCTTCTGCTCCGAATACCAATGAGAAAGGAGTTGCTCCTATTGGTGTTCTTATTGAGGTTCAATGGGTCCACAAGGCCGAATATAACTTTAAATGCCAATCTCGTTTATTTTCTTTTACCATTTTAAGGAGAATAGCTTTTAATGTCTTATTTGTTTCTTCAGCCTTTCCCCATTAGCTTGAGGGTAATACAAGCAAGTTGTATGATGGTTTATTTTAAATATACTGCATAGCTCACAGAATTTGTCATTCTTGAAGGAAGTACCATTATCTAAGATAATGATTTGTGGGACACCGTATGATCATGGAACCTGGTACAGTGGTGAGAGGCATAGCCTCTAACCATTTGGTAAAATACTCGGTGGCCGTGATTATGAAGTTATGGCCATCTGTTGACGAGGGAGAGAATTTCCCTGTCAAATCTAGGCCCCATGTAGAAAAGGGCCATGGAGTAGCGATTGGTTGTAGAGCTTGTGTTGGCATGTGAATCTCGTGGGAAAATTATTGACATTTATGGCACTTGCGTACAAAATCTACTGCGTCGTGTTGTAGAGTGGGCTAGAAATAGCCCATCTGGTGTATTTTTCGAGTGATGGCGTGGCCACCAAGTGGCCTCCACATATTCTCATTTGTGAGATTCGTAGAGAATCTGCTTGGATTCTTCGTGTCGACACACCTTAGAAGCATTCCATCGAAATCCTTACGATAGATAACTTGTTCTATAACAACGTATTTCATTACGATAATGTGTAACCTCCTTCTTTGTTGCGATGTAGCACCTTCTAGATATGTATGGTCCATGATATAATTAACAATATCAGTATACCAAGGACATTCGGAGATAGGAGGTCTGGTTTCAATGTAATATATGCATTCATCGGGAAAGTCCAGATTGACTAGATTACCTCCGTCTAATGGGTTATTAGCTAACCAATCTACAATGATTTGTCCCTTAACGGACTTTTGATTTACAAAATTTAATTTGAATTCACCCATTAAGGTTATAAAGCATCTAGCCTTTTTAGACAAGGACCCTTGCATGAGGAAAGTTTATAAATGGTCTATTTTTACAATGACCCTTGTTTCTTGATTTAGCATGTAATGTCTTAAGCACTAGGTTGTGAAGACTATGGCAAGGCATTCTCGTTCTGTTTGCTTATAACGTATTTCATAGTCAAGCAATTTTCGGTTAATGAAATAGATCGCATGTTCTCTTTTGTCATCATCTTCTTGGGCCAGCATGCAAGCTAGCGAGACATTGGTAGCTCGCGAATATAAGATTAAAGGGTGGTCTAGCTTAGAAGGCATTAACGTGGGTGGTGACAACAAGAACTACTTAACTACTTTGAAATCCTCATTGCAATCTTTGGTCCAATCGATACTATAATCTTTCTTGAGTATATTGTTGATTGGATGAATGGCAAAGCTTAAATCTGGGATGAATCTTTGGATTACATCGAGTTTCCCAAGAAACGACCTGATTCCAAATTCATCCGAAGGTGGGATCATTTCAAGAACAGCCTAGATTTTTGTTGGGTCTACATCGATCCCTCATGACAATATAATGTAACCTAGGAGCTTCCCTCTTGTCACACCAAAAACACATTTTTCTGGGTTTAGTGTGACTCTGTATTTGATCAAACGTGAAAGAATGATGTAGAGCACTTCCAGGTGATCACAACACTTCCTGGCCTTGGCCAACAAGTCATCTACATAGGATTCCATGATTTTGTGAATAAGATCGTGAAATATGTATGTCATTGCCCACTGGTATGTAGCGCCGATTCTTGAGACCGAATGGCATAACAACATAGCAATAGGTTCCCCAAGGAGTTATAAATGTGGTTTTGGCTTAGTCTTGTTCGGATATTCTGATTTGATTATATCCCGAGAATCCATCCATGAGAGACAAAAGCTCAAATCCAGCTGTTGCATCAACGATGACGTCAATGGATGGTAACGGGAAGTCATCTTTGGGACACACCTTGTTAATGTCTTGAAGTCTATGAAAATGTGTATCTTCCCATTCTTTTTAGAACGGGAATGATATTAGATACCCACTGAGAGTAATTGACTGGTTTGATGAATCCTACTTGGAGGAGTTTCATTACCTCTTCCTTTACCATGAGAGCTACCTTGGGTTTCATTGGTCTCAATTTTTGTTTAATTGGCTTTGCATCTAGTTTGGTGACGAGGTTGTGTATTGCGATGTGTGGTGTAATTCCCGTCATTTCTTTATAATTAAATGCAAAATCCTTTTGATGTTCTCTAGAGGATTCGAGTGTGTATCTCTATTTCTTATAGAGTTAATGAAGATCCTAGTTTCAAGATTTTTAGTTCTTCTTCCGTTCCGATGTTAATGTCGATCATTTCTTCGATTAAAGAAGTGTTACCTTCTTCAAACTCAAATGGGGCTGGAGGTAGTTCTAGATCTTCTCCATTCTCTACCACGTATATGTCGAGTTCCTTTTGTGGGGGAAGCTTTATCATGGGATTTCTGAAGTAAGAAGACGAATGTGGGATTAAAGACAAATCTACCATGTGATGGGTGAGATGTAACGTTGCATAGGTGTTTAAGTAATCAAGAGTAGCTCTATCACTATCAACGTGATCTAAGCTGGTAGATTTGTTCTCAACTATGTTCGTTAAAAGAGGGTTTAACATTTTCTTTATTAATGGTTCGGTCAAAGGATACCATGAAACGGGTGTCCTACTGACTCACTACTTGGAGTGAAACGTGAAGATGAGGTTGTTATCGAATCTGTGAGAATATTTTCTTCTTGCGGGATTACTTCAATTGATATGAAATCAAATTCTTTTCTCAAATCTAATACTACTATTTTGTAGAGCTGTAAATGTTTAGCTCTAGTTTCATATACCTCAGATACTTGGTTTGCTACTAATTGTGAGTCTCCTAACACTCTGATGTTACTAACACCGAGCCTCTTAGCTAAGATGAGGCCAAGGAGGAGGGCTTCATACTCAGCGCCGTTGTTTGTACATTCAAAATTTAGTTTAAAGGTGAACGGTAAGATCTTTCCCTCGGGAGAAGTAAAGATCACACTGCCTAGCCCCATAACACATCTAGCTCCATCAAAATGGAGAGTCTAATATTTAGTTGGGAAGATGGACGTCAGGACATTTTCTACGTCAACTTCTTCTGCTTCGATTACTTCTACCATGTAGAGTTCTTCTCATTGCTGGCAGAGAACCAACTCCTAGGGTATATCCCATACCTACATAATCAAATGGCAGGAAAATTGGTAGATCCTGTTCTAGCAATTCGACTATTTTTGTCGTAGTTCCTAATGATACTGTTTCTACAATGTTAGCCTCATCCTTGAGGGTTGGGATATTCTTGACTAGGTTCATAGTCTCTAGTTCTGTTGTAGGTACCAACTTTTCTTCCGGTTTCGCATCGGTTGGTTTATTAAGTTGGTTTGTTGGGAGTTCAAACTCAGAGTGAATGCATGGCCTTTTCTTCAGTCTAATAGGTGTATATTGAATGGTTTTGGATCACCTTTTTCTAAAAATACCTTTCCCAGTGTGAATAATCTTACTTCTTGAAATAACGTAGAAGGGATTTCCTTCATACGGTGTATCGATGGTTGGCGAGGATCATATTATAGTCGGTTTCTGATCTATAATATAAAACTCGATTAGGATTGTTTTGGGTCTATCATCACCAATCTGCACTATGATAATTCTACACACGAACTCCTCGTCTATGATTATTTACTAATGCACAGACCTTTAGTTTGGTGGATGTAATCTGAAACAAAACAACAACATAACACAAGAATACCATCGACTATGATAAGACGGAATGATGACAAATCTGAAATATCAAAGTCAATTATAATATTAACATGGAATTGTTACAATCTCACCCATGAGGTACTTCAAGTGTTATTGACTTCACTTGCCTTTCACCAAGACTATGGGAGAAACTTTACAATTACACCTCTTAATGGCTTCTTCAACACACCTTTAAACTGATGGCTTCCTTTGCACACTTCCTACAATATTTCTCACTACTTCCTTCTATGCTAAATGAGGGGGGTGGCCTCTCTATTTATAGAACTTCCAGGGCTTATCCATCTTATCTCTAAGATAAGATATCTCGGCGAATCATATTCCATACCTTAACTCTTATTTGTATATGTAAGCTTATCTTTTAAGATAAGATAAACCTTATCATTTTACATGGGTTCCACATTTTTAGACTTTTTACAAATAAAATACACAAAATATTTATGACCTCACTCCTTGTCCTTATTACCAATATAATATTTCTAATTCCTAATCATGTAGACCCTACTTCTCTAATTACCCAAACTTTGACATTTTAACATTACCGGACCACTTACGACAAATATTTACTTTTTACAACATTCCTATTGTACTTTGACTGTTACCGTACTCCACATTATTGGCGGCACCGTACTGACGGCGCCATTATCTTCTATCAGACGCTACTAATAATTATACTTAACAACATCCTATTCCTAATACATACATTAATGAAATAGAAATTACGGAGGAAAATTTTAGTGTCAACATCTTCCCCCTTCCTAGCTTCTACTCCGTCCTCGGAGTAGACTATTCTGGTGCTTGGAAAATCTTCAACTTGTCGTGGTTGACCCATTTCATAATGGGAGTGCCATCCAATTCCTTCAATCAGTCGTACGTTCATTTTCATGCACAAATGCTTTATTTTGTAGGGCCCCATCCATTTTGGAAGAAATTTTCTGTCTTCTTTTTGTATCTGGAATCATATACTAGAACCAAGTCATTCACATGAAATGGAGACCACCGGATCTTTTGATCAAAGTATTCCTTCTGCTTCATTTTCTTCTTATGGCTTGTATCCTTTGCTATTTCCCTCATTTCCTCTAGCAAATGAAGATGTACCAACCTTTCTTTTACTGAATCACTTTCATCCATCCTTTCATTTTTCATAACTCTCACAGTGGGAATATCAAACTCAATAGGAAGAACTGGATCAATGCCATAGGCCAACTAAAATGGGGAGTATCATGTTGCTGACTTTGATGTTGCCTTATATGCCCACAATGCTGCATGAATCTTTTTATCCCACTTATGTACTTGCAAGGCTGCATCTTTTGCTAGAATTTGACACAACACAAAATTTGTTCGTTCCACTTATCCATTTGTATTTGGATTGTATGTTGTTGCCTTCCTGTGCTTAATAGAAAAATTATTGACTAGGGCTTCTACCACCTCATTAATGAAGTGGCTTCCTTGATCTATTACAATTTCTAATGGGCAACCAAATCTAGTGACAATGCGTTCATATATGAACCTTGCCACTTCATCCATGGAAGTTGTTTTCAATGGCCTAGCTTCAACCCACTTGGTTAAATAATCTGCAGGCTACAATATACTTATTTTGGCGTGATGTAGTTGGAAGTGGGCCTACAATGTCTATTCCCCACTTTTCAAAGGGACCAAGTGGAAGAATAGGACATAATGGAGTGATGAAGTCTTACGGTTACCATGTGTTTGACAAATATCACATGTCTTACAATAATTATAACAATCTTTAAAAAGAGTGGGCGGTGATAACTCGCATCTAAGATCCTTCTTCTTGTAAGTTTTCCGGAGAAGTGCCCTCCACATGTACCATTGTGGAATTCTTCTAGCAGATTCCTTCCCTTGATCACGTCCAATCGCCCTCTTGTCTTTGTCCATCGTGTCCTATTCGAAATAATACTCCATGCGAATAGAATATGGGCGATGACTTGAGTAATCTTTCTCTTAGTCTTTACATTGGCACCATCAAGAAACTTGAATTCATTCAGATAATTCCAAATATCTATGTATTCACTAGGGATTGTGTCAAGGGATAACAATGCTACATCGGGGAAATCATCATCATCACAAGATGATCCTAAACCATCATAGGCTCGAGAGAGTACATCTACATTGACATGTTTCTTTCCGACCTATCTATAATATCAAATTCAAATTCTTGTAGCAAAATTATCCATCTTGCTATCCTCCCTGATGGGTTAGGCTTATTTACAATATATTTTAGAGCATGATGATCTCTTACAACTAGAAATTTTTGCCCTAGAAAGTAATTTCTAAACTTCTTTACAAAAAAATGATAGCGAGCCTCTTTTTTCACATTCTGATATAATTTACCTCAAGACTTGCTCATTTGTGCTGCTCCCAAAGTAAATTGGATGTTCATTCCCATTTTCATCCTTTTGGCTCAAAGTACTTCCTAGTGTTGCATCCGAGGCATCAATGTACACAATGAATGGCTTGCTCAATCTGGATTCTTCAAAACAGGTGAAGACACCGGGCTTCCTTGATTGTCCAAAAGCTTCATGCGCCTTATTTCCCGGGTTCATAAGTAACATCCTTCTTCAAGAACTGGGTTAGTGGTCATGTAATCTTTGAGAAATTATTGATGAACCTTCTATAATAACCCACATGGCCTAAAAATGATCTCAACTTACTTCTATTAATAGGAAATGGTAAATCTTTTATTTTTGAAACTTTATCGGGATCGCACCAATACCATCTTTGGATACAACATGCCCTAACAAAACGCCTTTAGAACATCCAAAGACGCATTTTGTAGGGTTTAGTGAGGCTTGTGCTTCATCGAACCTTTGAAATGTTGTCTCCATCTGGTGCAGGTGGTCCAACTTGCTCCCATAGATGCAAAAATCATCCAGAAATACTCTGATGAAGGTCCCAATGTAGGGTTCAAACACCCTATTCATCAAACGCTGGAATGTTACCGGAGCATTACACAACCCAAAAGGCATAACTCTATAAGCAAATGTTCCCCAAGGAGTGGTGAATGTGGTCTTCAGCTGATCTTTCTCTGCTATACGAACTTGGTTGTAGCCGCTATATCCATCAGCAAAACTATAGCACTCCTGGCCAGCTACTTCGTCCAAGATCTAATCTGAAAATGGAAGAGGGTAATGATCCTTCTTTGTTGCCTTATTGAGCTTCCTGTAATCAACACAAATGCGTAGCTTCCCATTCTTTTTTATTGAGATCACAATGGGAGAAACCCATTCTGAATTCTCCACAACAAATATGAATCCTGCATCAAGCAACTTATCTATTTCTTCTTTTACAGTCTTGGAAAAATTAGGATTCATTCTATATGGCATTTGCTTTATGGGCTTAGCACCATCTACCAGCTCAATAGAATGTTCTACCCAACTTACTTGACGGAGTTCCTTGTAATCAAAAGTGAATAGGTGTATGTACCTTCGAAAGAGCTGGAGGTAGGATTCCTTCTCACTTCTCTTACTCAACATCACCAATCTTTATTTTTTGGAGACGATCATCAACTTCTTCTTCAGATAATTTTATGGGGTCATGAGTTGGTGTGACTAGAAGGATATCCATGACTGAAACATCAACCTCACTTTCTCCATCTTCAGTGTCCACTTCACTGGTACTAGAGTAATCAGAGGATGTCCAATCATCAGTTTCATCACTTGAATCGACAGGTTCTCTTATGATGCCGAGGGATCACGTTTATTTTCACCCTCTCTCTACCACATCCAAGTGTCATGAAGCCTTCATTCCAGTAGTTTCTTGCATGAACTCTCCTTAGCCATGGTCTTCCCAGCAACATTGGGTATGCAACAGTACCATTTTTCATCACCTGAAAGTCTACCACACATACAACACCCATAACAGATATTGCCACATTTGAAACTACACCTTCGGGTTTAGTTTTTCCTTTATTTAATGACCTTAACATAAGTGTTGAATGGCGATCAATTTTTAAACCCAACATATTCATTACAGACTCGGTCATTACATTAATCGCAGCACCTCCATCAACTAAGACATCACGAATTGAAATACCATTACATAATACCTCACTTGTGGAGCATAGGGATCCGCCTCTGCCTCCAAAATAAGGACCTCAACCTCCTTCCTTCGTCCGAGCATTGAGTCCACTTCGCAACTCCGTCTCTTCTTAGAAGACATAGCCAAGAGTTGACCATATGTAATATTTGCAGGCCTTTTGGACAGATCTTCCAGGATGGAGTATGGTCCTTGCCCCTGTGAAATCAAAAAATCCTGCACACCCAACTTTCTTCTCCTATGTTTCTTACTAGTTTCTCCTTTCATCTTCTTAGGATCATTTCCATCTTGATTATATTTTTCTTTCTTTCTTTTTGTTACAAACACATCTACTTCATTATTTCTGCTCTTATCTACTACATCAAAAGAATTCACAGGTGCTTTTCCTTTATCATTATCTCCTTTACCGATGTGAAGCTCTATCTCGGACAATTATACTTATAATGACCCTTTTTATAACAACCATAACATACAACTTCAGAAATATTTCTTTTTGGACCTCTATCTCCTCCCTGAGAACTAAATTATTTTCCTTGAAGAAGATTAATAGTTAATCGACCCATCTTTTGAGCAAATCTTCATACTTAGTAGTTTGTACTAGGAGAAATATTTGTGCTCACCGGGAGTGGTTGTGGATTACTGACCAAAGGTGCTTTGGTGTAGGCTCTACTTTATCAACAATTTCTTTGGGCTCCTCTTCCATGCTTTCTTCTTGCCTTCTTGCAATCTCCTTTGCTTGTTCAATGGTAGTTGGGAGGTCATACTTCACTCGTTTTCTGATATCTAGATTCATCCCAATAATGAAGTGCTTACAGAGGAGATTATCCATGCCATTCATCAACCCATCCGCTAATCCTTCCTTCCGGATCTAGGCATCGAGCTTCTTCCTTAGCTCTAGAACACGAGCATGATAATCCCTTATCTTCTCCTTCTCTCCTTGGGATAGCTTTGTGATCTCGATCATGAGATCTACATATTTCTGTTGTTCACCAAATTCTTCAAGAAAACTTTCAGTTAATAAATCCCATGAATTTTTCACATTATCACCTAGTGTTTCAAACCACCTAAGTGTTGAACCATCCAAAAAGGTAGGAAAAAATTCAGTCCATTGTTCCCTTCTTATGAGGCCATTACAAATACAAGATCATTTAAACTCTTGAATGAAAGAAGAAGCATCTTCATTAGATTGAGCTGAAAAAACAGGAATCTTTCCCATTTTCAAAAGTAACCACCGTGAAATACCAACCCACAAGTACAATCAACAAGACTTATGTGCACAAATAATTGGAATCACTATACTAGAAAGTGACTTTACACCTTTCTACAAGAAAAATAGAAATGACCATGGTAAACTATTGTAAAACTTGACTTATCATGGTAAAACTCGACTTTCTTGTGGTAAACACTATTCACGGTAAAAAGTGAAGTTATTTGCGATAAATACTATTCATGGTAAAAGTGATTTTACTTGTAGCAAAAACACTATTCACAACAAAAATGACTTTACCATGGTAACTACTATTTATGGCAAAAATGACTTTACCATGGTAACTACTATGCACAGTAAAAACAAGGTTACCCTCCAATTGATTTTTGACTAAGTGGGAATATCTCTCCAGAAAATCCACCAACGAGGAATGGTCCCGGCAACGGAACCAAAATGTCATCACCAATCCGGCACTATGATAATTCTTCACCGGGAACTCCTCGTGCTATGATTATTTACTAATGCACAACCTTTAGTTTGGTGGATGTAATCTGGAAACAAAACAACAACATAACACAAGAATACCATCGACTATGATAAGACGGAATGATGAAAAATCTGAAATATCAAAGTAAATTATAATATTAACATGAAATTGTTACAATCTCACCCATGAGGTACTTCAAGTGTTATTGACTTCACTTGCCTTTCACCAAGACTATGGGAGAAACTTTACAATTACACCTCTTAATGGCTTCTTCAACACACCTTTAAACTGATGGCTTCCTTTGCACACTTCCTACAATATTTCTCACTACTTCCTTCTATGCTAAATGAGGGGGGTGGCCTCTCTATTTATAGAACTTCCAGGCTTATCCATCTTATCTCTAAGATAGGATAAGAAATCCACTCTGATGAATCATATTCCATACCTTAACTCTTATCTGTACATGTAAGCTTATCTTTTAAGATAAGATAAACCTTATCATTTTACATGGGTTCCACATTTTTAGACTTTTTACAAATAAAATACACAAAATATTTATGACCTCACTCCTTGTCCTTATTACCAATATAATATTTCTAATTCCTAATCATGTAGACCCTACTTCTCTAATTACCCAAACTTTGACATTTTAACATTACCGGACCACTTACGACAAATATTTACTTTTTACAACATTCCTATTGTACTTTGACTGTTACCGTACTCCACATTATTGGTGGCACCATACTGACGGCGCCGTTATCTTCTATCAGATGCTACTACTAATTATACTTAACAACATCCTATTCCTAATACATACATTAATGAAATAGAAATTACGGAGGAAAATTTTAGTGTCGACATCTTCCCCCTTCCTAGCTTCTACTCTGTCCTCGGAGTAGACTATTCTGGTGCTTGGAAAATCTTCAACTTTTCATGGTTGACCCATTTCGTAATGGGAGTGCCATCCAATTCCTCCAGTCGGTACGTACCATTTTCATGCACAACTGTTATTTTGTAGGGCCCCATCCATTTTGGAAGAAATTTTCTGTCTTCTTTTTTTGTATCTGGAATCATATACTAGAACCAAGTCATTCACATGAAATGGAGACCACCGGATCTTTTGATCAAAGTATTCCTTCTGCTTCATTTTCTTCTTATGGCTTGTATCCTTTGCTATTTCCCTCATTTCCTCTAGCAAATGAAGATGTACCAACCTTTCTTTTACTGAATCACTTTCATCCATCCTTTCATTTTTCATAACTCTCACAGTGGGAATATCAAACTCAATAGGAAGAACTGGATCAATGCCATAGGCCAACTAAAATGGGGAGTATCCTGTTGTTGACTTTGATGTTGCCCTATATGCCCACAATGCTGCATGAATCCTTTTATCCCACTTATGTACCTGCAAGGCTGCATCTTTTGCTAGAATTTGACACAACACAAAATTTGTTCATTCCACCTGTCCATTTATGCTTGGCTTGTATGTTGTTGCCTTCCTGTGCTTAATAGAAAAATTATTGACTAGGGCTTCTACCACCTCATTAATGAAGTGGCTTCCTTGATCTCACATTACAATTTCTAATGGGCAACCAAATCGGTGACAATGCATTCATATATGAACCTTGCCACTTCATCCATGGAATTTGTTTTCAATGGCCTAGCTTCAACCCACTTGGTTAAATAATTTGTGGCAACTACAATATACTTATTTTGGCGTGATGTAGTTAGAAGTGGACCTACAATGTCTATTCCCCACTTTTCAAAGGGACCAAGTGGAAGAATAGAACAGAATGGAGCTGATGAAGTCTTATGATTACCATGTGTTTGAAAATATCACATGTCTTACAATAATTATAACAATCTTTAAAAAGAGTGGGCGGTGATAACTGCGTATCCAAGATCCTTCTTGTTGTAAGTTGTCCACGAATGCCCTCCATATGTACCATTGTGGAATTCTTCTAGCAGTTCCTTCCCTTGATCACGTCCAACCGCCCTCTTATACCGCTCCATCGTGTCCTATTCGAAATAATACTCCATGCGGGAATAGAATATGGGCGATGGCTTAAGTAATCTTTCTCTTAGTCTTTGCATTGGCACCATCAAGAAACTTGAATTCATTCGATAATGCCAAATATCTATGTATTCACTAGGGATTGTGTCAAGGATAACAATGCTACATCGGGAAATCATCATCATCACAAGATGATCCTAAACCATCATAGGCTCGAGAGAGTGCATCTGCGCATTGACAAGCTTCTTTCTGGCCTATCTATAATATCAAATTCAAATTCTTGTAGCAAAATTATCCATCTTGCTATTTTAACATTACCGGACCACTTACGACAAATATTTACTTTTTATAACATTCCTATGTACTTTGACTGCTACCATACTCCACATTATTGGCAAAGACCGCATCGACGGCGCGTTATCTTCTATCGAGATGCTACTACTAATTATACTTAACAACATCCTATTCCTAATACATACATTAATGAAATAGAACTTACGGAGGAAAATTTTAGTTTCGACAGATCCTAAGGTGACTAGTAGTTTATAGTTCCAATCGAAGTGTCCTTGAGGCTATCATAGCCTCTTAGCGTATTTTGAGTCGTGGAACAATTTGTTTCTCCATACCCTAGCTTTTGAAGGAAAGAGAAGGGGACTATGTTAATTTTTGCCCCATCATCAACCATTGCACATTTAATGTAGTTGTTATAAACCCACACTTGTAAATGTAAGGTTGGATCACCTCTGCGTGCAATCTCAAAGCATCTGTGGGCATTTTGTTTATGTCAAATATGAACTCGGTATCCCTATCTGGCTGCCCCGGAGAGTGCATATCAAAGTCTATATGGTTTACCCGTGTTTCGAGAGGTGGAGTGATGTTAATTAAATGACCTAAACCAAATGCTTCTAAAAGAGCATCCTGTGGCCAAGAGAGTTCTTCAATAAGTCCAAAAGGAGATGTGAGAGAAGTTTTTGTTAGGTCATTAATTAAATCATAGGCACCTACGAGTTTTACTAATATGTGTTGGATGTTATCTGTCTCTAGCGAGAACTTGGATTTGGGTGAGAGGAATATTCTCATGTCCTTGTTACATGGCCTTCTACGTGTAGTTCGGTGTCTCTAACTCCACTAAGCCAACTATCTTGGGTCATGGGTGACTCCATAATCGTGGACCAACGGTGGATTTAGTGAAGTCGAGGCTTCATGATCATTGTTTCCTGCCATTACACCCTTGTTCGTCCCATTTGGATTTAATTTGTTGTTATTGTGATTTGGGAGCGGATCGTTGAAGATCTTGAGGGGTGTCCGAAGGGAAACCGCCCTGTAAAAGTATTTGCGCTGGTGATGCGGGATCTGCCAAAAACATATCTATGAAAAGTTGTGTTTGTTCCTCTGGCAGACGTTGTATGAATTTATTATAATCGCGGCAAGTCCTAGTGTTGTGGCCTCGAATTTTGAGGAAACCACAATACGACTTAGGATTGTAATTCCTAGGTTGCTGGTTTGGCACATATTGTGGTCCAAAACTCTGATTAAACCGTTGACCATTAGGATTAAAGTCTTACACTTTATGTTTTTGGTTTTGGTTCTAGTTTTGATACCTAGTTACGTTTTGTCTTAGACCCTATGTTTCGACCTGTCATTGTTTTTGTTGTGGACAATTAAAATCCTCTGCATTGATTGTTGGGGTAAAATTCTTGTTCCGTTGATTGTTAACCAGTGGTGGAGTATTTACAACATTTACCTTTTTGGCTTGGTCAGTTACCCCATTTGTTGTTGCACCATGGTTTTTGTTAAGGATTTTAGGTCCTTGATTGACATTTGTGGTAGTAGGATAAGTCGTAGTAATCTAGCTAGGGGTGATTAACCTCCCGTTTGTTCCATACGTCTTGCGACCGCCATCTATTGACACTTGATCTATTTGGGGCGCTCTCAAGTACTTCGTCGTAAGTCCTTAGTGGGAGAGAATGAAGGAATAAATCGCATAGTTCCATTTAATCGATGTTTGGAGCGATTGCCGAAGAATAAAGGACTGTACGCCATCTTTGGATGAAATGAGTGATAGATTCATTGTGTTCTTGCTTAATATGCAAGAATTCCCTGATTCCTGTTCTCAACAGTTTGTTCATGTCAAACGCCTTGATGAACTCTGAAACGAGTTGTTTAAATGAATGGATGGAGGCTTCGGTATTTTGTAATACCAATCAAGGGCGATGCCCTCTAAAGTTTTGGGGAATATTTTGGCAACAACCCCATCCCAAGGGAGTAGTTCTCAAATGGTTGTGGCGTAGGCCTTGATATGTGCATTCGGGTCTCCTTCCCCTTTGTATTTGGGAAAATCGGGAAGAGGTCTTAGAAGCATGACGCTTCGTATAGTGAAGTCTAAGGGCTCTTTCAAATATTCTGAATAAGTCCCTATCACATAGGTTTCGACCATCGAGGGCGTCTGCTGAGGAGGTGGAGGTGGAATGGTTTGTTGATATGGCATAGCGTATGCATTTGCTAGGACATAAGAAAATCCCTGTGGTTGAGCCAACATGCCGGGAGAAGAGAACATACTTCCTTGTGGTGATTTGGAATACATGTTTAAATATGGAGGAGTATTGCCTAGGAATGGATTATTTTGTACTAGACTGGGAGGTATCATATTTTCCACCGGAACGGTGTTAGAAATGGTGGTTCTAGTTGGTGTTTGTTGTGAATACTGAGGAGGCATGCCCAACATGCCTATTCCTCAGGTCTACTTGGCTAAGATGGTGTGGAGGATTGGAAATTCCTGCCTACATGAATTGAGAATTTTGACTTGCTTGAGCAAGTTCTAATCCTCTAACCTTTTCTACTAAAGTTGAGATGACTTCATTTGGTGAAGTCACAATATTTTTCCTTAGTGGCGTTTGTTGTATATCCTGAGGTTATATAGGCATGTGGTACCCTGCTATGAATTGATTATTTCCCTGCCAAGTTTTACCGAGGGAATTTCCTAGAGGTAGTGGCATGGAGGTGTTTTCATGAAACGAGACCTCGGGTCGTGCTCGTAAACTTCCTATAGGTGGGTACATACTTCGAGAGTGTTGTTCATTCCTTATATAACACACTTTGAATGTTCATCATCTAAAAATGAATATGGATCTGATTTTCTGCTAATTTTTGGTCTAAGCAACACCTAAGGAGACAAACCAGATTCTCCTATAAACGTCATATTGTTCAATCCCAAAGGTTTCAATTGTTGCGTTTGAGCGAACTGATCCAACTCCTATGTTTAGAAAGAAGAACTATATCTAGTCCTTAGAGGAGGAGTTTGTGTTGACAATCGGTTAGTGAATAATTGTCACCCCATGATGAGAGCGAGGGTGATGGTTGTTTATTCGATTGATCGTAGTATGCTTCAAGACCTAGGAGAGTCATGTCATATACATCGAATCCTGACATATTCGAGGGGTATATGAATACCCGCAAAATAATGGGAAAGAGTGAAGGTGGATGGAAGAAGTGAAAAATAAAATAAAAGAACTATGTCTTTCACATTGGGTTCACCAATTTTGTACGATGGAAAAGTGAGAAGCGAGCTTGGGAATCTATAAGTAACTCTTCCTCGCACCCGACCTCCTAAGGTCGTGCCGAGATAGCCAGTGGGGATGGAATATACGTGGGGTATGGACAAACTAATTGGGTAATCTTATGTCTTCAACATGCACTAATGGAATCTGTGAATCTAAGGCAAAGAAGGCCCTCCTAACTTGAACTGGTGTGATAGATCGATCGGTGAGGATGACTGCTTGAAGGCTCCAATCAATATCGAGCTCTGGCGTGATTCGATCTATGGGTTGTGGGATACGTGGAAAATGACCTGGGATTGTTTCGTGTATGTCTCTAGACAAGGTCATAAGATGGATGATGGATATATAGTGGATTCTACGGTCGATTCTCTGGTCTAGTCCAAAAATATTTAGCTTTGTTAGTTGTTATGTCTAACAAGGATAACTATGTGATGATGATAGGTGGAAGTGGAGTGGATCTAAATACTAATGTGCGTAAACCAGCATCAATGTCAGATTGTCCCGTGGGTCCGTTGGGTTGTGGGACCTATGGATCACAACCGTAGATTCGTGGTTGTTGTGGACCTGCTATGGTCATATGTAGAATCAATCCCTAATCCCTAATATCCAGTAGTCGTATGCCTTTTCAGCCTCTATATTTAGAACTGCAAGTTGTGTAATCTTCTCAGAGTACCTTACAGAATTCTAGCAACCTGAATTCTTAAGCTAGTGTCTATGTCAGTGAGAATGTCTCCTACATCTGGCTGTGGGACCAAAGGGTCATAGTCGAATGTTTCTTCTCTTTCAAGCCTTTCTACAGTCATGTAGATATTTATCTATGGTAATCTGTAGTTTGGCTAGTTTGACCAAAACGTGTGTGCTTGGTCGTCTTCTATATTTAACCCTCTTAACTATGAGCTAATGTTTGTAAGTTTGTTGTTGTTCGAAGACTTGGATTCTAAGATTCTGGTCTATATCAGTTATTGTTGCAACAAGATGGGGTTGAGGCACTATTGGCTCGAATACGTATTCTCTGCACTCTCTAGGTCCCGTGTGATTTTCATACAAAAGAAAATGAAACAAATCTAACTAATGACAGAATAAATTAACTACGTAAGATATATTTATGTATATTCCTTCTCTATTTTTGTGTTTTTTTATGAACCATTAAACAAAATTGAAGGAGCAATTATTTAATATATCTAGAAATTGACAACTAAACTAACAACGAAATTAAAACAAACAAAGCAACCGAGTATAGCTACTTTCTGTGTAGTTGTAAATCTATTCTAATAACCAGATAGCTGATCTTAATCTATTTGAAAGACTCTTGATCCTACCTCGAAGTGAGAAGTGAATCATAGTTTCTCAAAACTATCAATCCCCATGACTTCCTTGGTAATATCAAAAATGAGATTAAGTGAAATGAAATGATTTACTATTCTATTTGATATGTTTTAAATAGAACTTTGAAAACTTGAACCTAGATTTTGCGAACAGTGGCGAATTCGGTTGTGTGTGGCTTTGTCCCCTTAGTGTGATCTCCTCGTTCCTTCGTGCTCATGTGGATCCGTAAAAGCGTGTAATGCTAGCATCAGCAAGTAGATATTGGAACAATGTTAACTTTGGATGCGGATCGAATAGAATGCGAGTAGGAGAGGGATAGCACAAGAGAACAGAGCTTGGCGTATGCAATTCCTAGCAGCATTTATATTGCGAGTCATACAACATAAAACGTTCGAACCCGATACTATCTGTTTGATGAACAAAACCTGCAACTTTAATGGCTTCTAACTGAAAATGAAACTATCCTACTCTAATTGATTGTATGAAACAGTGACAACACTAGCACAAGAAGATTATGTGGCTTCTAAACAACAAAACAATACTAATTAAGCATGCAACAAATGAAAACTTTGAATCCTAAGTAAAACTGAAAGACTAAGCTATTGAAATGAGAAATGAGAGGCAAATTTGAAGGGCCATTTGCTTGAGTACAATCCAGCTATTTATAGAATCCCATTTACCCAAAGGTGAAAACCAAATTGAACTCTTTAACCATAAACAATGCCAAAACACTATTCCAGGGAACTAGAATCATAAATACAAGAAAAGGTGGTGGAAAAAGCTAGTAAACATTGATTTTTACACGAGTTGCAATAAAAGTAAAGTTTTGGAAAAACACATGCGGGACCGCCACCCTAAGTAGGGGGCGGTGTGGTTACAGAGGCTAGCGCCCGCACGGGGCGGTGGTTACGAGACCGCCGCCCAAGCGAGGCGGCGGTCTAGTCACTAAAGACCGAAAGGAAAAGGAAAAGAGAGGGAAGGAAAAAGCAAAGCACGCAAGGGCTAAGCAAGGCATGCGGGATGTTAACGCATACTTGGAGAGCTTTTCCAGATCCCAAACACCTTGCGAGGAGACCTATATCATCATTGGGGCACGTGTAACATTGTTCTGGTGGTGTAGTACCCTATAATTTTTGGTACATACAAGTACCATCTATCCAACCGCAAGATTTTTAGCCTTAATATTCCTATCATGCCATGCTTTCTGTCTTGACTTTTCCTATTTTTTACCTTGTAGCGTGCGATGGATCTTCTTTCATCCAGTTTAACCATCTTCTCAATCCATTCCTCTAAAGATTGCTCATCAGCTAGACCTCCCGTGCACACAATGCGCAGCAAAGGTAACATGAATTCTATAGGAAGAACTGCTTCAGCGCCAAACACAATTGAAACGGTGTGGCTTTGTTCAATCTTTTATAAGTTGTTCGGTAAACCCAAAGAATAGTTGATACTTTATCATCCCAGTCCTTTCTTCCAACATCACATATCTTTGTCAATGTCTGGCTCAAAATTTTGTTGAAAGCCTCAGCAGTTCCGTTTTCCTGAGGGTGATAGGGAGTAGTCTTATGGTGTGCAACCATAAACTCGTCTAACAGAATTCAGATTGTCTAATTTAAAAAATGTGTGCCCCTATCATTGGTTAAACTTAAAGGACAACCATACCTTATAAGAACATTCTCCCATAAGAACCTTACTACTGTAGCCACTATACAATCCTTTGTAGGTGTGGCTTCTGCCCACCTTGTGAGGTAATCTATACAAGTAATGATATAGTGCGAGCCAATCCAATGCGTGGCTGGTGAAATTGGTACCACAAAGTCAATAGCCCATTTTTCAAAAGGTTCTGTACTTGTAATCAGTCATAAAGGCATCTCATCTCTCTGTACAAGTTTACCGAGATGTTGACAATGGTCACACATCTTACAATACTCTTTGCAATCCTTGTACATTGTTTCCCACCATAGGCTAGCAAGTAGGATCTTTCTCACGGAAGCATAATGACCACCTGTAATACCACCATGTGCCTCTTCCATTATATCTCTGCGCTTATGTTCCAATACACAATGGCGTAGTACTTCATCTCTTCCTAACTTGTACAAATCACCACTGATTAACATGAATGGTGCCGCGCGTATAGCAAGTTGTTTCTTTTCCAAAGCCTTCATCCCTTCTAGTGCCATACTAGTGCGTAGAAAGACAACAATGGCTTCTAACTCTAAAGGCACGTGTTGTAACCTATACAGTTGGGCATCCGGCATAGTGTCTTCTATTGTCTGTGCTTCTTCTCCATAATGAATTCTAGACAAGTGGTCTAGCCCAGAATTACTTTTTCCTGGTTTTACCACAACTGTAAAGTCAAATTCTTGAAATAAGAGCATCCATCAACATATGCACCCCTGTAAGATGAGCTTGTTCACTAAATACTTCAAGGCCATGTGATCTGTATAAAACACGAATGGTGTGGCCAATAGATATCGACAAAATTTGTGCAAGGCATATATCATGGACAAAGCCTCGGGCTCTATAGTGGTATAATTTTTTTCTGTAGGGGTCAACTTCCTACTAGCAAAACAAAGGGGATGATCTACTATACCTTCTCCAGGTTGATCCAAGACATCACCAATGGTCGTGTCAGAGGCATCCACATGAACATGAAAAGGTTTATCCCATGAGGGAAAGCACAAGATAGGTGTGGCAGTCAATTTCTCCTTTAATGCTTCAAACACGCGCTCTTTGCGGTGCTCCTCAATAAAATGTACCTTTACCTTTCAACAATTCCTCCAAGGGTGCGGTAATTTTGGCATAACCCTTAATGAATTTTCTTGAATAACCTGTATGACCCAAAAATCCACGCACCTCACTTTTGGTAGGCACTTCCAAACCAAGAATGACCGCAACCTTCATTGGATCAACAAGCAAACCTTCCTTTCAAACTTATATGTCCTAACAATATGCCAAAGGGAGTAGCAAAATGCACTTCTTTATATTCAACGAGATATTCAACTATCTATATCTTTCAAACATTAAGCGTAGATTGTCACAATGGTCTTTAATTAGCCCATAAATGGTCCAATCATTAAGATAGACCTACAAGAAGTTGTGAATAAAATCCTTGAACGATTGCACCACTATTATTAAGAATACAAAGAGTGAGGTGCATTCTTCAATCTAAAGGGCATCACGATAGGCAAAGCTTCCCCATTCAGTAATGAATGTGGTATTTTCTTGATCTTCCGGAGAAATCCTAGCATGATGACACCCTGAGAACCCATCTGTAAACAAATATATCTTTTGCCTAGCCACTCCTAATATTTCCTCTGTGAATGGTGTAGGGAAAAGATCTGTAACACATGCTACATTCAACTCTCTATAATCGACACAAATTTGAATCCTGCCATCCTTTTTGATACTTATCACCATAGGACTAACCCATTCTGACTCATCCAATGGTCGAATGATTCCATATTTCAACATCTTGTCAATTTCCTCCTTTAATTTCTCGCACAAATTGGGATTCATTCGATAAGGTCTCTTTCTAACATGGCATGCACCTTCTTTAAGCTTTATCTTCATTTCTCCAAGTGATTTATGCATGCCTTTAAGTTCATGGTACCCTCTTAGAAATAAATCCTCATAGTCCCTAAGTAATTCTATGATTTTTGCCACTTCTGACTCTGACCAGTAATCTCCAATTATCACTTCCTTAGGTTCAGCTTCTATTCCAATATTTACCTTTGTTGTCTTCATAGGTTCATGATATGCACGCGTATCTACATCCACACTGTCTAACACCTCGCATGCTCTAGGTGAATGATCAACATCCAAATTCTCAACTTCCTCATCATCAATTATGTAGACCAGCTTCCCCTTCTCTTTCTCAATGGACGCGTGTTCAAGTAGGATGGAGTCATCTACTTCTTCTTCAAAATGCACCCCTGTCTCTGTCTCACCAAATAATTCTGAATAAGCTCTTCTGCTTTCCCACTATCTCCCATGGTTAAGCACTTGATAAAGCTTAATGCCTTATTCACTGGTGGTTTAGATGAGAAGAAGTTAAAATTTTGGATCATCCCTACAGTCAAATTCTGCCAATTGCTAGTTTCTCTATGTAATTCAACATATACATACCGGGCTCTTACGCAGGCTTGTAGAGTGGAGTAAAACTTATGCACCCAGAGTGAAGGTGGTAATGCTTCCTGTCTTGTTATCCATAGTCTCTCACACTGCTAGATATGGTGCTGAACAGGTTGATCACCTTTATAAGTACAAATCTGCGTAGGTGCATTGTTTCGACAAACCTGGTAGATAGTGCGATCCGAATCTCACTCCACCCCATCAAATTATCTTTGTGAACTACCCACTAGTGCGTTGTTGTCCCGCATAAGGTATAAGCCAACATGTCTCACCTTTGTACTTGATCTATCCACTGTGACTCCAAGGCCTGTAAGAATACCACAAGATCTTCTGCCCCTGTAAACCAGAGTGTTGGGCCACCTATCCTGCGAACAGAGTGAAGTCTACTTTTCCGTGCAACCGCGCTTTTAACCTTACGCCCAACTAGTTCATATGTACCATGGGCCCAATTGTCACAAGTAATACTCGTAGTATCACTAACAGATTGAGAGTCCTCCCACTGAAGGATTCCTTCTTTTGATGGCTCATTTACCTCGGGGTCCCGAATAGCACGTACATAGATTCTGTTTAAGTCCTCTTCACTCAAAGGCTCAACATATGGCATAGATTTTCCATCTGTTAAAGGGATCACCACTCTCTCCTCCTTGTTCTCAAAACTGATGTAACCCTTGTTGAACCTCAAGTCAGCATTATTTGCATAACACCAAGGGCGCCCAAGCAAAGTTGGGAAGCTATCTGCTTCCACAAGCACCAATACTTTGAAGTCTCCTATGAACTTGGCCCCTTGTATTGTTATAGATGCATCCTTCAAAATGCCTATGGGGGTGGCCTTAGTCCTATTTGCCATGAACAACACATTAGATGATGGTTGTAATGGAGGTCTCCCCATTTGCACCCATGCATCCAATGTAAGTACGTTGACTTCTGCACCTGTATCAATCAGAATGTTTCTCAACAACCAACCATCCATAACAGCATTCAAAGTGATTTCCTTGTCATAATCAATACTGTCAGGAGGGAGATTCACATGTAAGATCTACCTCTCATTTTCAGTACTTTCACGTAGAGTGTTCCCTTTCAACCAACTCCCTAGTAACGGAATGATGTTCTCTTGGTGCAATACTCTACAGATCTCTCTGATATCATCAAGGTCAAGGGGCACTCTCTCTGTGTCTTTCTTTTTCTCCATCTTCTTTGACTGCTCCTTCAAACATTGTATCTCACCTTGAAGGTTTCTAAGGACCTCCATAGTTTCCTGATAGACTTCTTTTTGATGAGCAGGATCTGGATACTTTACATGTAAGACATCCTCCCTAGTTATTGTAGGCTTCTAGGGCAACACCTCTCTAGCGCGTGCCACTTCAGCCCGTTGTAGTAATCTTAACTATTAATGCTTCAAGTTCTTATGCCATCTTGGGCATCCACTAATCTTCTACCACACATTGAATCCTAACCATCACTGTGCCTTTGTTTTCTTGCTTATGCTACTTACTCAAATGCTCATACAAATCGGACATTCCTCATAACTATGGTTCTTTCCAAAAATGAACATGCTATATTCTGTGGACATTCGCATCTATAATGGTCAGGTGATCCGCATGTATAACATGTTCCACAAGGGAATTCACCTCTTCCCCCATCACGGCCTCATCCTCCATATCCACTTCTATATCCACGTCCTCTTCCAAGACCTCCTTCAAAATGCCCATCATTCCTGTCATAGCGTGCTTGATTATACTCCTGATCCTGGTGCTCATTCTTTCCCTTAGAATTATCTGTTACACTGGTCTGTCATACCCCAATATCTATAGCATCCTGGATCTGGCCAATCAACCTACAATCCTCAGTGTCATGAGTCATGGATCAGAAAATTTTACAATAACTAGATACATTCTTTCTTATCACGCGCTATAACAAAGGAAAATGACTAGCATCATGATTTAGGTGGCATATCTCATAGTCTAGCAATACTGAACATATGGATCTGTGAGGAAAGCTATCCTTGGTGTGACCCTCTACTTCACAATCCGTGCACCAAATTCTTGAGCACATTTCATGAGCCGAGTTTGTTGATAGTTTCTCTAATCAAGCTTAGCCATAGCTAGAATCTATGCCTCTAAAAATAGGCTAATGCCAGTATCAATACTCCCAACTGCCTCAGTGCGTAAAGCTTCTTCCAAAGCTTAAGTGTGACATTACCCTCCTAAAAGGTGTAATCAATCCCCCAATGAACCACTATGCATGTTGACTTGCATGAATATCATATGAAAGTTTAGATAAAAGAGTTTTAAAATGGGCATCATACTCACGTACACTCTCAGTAGTGCCTTTCTTGATGTCTTCAAGTCCACCTATACTCTTCTGCTCAAATTCTAGGATATAGAACTCTTTTAAGAAAGCATCTTTCAATGTTGCATAATAAATACAAGTTTTATTGGGATCAGACTTCCTATACGACCTATGCATGCGTGGTATCGTAACGTAGTAGCAAATTGACTTGCCTTGTGCTTAGAAGCCATGATACCTTTCACGTGCCACAATATTTCACACATATGAACATGTTTAGCAGCATCCTCGATACCTCTGTACTTTGGGAGATGAAGAGACATCTCCATATAAATTTTTTGGGGTTGTTATGGGCCCTAACCACCCGACCTAGAACCTCCTTGGTTTCCTCTACCTCCAAAACCACTAGTTCCACCGGAACTAGAACTACCCATACCTCCCGATCCTCCACCTAAAGTTGGAATAGGGCCTGTAGATGCACTCCCTTTTGTTCCAAAATGGTGCTATCTTTGGACCTCTACGATCTGGGACATAATCCTAGTTCCAAAGGTGAATCCCACATTCGGCACACTCATATTCTGTGTAGATGATGAGCCTAAAAACATACCCCGAAGAATAACAAAGTTGTCTATGCTGTACCATTGATGTACTTGTTGTTTGACTTGTTCCTGCTCTTTCAATTCTTAAATGAAAACTTTGTTTACCTGTTGTACTAGACACTGGAAAACCAAGCACAAGGGCTAGGTCAGTAGGTTGGCTTAGATGCATGCCTGTGGCCCAAGTCATATCTACTGGCACGCTTCCATGTGAGGCCGAAGAGGGTTCTCTATCATGCTTTCCTAGATGGGGGAGTTCCTGATGCTCTAGCTCTTCTTCATCCTCATGAGCCTCAAATCCTTCACAAGCCATCTCTCTCCACAACGCCATATGTTCCGCAACCTCTTGCTTCTTCCATAAATCCCTCTCACACGCGTCATCATACTTCAGCTTCCTCTCTTCCCTCTATTGTGCTACCACTAGGTCTGCCATCCTTCACCAATCCTATTCCTGCCCCACGCGTGGAGGTTTTTAGCTAGCCATGGGATTATCTTCCAAGTTCACCGTTACCATCAATATCTTGATCGCCAAACAGATACCTTCCAAACACATCCCTCTAGGATACCATAGGAACTATAACTCAAATACCTCTAGGAAAAAATAAGTCAAAATTGAATACTCCAGAATATAGTTGTTTAGAACACCATGAAACCAGGTATCTACTACGCGAGTCCAGATTAAGTCAGCATCATATAGTGTTTGAAATTCCTCCTGTGTCCAAACAAGTGTGTGATACCTCCAATTCCACTTAGATGCATATGCAGTTAACCACTCATATAATTCTACTAGAAAGCTAGCAAAGAAGCTCTCATATAAACTATCACACAAATTCTGCTCTACCCAAGTGCGTGTGCTAAATGTGGATCTAGTGCTAAACCTTCATGTGTATTCTTCCTCCAGATCATGAATCCACTCTTCAACACTCGCAAAAAAGTTATCCAAAGTATGTCTTCATTGTGAACCATCCTGAAATAATCGAAAAAGAGCTCCTAGCAACGGAACCAATGATGCAGCCTAGAATTCTCAAATAACACCTATTCGTGCTGCACATCACTCAGCATAGGCTGAGCACTCACCCGAAGAATGCAAAGGTACCAAGTCCCTCTTTAGGGTTGTTGTAGTAGGATGGTAGCATGATGAAGTAATAAAGATATATACTTAGAAACTAATCCATCATTACACAGTTATCCAGAACCAGATCTATAAGGCATGCGCTTAGGTATTAATCATCAAGAAATCAATAGCATGCAATAATAAAACATACAAGACACTTTGGTTCAGCCAATATTCTTCATATATTAAGCATAACAATAGTACAAAAGCTTCATACAATACTAGTCATGCGCGCATGGATCTGTTACAATTATCTAGTCACATGCACTCATGAATCTCTAACCCTTCAAAATGGCACACCAACTAAGTGATTCATCTAATATATATAGGGTGGGAACTTTCCCTTCACCACTTAACTATGCCAAAAATAGGTCGCACACTAATAATAGCCACGCGCCGTTTACAATTATAGCCATACATGCAAGTATGTTATCTATAGATCACTTACAGTTAACTAAGGTGATGAATCTATTCTTGGATTACTTCCATGTAAGAGTGCTTCGATATGATCCTGAAATATAGACAAAGAGTGGCGTGCAAGTCTTGGCATCGCTTTGTGTGTTCCACATGCCAGCCTCTGAAAATATACTTGATCCACAAAATCGGCTAAGTCCCGAAAGTCTGACTCTGCACCTCCACGCGTAACACCTTCGTATTCCTTCGTGCCTTTGATCCTATCCTATTTTCCCATGTGGACTCTATGTGTGAGTTCTGCTAAGTGTTTTCTCGAATCAACATGAAGGATGATGGACGTAGTAGAAAGGCAAAGAGAATAAAGGTAGATTACGTAAAATGAGGCATGCGAGAGAGAGTTAGAGAAGTAGCATGATATTACAAAATGGATGGCATTGAGGAGAGAGATGGCTCATGAAGGATTTGGAGCTCATGTAAAACGCATGGAGCCAAAACATCTAGAACTCCCCCATTTGGGCAAGCATGACAGGGAACCCTCATTGGCCTCTTATGAGATCATGCCATCAAAGATGACATGGGCCGTGGGCATGCATCTGAATCTACCGAAACCTATCCTGGTGCTTAGTTTTCCAATATCTAGTATAGACATGTAGTCAAAGCTAGTTTGGGCGATGTACAATAATAGGATTAAATCAAATAGCAAGTACATCTATGGTCGGAAGATGTCTTTCTTATTATTTGGAGGTACCTTTTCGTGCACGTCATTAGCACGAGAACTCAAGCACGCATAATTTTGGACTCACTTCTAGGAGTAGTACCACCTCACAGACTATAGGATTTCATTTTAGTACCACTATTGGGACACATGGTAGTACATCCTTTGGTTGACTTCTAGCTACAGTGGAGGATAATGAGGAATAGGGGCTATAGTTTTGGTGGATCTCATGGGTCCAGGCCGCAGAGGTAACATAGGGGGTTCTGGATCTGGTGGGCATGGTCCTCACCAACCCCAGAATATGTAAATGGAGATTTTGCTTAATATCCCATAGTATAGGGAATAGAATATGCTACAAATCATGTGCACATGTGTGAGATTTTGTGGTGCGCAAAAGGGATCACGACTTCGAGTGTAAATTGAGTCAATTTGCAACTACGTTGCAAGGATGTGCACATAGTTGGTAAAGGAAGTTTGACCCTAACCAAACTTGTGTAGATTATACAACATTATGTGATGCTTTCCTTAAGGAATTTTATATCCCTAATTTTGAGCAGAAGATTATTAGCATGCTCAAGGATATTAAGTAGGGTAGTATTGAGAGCGTTCGGGAATATGGTGCCCATTTTAAAGAACTTTTTTCTAAAAAAATTTATGATATCCATGTAAGCCAACATGCATAGTGGTTCATAGGAGGCTTGATCACACCTTTTAGGAGGGCATTGTCACATAACACATATACGGATCCACGCAAAGTGCTTGAAGCAACTTTGCAGTGTTGAGGTAGTTGGAAGTATATACACTAGAGTGAGCCCATTCCTGGAAGCTCGGATTACAGCTATGGAAAAATAGTTGGAGAAACTATCATCCAATTCAACTCATGAGACACACACTAGGATTTGGTGTATGGATTATGAAGTTAAGGGGAACACTTAGGATATTTTCCCCACGAGATCGGTGTGTTCATTATTACTAGACTGTGAGATATGTCATTTAGACCATGATGCAAGTTGTTTCCCATTATTACAACGTGTGATAAGAAAGAATGTATCTTGCTATTGTAATATTTTCTGGTCCACGACTCACAATACCAAAGACTACAGGTTGATTGGTCAGATCCATGATGCCATCGATATTCGTGTATGACAGACAGGAGTATTGGATAACTTTGAAAGTAAAAGTGAGCACCATGATCATGATCATACTCAAGGGTGCTATGATCGGAACGAGGGGCACTTTGAAGGAGGTCGTGGCATAGGTTGAGGGTACCATGGTGGATTCAGGGGCCGAGGCCATGGTGGTAGATGAGGTGAGTTTCCTCGTGGAACGTGTTATACATGTGGATCTCCCACCACTACAGTGTGAATGGCCTAAGAATATTACATGTTCTTTTTGTTGGAAGAATAATAACTATGAGGAGTTCTCGGACTTATATGAGCATCTTAGCAAGCATCATAAATAGGAGAACAAGGGTGCAGGGATGGTTAGAATACAACGTGCCATGGAAAATTAGTGGATGCCAAGGTTGGCACCAGACCCTAAGGTAGTACTTATGAATATTACTACACGCACTAAAGTTTTGTGCGCTAGAGAAACCTTACAACAAAAGCCTGTCATTACTAAGGAGGAGGTTTTACATGCAAGATGCCTAGATCCTACACATCATCAAGGAGGTTTTTCAGGAAACCATAGAGTTGCTTAGAAATCCTTAGGGTGAAATACAGTGTTTAAAGGAACAGTTATGAAAGTTGGAACAAAAGAAGGCAGCAGATACGGTCCAGTCAGATGTTGATGATTTGAAAGAGGTATGCAAGATGTTGCGGCAGGAGAATATTATTCCATTACTAGGGAATTAGTTAAAGGGAAACACTCCATACATAGGTATGGAGAATGGAAGGAAGATATTGCATGGTAATCTCTCCCCTCATAGCTTGGATTATGACAAGGAGATCACTCTGAATGTTGTTGTGGATGGGTGGATTTTGAGAAATATATTGATTGACACATGCGCGAGAAGTTAATGTGCTTACTTTAGATGCATGGGTGTAGATGGGAAGACCTCTATTACAACCATCCTCTAATGTATTGTTTATGGCTAATCAAACTAAGGCCACATCGATAGGATTTTTAAAGGATGCATCCATTACTATACAAGGGGCCACGTTCACTAGGGAATTTGAGGTTTTAGCACTTACAGAGTCAAACAACTTCCCGGATCTACTTGTGTGCCCTTGGTGTTATGTAAATAATGTTGATCTATAGTTCAACAAGGGGTATGTAAGTTTTGAGAACAATAAAGAATGATTTATTATCCCTTTGATAGATGGGAAATCCACACCTTATGTAGAACCTTTGAGTGAGGAATACCTAAACATAATTTATGTGCATGTCATTCGAGATCCAGAGGTTCTTAATCCATCTAAAGGAATCCTCTAGTGAGAAGATGTACAGTCTATTAGTGATATTTCATGTATTTCTTGTGATAATTGGGTGCATGGAACTTACGAGATGGTTGAGCGCGAAGTAAAAGTGCATCTACGTAGAGAGGAAAACTTCATTGCATTAAGAGGATAGGTAACAATTCTATACCCCAGTACATTGGAGAAGGACACCCTACGGTATTCTTATGTGCAATGGAGGAAAAGTGGATGGATCAAGTGGAAAAAAGAAATTTGTTAGTATACACCATGTGTGGGGTAGCAACATGTTGGCAGATGGTTCACAGGATAATCTCATAGAATGGAATGAAGTAAGAATTGCTCTAACAACCCGGTTCCTCAAGAGCAATGCGCCTACTCAAATATACATATATCATGGTAATCAACCTATTCAACACCATGTTCAACAGTGTGAGAGACTCTAGACAGAGGGGCAGGAAGCTTTACCACCTTCACTATGGGTGCACAAACTTTATTTCACTTTACACAGTTGCACATGTGTTTGGTATGTTTATGCAGAACTACATAGGGAGATTGGAAATTGGCAAGACTTGATTACACAGATGATCCAAACTTTTGACTACTTATCCACTAAACCTCAGGTAAAATATGCATTATGGGTTATGGAGCACTTGACTATGGGAGACAAAGACAAAGGTTGAAGAACTCATTCAGATTTATTTGGTGAGGCGGACCCGAGAATGTGTTTGATGAAATAGATGATATAGATGCCACAATACTTGAGTGTTCTTTCCTTGAGAAGGAGAAAGGGAAGATGGTCTACATATTAGATGATGATGATGTATAAAATTTAGACATAGATCATTCAGCATTTACGTGCGAGGTTTTAGACAATGCGAGATAAGAAGGTGTGCACCTATCATGAACATATGAAGACTAAGAAAGTGAACCTTGCACGGATGTTGAACCTAAGGAGGCCATAATTGGAGATTATTGGTCGATTCTCAAGTGCTAAAGATAATTGAGTTACTATGTGATTTCCGAACTTATTCCTAGGGGCTACCATGAGTTAAAGGGAGTGCATGATTCATTAGGTGAGATGAAAATTAAGCTAAAGGAAGGTGTGAGCCCAATCAGGAAGAGACCTTATAGGATTAACCCTAACCTACGCATAAAATTTAAAGAAGAAATTGACAAAATGTTGAAACCTTGAATCATTAACCCTAGAAGAATTAGAGTGGGTTATCCCCATGTTAATCGGTATAAAGAAATATGGTCGGATTAGGATTTGTGTGGACTACATGGAACTGAATGCTACATGTGTAATTTATCTTTTTCCCACGCCTTTCACTAAGGAAATATTGGAAGGCATTATAGGGCATGAAATCTACTCTTTAATAGATGGATTTTCGGGTATCATCAAGTCGAGGATTGTAAAGGAAGATCAAGAGAAGACAACTTTCACCACTGAATGGGGAAGTTTTGCATACACAGTGATGCCCTTTGGACTAAAGAACGTGCCTGTTGTATTTTCATGCATAGTTGTTCAAGCATTCTAGGATTTTATTCACAAATTCTTACAAGTTTACCTAGATGATTGGATGGTATATGAGATTGTTAAGGATCATTATGACAACTTGTGCATAATGTTTAAAATATGCAGATAGTTAAACATCTCCTTAAACATCAAGAAGTGTGTATTTACTACACCTTTGGGAACTTTTCTAGGAACATCATCTCAGTAAGGAAGGATTTTTAGTAGATCCAATAAGGTTGCGATTATCATAGGCACGGAGGAGCCTACCAGTTAGAGTGAGGTGCGTAGATTCTTGGGCTACACAGGCTATTACAGAAAATTTATCAAAGGATATACAAATATTTTTGTGCCCCTAGAGGAGTTACTAAAAGGGAAAGTGACATTCTATTGGGGAGAACCGTAGCAATTCACATTTGAAGCGTTGAAGGAGAGGCTTACTACGGTGCCTATTTTGCACTTTCCCTCATGGAACCAACCATTTCATGTACACGTGAACACCTCAGCACGACCATTGGTGTAGTGTTAGCTCGGCACTGAGAAGGCATTATAGATCATCCTATCTATTTTTCTAGTATAAAGTTGACTCCTACATAACAAAATTATACAACTATAGAGCGTGAAGTCTTTTCAATTATCTATGCCTTTGCATAAGTTCATAAATTACTTGCTAGCAACACCTTTTGTGTTTTATACAGATCACATGGCATTGAAATACTTGGTAAATAAGCTCATTTTATAGGGGTGCATATGTCGATGGGTTCTCTTATTCCAATAATTTGACTTTACAGTCATGGTAAAACCAAGTAAAAGTAATTCTGGCCCACACCACTTATCAATAATTCAATCAGGAGAGGACACACGGACAAGTGAAGATGCACACTTGTACATGGGGTAAACCGTGCACCTTTGGAATTAGAGGATATTGTTGTAATTTTACACACAGTATGATGCCAAAGAATGAAATCCTTGTAGAAGAAATAACTTGCAATCCATGTTTCACTTGTCATGTTGATCAGTGGTGACTTATACAAACTAGGCCGAGATGAAGTATTATGTCGATGTGTACCAGAACATGAGCGCATGGATATCATGGAAGAGGATCATGGCGGTATTAAAAGTGGACACTATGTAGGTGATTCCACTACGCGTAAGATTCTACTCACTAGATGATGGTGGGAGACCCTGTACAAGGATTTTAAAGAGTACTTGTAAGGTGTGTGATCACTTTCAACACCTTAGCAAACTTGGGAAAATAAATTAAATGCCTTTAAGGCCTATTACTAGTGCAGATCCATTTGAAAAATGGGCAATAGACTTTATGGGTCCTATTTCCCTAGCCACCCGTAGAACCGGATCACCCTACATGATCACTTGTATAAATTATCTTACAAGGTGGGCAGAAGTAACACCTACAAAGGATTATACAGTGGCTACAACAACAAGGTTCTTATGGAAAATATTCGTACTAGGTATGGATGTCCATTGAGTTTGAAAAGTGATAGGGGCACACACTTCTTGAATGAGACAATCAAGATATTGTTAGATGAATTTATGGTCATGCACCACAAGACTACACCTTATCACCCTCAAGAAAATGATACTATTGAGGCCTTCAACAAGATATTGAGCTAGACCTTGATAAAAATTTTTGATGTTGGAAGGAAATATTGGGATGATAAAGTTTCTACTATACTTTGGGCATATAGAACAACCTACAAAAGGTTGAATAATGCCACACCCTTTTAGTTGGTGTTTGGTGCAAAAGCAATTCTTCCCATGGAATTCATATTACCTTCTTTGCGTATTGCGCACACAGGAGGTCTATCCGATGAGAAAACATTAGAAGAAATAATTGACAAGTTAATACAATTGGATGAGAGGTGCACCATAGCACGTTAGAGTCAGAAGAATGAAAAGGCCAGGAAAAAGGTATGACATGACAGACACATCAGGGATAAGAAGCTTAAGGATGGACAGATGGTACTTATTTATGATTCAAAGTTTTGGCGCCACCCAGAAACCTTAGGGTTCATTGGTTGGGACCGTATGTTATCACTCACATACTAAACTCGACGCTTGTCGATTAGAGGAGCTTAATGGAACATGGTTACCCAGATTACTTCAACAGGAGTAGGCTAAAGCCATACTACAAATAATTTTTCTTGTTGTTTGTAATAAGGTAGTCTTTCCATTTAGATTAGATTTCCTTTAATGTATTTCCTTCTTCGTCTCTATGTTTTGTCAATTTAGTTCAAGTGTTTTTGTAATAAATGTCTTTATGCACACGAATCTGATCACAATCTACAGTGTTTATATGCATAGAGGACTACACATACCATTAGTGTTGGATGGTTAAAGGAGGTATGGAAAAGAAATGAACTCACGGGTACCCACGAGAGGAAAAAAAAGGGAGAAAGGTTTCAAAATTCATGAGAACTAGAGAATTTCTAGAAACATTAAGACCACACGTAAAGCGAAAGGGCGCTCGGTATAATTGAAGGGAGGATGTGGAATTTGAGACTACGTATGTTGGGTCATATTGGATAAACTACTTCAACTTAAAGAAGCGTGGGTAAAAGAGATCTGTGACAAAATGGTAGCGGCGCACCAAGAAATTCGACTAAGGCGCAAAAGTTTGAGGTGCGTAAAAATTAGCATGGAAAGAGGAGGCATGAAATGTGCTCAACAAAAATTAATGCCATGTATGGTGGTAGGTGGAGAAATTAATGAAGGGAATTTTCGAAAACTTAGTTTAAATTCAGCGTTCTCAATGTCATTTGGTACCTTGCGAACTTGAGAAGAAATTGCAAAGTGAGAAGAAGAGATGGAGACAAAGAGAATTTCATGGATCAAGAAAATGTGTCACGTTTTGAAGCACGGTGTTGAGTACCTAGGCACAAAAGAAGGAATTAAGTAGTGGTGTTGTGTGCGCAACAAAAGACTAACTATGTTTTTCAATTCGCGAGCTAGGGTTTTTACTACGCATTTTCAAAATCAAAAGACGAATGGAACCACAAAATCTTCGATGGTAGAGGAGGTTGACGATCCAACAAAGGAGTGGCTAGTGGAAATGTTGTATCCAGAAGGATTCATTGAAGGGAGGTGTGGAAAACAAAATTTACATAGTGTAGGGTTTCGAGATTAATCACCACACTATAAAATGTATGAAGGACATCACAAAAGAATTATACGAAGGACTAACCAAAGCTGACTGGAAGATGAAACTTGGGTTTTGGATGCCTCGGTGAAGAAAGTGCTTGAGAGCATGGGTGTAATGTAGATTTTGGAGTTTCCCTACTTTAGAAAGCCTGAGAAATTGTACCAATGGCTAATGTCGTAGGTCCATGAGGATTACTTATATTTCACGGGCGGGAGAATGAGGATAACTGCCAAGTTTATTGGGAAGGTAACAGGGTTGCATGACATGGGATTAGAAATTGCTAGAGATTTGAAAGATGACGAGGGAATTGATTCCACAACATCCCTATATCAATGAAGAAGGGGGTCGAGCTTTCAATCTCGCCAATATCCTTGACATGGCCACCAGAGTAGCGAGAATAGTTAGCATGGAATAAGCTAGGGGCCAGTGAGTGATGGAATAAGGTAAATATGCACTTTGGTTGCATATAGCGCACAAAATGGCCAAAAATACCTACTACAATATCGTTGGTTACATTGCAGAGAGCTTGGTGAATGAGGCACACAACCAAGAAGATAAAGGTGAGAAGATAACTTGGGGCACAATCTTGTTATTAATTGTGTTCAGTGAAGTTGGGGTTCTAGACAGGTCCCAGGGAAAACATATGGGAGTTTCCATTGGAGAACAACTCCCCAACCAAAAGATATGCTAAGTACACGCTGCATAGAAATGTTTCCAACACATACAAAGAGCGTTTGGAAAAGTGTTTTCAAATATTATGTAGGGCATTTGAAGGATAATGGTGCATTCCATGTGAGTTACCCAAGGTGTTGAGTGGGGAGGTTGAATTTGTAGTCTACCAACATTTTAGCCTAGGGTGCTTCCACATGAAGTCTAGAGAGAAGATCCCATGGTGTAAGTTTCCTTTTGCATTTACCGTAAGGTATTTTAAAGACTCTATAAATAGATTTCATGATGTGCGTCAACTCAAGTTTGACATAGAGAAAGTGGACGTAGACATTCACATTCTGCGTAAAACATATGTATGGCCAAGTAAGGAGGCCTATGTCGAAACTATGGATTCTGATACTGTGGACATCACACCAGAGAGTTTGGTTGTAGGGTATATTGAACCAGCGTGCATCTATATATACCTCAGACCAAGGTTCAAGGATAGAAAAGTGGTGAAGGGTGTGGATATGGCTCTTCCAGGACCTCCTAAGAAGAAGAAAATAGTGGGGACTTCAAGGAATGTTGCATCTGTGACCCCGCTCTAAAAACCAAGTACATACAGGACTAGAAAACATATTAGAACAAGAACAACCTAAAGACAATGTTTGACTTGTGCACACCAGAAGGATTCTTAGGAAGAGGCATGCTTCAAGAGACACTGGTGTTGGAACTTCTCAACCAATAAGGAAATCACCTCGCATAACTCCGGTAAAGGATGAAGAGAAGGAGAAGAGAAAGCACAGGAAGTATATCCCTATACAAGATAGTGAGGGGAATCCCCACAGCCAAGCGCATAGTAGGTAGAGGAGGAAGCTCTAAGAATGAGTGGAGATAGAGCTAAGGCCACCCCCAATGTGGAGATATAGGATGATGAAAAATATGGGTGATCGCATAGTCTATGAGACTATAGACCCTAGTGTGAGTATTCAAGAAGATATCTCTAGTAAAGGATAAATCAGCACCTTTGGTGGAGACACGAAGTCCTCATGCATCCCACACAGGAAGAATGGAAATATGAGGAGGAATTCAACTAGTTTGTTGAAAGTGTTGTCCCACTTTGGATGAAGGCGTAGTTGAACAAAATGAAAAGGATGCATTAGTGCACGAGGATGTTGGTGAGCATGCATGTGCACATGAAGAAGAAGCGGTAGGTTCTCAAGAATTGGGTTATATGAATGACACTTCACAAATTATTAGAACCCATTTCCAGAGTACACTACCAAACAAACAATTATATGGCTGGGATTGGATGGACCCTGAAATGGTCAATACACGCACTCACAAACAACTATCTTAGGGCATGCAGACTCACATGGATGAGCCTGATTTTGATTTCTGTGAGGAGGCATGCACTTAAAATATGATGAGGAAGGTGCCTCATATGAACCATATGATGACTAAGCCAACTCAATTTTTGAATGAGTAGGTAAGAAATGCTTTGATTAAGGTGTCCACAGAAGTAGTACGTAGAAATATGGATAAGGCAATAATCATCTGGGTGTTAGCGGAGGATAAAAAGGACAAGGACGTAGAAATTAAAATCCTTACTCAAGAGCACGATAATGTAGTCAAGGACACCTAGAATGTAAAGACAATGGTGGAGTAGATTCCAGATGACATTTTAATACAGAGCCTTGAGTTTCGGGAGAAGGTGCCTCATGAATTTAATTACTGAATTGTACTATCTCAGCCTGCACAACAGTTCACCTACTTTCGAATGAAGGACTGATGCTCCCGCCCAAGAAAAAATATGTAGAGGACGAGGTAAGCAAGAGAAAGGGTGAGTATTGTTAAAAAGGTTTCAACTTATGAGGCCTTACTCCAATCATTAAAGGATGAGCTAAAGATATTTGACCACACCCTTAATTTATGTATGGCGCCAAATGCCATAATAAGAACCAGAACTATAATGAAGTTATGAAGGTGATGAAGGATGAAACACTTGGGCATAAATATTGGCACTAGTGAAAAAAAAGTGTGAGGCCCTCGCAGCAACCCAAGATCCACAAAAATAAAGGATTAATGAAATTGGAAAGCTCATAGCACAGAAGATGGACCTTATGGAGGGAATGCTATCAGGTATGGCCAATGTTGTCTGGATACTACAAAATGAGAAAGAGAAACTCTCTAAGGATGAATTGGATGACATAGCCACTGATATTCCAAAGAAAATGAGGAATGCACTGAGTGATTGGTAGACCTTGAGGCTGAGATCAGGAATGAATATCTAGAACTAATCCTTCTAGTTGAAGAAGAGGGTGCTTTGCAGAGTAAACGTCATTATTTTGTATAGAGTTTGGTTCATTCTTTCATTACTTATACTTTACCATTGGTTACATCAGGAAGAATTCTCATTTCCAGGGTGGTAATGTACTTAGTGTGGGGTAATGTTGAGTAGCCAAAAATATTCTAAGTATTGGGCACATGAAGATAGGGCACATTTGGAAGCGCGTGGAGCTATAATAGTATTGAAGCTCCCAAGCTCGGGACTTGGCTCTTTTATGGATAAGGGCTATTTTTGGAAATAGCGTGTAGAGCACACATAGAGATGAATAATTTCCCTACACACAATGGCATTTTAGGAACAAGTGGTGATAAGTGCCATGCATATTTTAAGCTAATAATAAGATTTCTTCTTAGAGTTAACTATAAGACATCTATTATTAGAGCACTTGCATGTGTGCATGTTATTGTAAAGGCACATGGCTAGTATCAGCATGTGACATATTTTGAGAAGTGCATGGGTGGTGAAGGAAAATTCCCCACCTTCATAAATATATATTAGACTGCATAGTTTAGTATTATTGAATTATTGTAGAGATATGTTGTTAGTTTTAACGCGCACATGAATCATGGAGATACTTTAGAGTGTATGAAGCTTCGTCTTTTTCAGTATTTATGAAATGGATTATATTGGCTATATAATGGTGTTTTACATAATCAATCTAGTTCAAGTATGATTAATCTTATTATAGTCATTTTTAGTTCATGGTTCTTTAAGATCTAGATCTGGTTTATGCACTTTGTGGAATGTTCATGTTTAGTTATGAATCTAAATATGCTTTAACGTCATCACATGAACATAATGTAAAAGAAACTCTAAGGAGGGACCTTGTACCTTTACGTGCTTTAGGTGAGAGATCATCTCAGGATGAGTGATGTACCAAAGGTGTGCTTGGGGTATTCACAGAAATTCTAGGTTGCATCACTTTTTCCTCCGACCTTTGATCTCTCAAAGCTCTCTAAACATGTTTCCTATTCGATTCATTCTTCCAAACTCGAAGAATTCTTATAGTAGGATCTTTGTTAAAGAATGACCTTCTTCTTTTCATCTTTTCAGATATCAACAAAAATTTTGATCAATAAATCTTAAGACACTTTGGCATTTACTAGAAATTTTGAACAAATATTGAGTCACCACTAAGGACTTACACGTTAGATGTGTAAAACACTCAGTAAATGACTTTTTCGATTACAAATAAATACTTGAAATCAATTAAGCTTGAAAAATCTTGGCATGCTTTGTTGGTATTTATATCCAGATCTAATAGATTTAGTGTAAATCTACGTAAATTTAGGAAATAAATTTTGATTTTGCTTATCTTTCATAAATCCTAACAAAGGATGATTTCTAGACCAAATATTTGTATCTAAACATGTCCAAACATTACCAAAGGTCGATATTTGTATGTATTTGTATAGATTTCCCCAAGAATGACATTAGATCGGTGTAGGTACCCAAATCGGTTCTCCTTGTGTAGTTGAGAAACATCATCGGGTGAATCAAGATACTTAGAAGTGTGTTGTCCTTTCTAAATTTTCCTTCTTTTTGAGAAGTTCAAAGTTGAAATTTTTGAGTCAACACCTTTTCTATTGTTCTGGTAAATTAAAAAATCAAGAAGTTGGAAAAATTTGAGTTTTTGAGTCATTTTGTGTGATTTGCGGGTCTATCAGACATTATTGTCCCATGTGTCCCAAGTTCATTCGGGCTCCCTGTCGCCAATCAACCGCTTTACTTACGAAAATCAGCCTTCTCGCCCATCGAAAATTTTTGTTCCAAATGACACAAGTTCACTCAAGCCAAATGTTCACCTTTCACTGCATCACCGGCCGCATCGCGCACTTTGCGTACTTTCATCCCTCATGTCCCAAGAACATTTGTGCATTCTTTTCCCGTGTCGCCCGTATCAGTCCAAAGTTGCTCTTTCGCATCCCTCGTGTCCCAAATCAACCAAAGGCCATCCGGCTAATTTTTCCGAATCTTTCTAGATATATTGCTTTTCAAAATTGGTAGATATGTATTTAATGCACATTTATTACCTTTCTCTCTCCTAAACGGCTATTTAATAAGCTCTCCCCCTACTCATTTTTATACACTGCTTTCTTGCTATCAATTTCTCATACCCTCACAATCGAAATTTTTGTGTGCATACCCATTCCCCCTATAATTTCACCAAGAATTCAGATTGTGACTTTGTTTTTCGGATTTCTCTCAACATGAAGATAAAATTCCGAGGTCGAAACAAGTTTCACCACTCGAGTCTATCGTTCTTGATATCGGGACAAGTGAAGTTTGTCACCTGGACTTTGGAGATTTCTGGACTAGGATGACAGACTTGAACCCCTCTCCTATGGCACAAATGATTAATGATAGTGGCTTGGCATATGCCATTGGTTTCCCAATCTCAGTGTAATGTGCAGATACGGTACTCCTGCGGTGCTCATTTCAATCTCGACTCGAGTGAACTAACGAATGTGCATGGGGAGCTCATTGCCAAGCTCGATGCTACCGCCATTGGCACTACCCTAAGGATTCCTGAAATGGACAATTCTATAGTAATCTCTCAGAACCAGGCACAGGCCCTCTTTGACCAGGACAGTGAAAAATACAAGGCAAGGGTGGCGAAGTCTTGGCTTAAAAACCCTAAAAAGGGGGTGTCCCATCTGTCCAAAGCTCTGTTTCGTGTCGATTTCAATGAGGAGCTATCAGATTTTATAATCCTATTAGCTTGGGTCATGGGCTTACCCTCTACCAATGAGTTCCATTTCTGGATGTGCCCCTTATCAACATGGTGTGTGAAGGAACTCAAAATATCAATCGAAATCATCAGCATGAACTTAGCAGAGCAGCTGTCCAATGTACAACAAACCAAGAAGTTTTACATGACTTCATATCTGATGTATACCCTAGCAACATCAAGGCAATGGTTTGGATTCACATACATTGATGCTCATAAAGGTGACCCTATATATGCCTACTGCCCTCAATTCACCCTAGACACTAGCAATCGCAACTTCAGGAGGGTGAATGATGCTTTCACCATGTACATTGTAAGGATTCTAGAGAGTGACACTACAAGGAGGTTCTCAGATGAAGCCATGAGCCTAATAGCAAAGTACGGTGCTTACTTCATCCAATTTAGAAAATTCTCCTATATCAGGCTAGCGCTTTATGAGAGCACCCCTCTCAAGCTCCCTATGTTCTGTAATGATAAAATGGCCTTGATAGAGATATGCAGGAAATTGGACAAGTTACACAGAACCTGCAGGGATAAGAAAATTACTGGTCTACACTTCACTATATCTTTGGGAAAATACACTTGCAAGATGGCTCTAGATGCACGTAACATAGAGAGAGCCCTAACTCGCATCACTGTCCATTTCTTCAGGCCAAGAACTTGTTTTGACATGAATAAATTTATTGAACAGAACCTCAAAATCAATTACCATCATCGAGAAGACACAGAAGACTATTGGGCTGACTGTGCTGATGATTTTGAGGCAAGAAGGAGACATTATGATAGGTTTTCTCTCCAACTGATTCAAGAGCTTGACTTGTATCAAGTTCCTGAAGGACTTCAGGATGACAATTCCGACCTATTTTCATATGAATATGACAACTTGGTCAAACACACTCCCTTGGAGGATTTGGATTGGTTCAAAAAGGAGAAGGATGATCTGGCTGAAATCTTAGCCCCTGTCCTAGTAAGAACCAAAATCTGGTTTGACAGGAGAGTTCGTGAGCTTAGAAGGCATTCAGGTGAGTCCTCCTCCAAGGATACTTCAACACCAAGGAAGGAGGCATTGACACCCAGTTCGGAAGCACCTGTACAGACCCCTCCTGCCTCATCAACTAAAGGTCCTACATCCTCCACTCCTTCCTCATCCACCCAAGTATACCAGAAGAAAATCAAGGAAGTCAAGAAGGAGCCTATTGAAGAAGATCCCCTGATGAAGCATTTAGAATTGCCCTCAGGACCAGAGAACATTATTGTTCTTAGTGAAAGTGAAGAGAGTGAAGTGCCAGTCTCCATAGGTGCTCCAGAAGCCCCAATGGATAAAGAGAAGGAAGTTCAAAGCACCGAGCTCCCGAGCACCATTGACTCCTCTGCACTAGAAGCCCCAAGTGTCCCACTCATATCTCAGCTAGAGGCAATAGCAGTGCACACTTTGAGTGCCATGAGTTCTCTTTCTCTTGGTCCTCTTGCCCCACCTTCTTCTTCCTCCTCCTCTTTTGCATGGGTACAACCTTTCATTGATAGTAGGAAGAGAAAGTCTTCCTCCCAAATCTCAAGACCCAATTTTGATGTTGTGGCGGCCTTATTAGGCACTACCCCTCCTACTCCTGCCAAGAAGGCCAAGACCACCTCTAGAATAGTATCTGATGCTCAGGGCCAGTAATTCCTAGAGATAGCCAAGCCCAAAGTTGATAAGCCAGAGCAAAATTTGCAAGCATCTGATCTAGAGCTCTCAAGGATCCCCATAGGAGATTCCACCCCTGAAGGTAAGATTCACAATCTTCAAGAAACAGTCACCAGGGTCATTGGGAGAGTTGAAAAGGGGTAACAAACTATAGATCAGTTGGAAGAGAAGGTCACGTTCTCACGGTTTCATCAAGTCACCACAGTACAAAGATAAAGTTTTGGACCCCACCCCACTGACTACTCTTCCACCACTTGTGATCCTCAGCCAAGATGAAGTCCAGAGTATCAAATATATACACAGATATTCCATCTATGGAAGGTCTATGGAGGTCATGGTGGATGATATGCTCATTACAGGGTTGAATTTCATTGGTGAATCCTTCAAACTCAATGAGAAGGTGAATAATCTGCAATAGAAACTCTCCTCCACCATTGGAAATATAGATAAAGAGCTCAAACTCTGGAGCAGTTGTATAGTAGACCTTCACCTTATGGGGCAGGCTGATGAAAATATTTTAATGGCAAGCAAGGTCTTTGATGATGCAAAAGATAACTTGTCAAAATCATGGGTATACAGTGTGGAGTGGAAAATCAAGGTGCTGGAGGAGGCTTTGGGAGAATTGAAAAATAGCTGGAAGAAGGGTGAGGCCTTCAAGACATTGGTGGTATCTACTTTCAAGGATATACATTGTCATCTCCAGGATGAGACCTCAGGTGTGCCTCTCTCCTTGCAGGAAATTAAAGCTCAATTCAGAGCTTTTGTCAAAGGAAATCTGTTTAAGGAGGATTCCATCACCAAGGAGAAGATGAAAGAAATCTGCTCTCTCTAGTCTGCTATTGAAGAAGCAAGTAAAGATTACCATACACACGTCGAATTTGACAAATAGATGGAGAAGTGTCTCATATTTTGGACTCAGTCCATGGCCAACACATCAGTTCCACGTGGTAGAGACATAGTTGAGGCATTAAAAAGGTTTAGATAGCGGATCCTCAAATCAGTGGGTCCTCCTCAGTCATGAACACTTGTCTTTTCCTCCTGACTTTTCTCCCTTCTTTCCTTCTTTATCTCGGATTCTTTGTAATCAGGTTGGGGTGTTGCATTTGGCAACCCTTTTAATTAAACATTAATTAAAAGAGGTAGTTACCAAGGGTCACTGATTTGTAAAACTATATAATGGTCTCTCTTCGCCATTTTGAAGGGGTAACTTGAATTATTTTTGAACGTGTAAGAAATAGCAAAGTAATCAATACAAAAGGATCTTCTTTCTTTGTCCATCTCGATTCTTTTATTCACAAGCTACTTGTCGAATATTGTTAGATCATTTGTCTGTATATGCTTTGAGAAGCTTTGTATTCTTGTAGATGTTATTTATGGAACTGTGTGTCTTTTCAAATTTCATCTTATTAATTCGAGTACAAATGATCTTATTCCAATTCACTATATTCTTGCGCATAAGGAATTATTTTGTCATATATAATTCTGGAGAATGCTTTTTACTCCCACATCTTCATTCCTCTGTACTTTTGTGATTGATGATCTATTAAAAATGCTTTCATGATATCCAAGTTCCATGGTAAAACTATGCTCTGTACATATGTAAATAAGTTTTGCTTTTGAATAAGGGAACCTCTCCCACTAAAGAGGAGGGACTTCTTGTCCCCTAACTGTTGTTCTTCTTGAAGTCCTTTTTGACGACCAACAATTTTTGGCAACTCCGCTGGGGATCGTTTTCCAGTTCCATAACCATTTATTGATCATTCTTGATCTGGCAACTCCACGTTTTACTCGAGGGAGAAGGGCCCTTGGTATTGAAGATTCTCAGTTTCAGCTTTTGGAACAGCAGGGTTTTCCTTTCCCTTCAATAGGAAGAAATAGAAGAGCTCGTTCAACAAGCACTCCTCCTGTCAAAAATAGAACCCCTACGGGTGGTATTCCTTCAGAGCAACTCAGTCCTAATCTCTAAGCTTTGATTCTTGCTGGTGTTTCAGTTCCCCTTCAAGCCATTTTTCCAAGAATGGCGATACCATTGCCTTGGGGCCATCATGTTGGGCCTCTCACCCTTCCTCAGCCTTTGCATGAGTTACCCAGAGGTAACCGGAAGAACTTTCCCAAATTCAGAGGTGATGGTAAGGTACATCCTAATGAGCATATCGTGGCCTTCATAGTTGCATGTGGAGTTCTGGGAGTTGAACATGAAGATGTCTCAGTGAGGATTTTTGTTGAGACTTTACAAGATAATGCAGTGATTGGTTCTATCACCTTCCAGCTAGAGCTATCACTAGCTGGAACACAATGAGAGAAAGGTTTGAGAATCGTTTCAAACCGGCGGAAGACGTGCATGCTTTGTTGGCCCAAATTTCTCAAATAAAGAAGGAATCACAAGAGCCCATGAGAGAATTTATAGCTTGTTTCAACAAGTTGATTAACAAAATCTGCCACGACACTCAACCTGTAGATCAAATCCAAAAATGCTTCTTCTTGAATGCCCAATTGCCGGAAGTTAGTTATGCATTGAGAAGAGCTAATCTTGTAACATTGGCCGAGGATCAAACTCTTGTTGTTAGTGTCAAAGATGATTTAATCATGTCAGGGAAGTTGAGAAGAGATCCTTCTAAATCTAGGTCTTCTTCTTCCTCCTCTTCCACTCCTGGGCCTAATACTGATCCATTAGTACAAAAACTTGCAAATGATCTCATCGCCATTAAGAAACAATTGCCCCAGCACGCCCCTATACAGATGTTCTAAGGAGGAATTTTCAGCCCAGAAATCATTTGCCTACTTCTCAAACAAGGCTAGCACTTGAAGGACCTCCTATTAAAGTCCCTGTTAATGTAACCTGTGAAGTTGAAGAGCCGAGGATGAAGAAGTTAGTGAAGATTGTGAAGAATTTGTTGAAGAGGTCGATGAAGAAGCAAAGGAACTTGAGAGATCTCGAGTTAATTTCTTCACTACTGAAGGTGTTGATGAAGAAGATGATTATGACGAAGTAGTAGCAGACATGAATAGTGAATCATACGCTATCATGACTCGAGAGCGAGATAAACAAAAAGAGAAAGTGATGCAGCCTCCTAAAATATCTAAGGAGCATCGACAACTATCCCTCAGTAATTGCAAAAAGAGGATCTCCTATCCCCATTATGACCACATCAAAGGTGAGTCCTCACACCCATTACGCTACTCTTGAAGTTACTTCTTTTTCAACTCCTAAAACTGATAAACCTAAGGTTCCGAGTGATGATAGCCAATCCACTTCTAGGTCTTTCGATATCATTGATCACCTGAGAAAGACCAGGGTTCAAATCTCAGAGGTTGAGTATTATCAAACCCATCCCAAGGCTTTTGCTAAAATGTTTCACTTTGTCAATTCTCATTCCAAAACTACCTCTAAAGTTCTTTTACCCACTCCATCTTCTGCACCACAACCCAATATGGTATCCACTTTGTCACCTCACCCAATGACAAGATCAAACCATTCTATGTGACCCTCCTTATAGCCGGCCATAGAATCAGCAACTGTGTCATAGACTCAGGGGCATCAGACAATGTAATGCCTGCTAAAGTAGCCCATGCCTTAGGCTTAACTCTCACATGCACTTATGGGTCTTGCTATTCTATGGAGAGTAAGGAAGTGCCCCTAATCGGAAGAATTAAAGATGCACAAGTAGCTTTTGCTACTTTTCCTGAGAAGAAAGTTTTGGCTACTATCCTAGTAGCAGACATTCCTCCTTCATATGGAATGTTGCTAAGTAGGAACTTCTGTAAGGATGTGGGTGGAGAAATTCAAATGGATTGGTCACATGCCCTCATACCTGTTAATGGGAAAATGAAGAAGTTGTTGCCTGAGAAGCAATCTGAGTATATTGTACAAAAATAGATGATCCCAAAGCACAAATACTTTATGAGGATATGGGGCATGGCAACTATATGATTATGTCTCCAGAGGAAATCCAACTCCCCAAAATATCACTTGAGGATCCTAATGGTGTTTGGATATTAGAGTTTGATGGAAGTTGTTCCTCAGTTGGTTCTGGAGCTGGCATAGTATTGGTGTCCCCGAGGGAAAGGTCTGTCCTTTCTCATTCAAGTTACAATTTGAAAATACTAATAATACAACAGAGTATGAAGCTCTCATTCTTGGGCTTCATGTGGCAAAAGAAAAGGGTGTGAAGAATCTTCTAGCTCGTGGAGATGCAGAGCTGATTGTCAAGCAAGTTAGAAACCTTTTCCAGGTAAAGAATAGAAGGTTGAAACATTATAGGAATCAGGTTTGGGACTCTATTGAATTTCTTGATGCCTTCTCCATCGAAGTAGTGCCTAGGGAGGAGAACACCAGGGCTGATTCACTAGCAGTCTCAGGGTCATTACTGATACCTCATCCTGACTTCTCTCAAGATAAGTTTACCATTGAAATGATCCATAGGCCCAGTGCACCTGATAATGCAAGTAACTGGCAAGTTTTCAATGATGATCAACATTTGCTTTCTTTCTTAGAACTCGGGGATAACTTTGAACAATTGTACTTTGAAGGAAGTGACAATTTGCCTCGTGAAAGTGTGCCTTCCAATAAAGAAGATGTCAAAGAAGAAGAGACAGATCAAGATGGATGTATCAAACTCAAAGGGAACAAGATTCCAAAAGGACTGGTGAGTTTAGAAGATTTTTTTGACAAACATGACAAGTATGTGAAGTTTAAAGCTTCTACTGGATCACAACAATTAGCTGAATATGATAAAACTAATATTGGGAGTTCTATTGACCCTAAACTCGTGAACATTGGAAAATGTTGCACACCAGAAGAAAAGAAGAAAGTAATTAATCTTTTAAGGAAGTATAAAGATGTTCTTGCTTATTCCTATGAGGATTTAAAAGCTTTTCAACCAAAGGAGATGTAGCATTTCATCCCTCTCAAACTTGGGATTAAGCCTTTCAGACAAAAATAGAGGCAATACAATCCTAAGATAGCTGACACCATCTTTCAGGAAATACAGAACTTATTAAAAGCCAAGATCATTTTTCCTATCCACCATTCAACATGGATTGCCAACATTGTGCCTGTTAGGAAGAAAAATGGTGAGATTTGTATTTGTGTTAACTTCAGAAATCTGAATCAAGCTTCTTTAAAGGACAACTATCCTTTGCCCATGATGGATCAAGTCTTACAAGTCAGAACAAGATTTGAAATGTTGTCTATGCTTGATGGCTTCTCAAGATATAATCAGGTAGAGGTTAATACCGCAGATCAACACAAAACGGCCTTCACTACCCCTTGGGGTACCTTTTCCTACAAAAGGATGCCTTTTGGGCTCATTAATGCTAGTACCACTTTTCAGAGAGCTATGGACTTGGCCTTTGGAAGTTTGAAAGGGAAGTGTATTGTTGTATACCTTGATGACTTGACCGTATTTTCCAAAACAAGGGCAGACCATTTTCAGCATCTAGAAATAGTTCTTTTGAAATGTAGAGAACATGGGATCTCTTTAAATCCTAAGGAATCTGTCTTTTATGCCATAGAGGGAAGATTGTTAGGGCATGTTGTCTCTAAAAACGGTATAAAAATTGATCCTAAGCGAGTTCAAGCTATTCAAAGATTCCCCTTCCAACCAAAGAAGAAGGGAGTGCATTCTTTCTTTGGTAAGATTAACTTTCGAGAAGATTCATCCCCGATTTCACAGAGCTAACCACGAATATCTCCAAAATGATGAAGGAAAAACAGGACATTTGGCTGGTCTCCACGAAGGTAGAGAAGCCTTTGAAGGTATTAAAAAGGCTATTACTAGAACTCTCGTCTTAGCATGTCCAGTTTCAAGAAAAGATTTTATTATCTATTGTTATGCCACGAGATAACACCCTAGCTGTTAATTTAACTCAAGAAGATTCTAATGATCATGAACTCCCAATTGCATTTATGATCTACATTCTAAAAAATCATGAGTTAAAATACACCATGATGGAGAAACATGCTTTTGCAAAGTGGTTAAAGTTGTCAAGCTGATTTCGTATTTATACCGATACAACCATCAAGTCCATTCTCACACAACAGAGTTTGGATCCAAGAGAGGGAACCGGGTGGCTAAGGTTCAAGAATATGGCATTGACATCGGACCAACCAAGCTTGTCTCTGGAAAAGGCCTGTGTGAACTCATCGCTGAGGGAGCTAGACATGAGTTACCAGAGGATAAAGTTGATCTTCCTACCATTCTGTTTCTTGGCTCAATTGATGAATGGTATGCTGATATCACACACTTTCTCACATATGGAGAATGTCCCTCTCATTTGACTGCCAAAGAGAGGAGAGTTGTTAAGCTAAGATCAACCCAATATGTGTTGTGGGAAAATGCCTTGTTTAAGCGTGGGTTGGATGGAAGATTTCTAAAATGTGTGGACAAGGAACAACAGAGGAAGCTACTTTTGGCTTTTCATAATCAAGCATGTGGAGGGCACTACTCATCAACTGTCACTGCTCATAAGATTCTTCATGCAGGATATTATTGGCCTACCTTGTTTAAAGATGCATCAAAATGGATTGATAAATGTGAAGCTTGTCAGACCTTCATGGGTAGACCCAAGTTGGCTTCTTTTCCCCTTAAACCAGTTGTGATCGAAGAGCCTTTTCAACAATGGGGTTTATATTTCATTGGAACACTTAATCCCTCTTCTAGTGCTAGTCACACCCACGTATTAACTGCCACAGATTATTTTACTAAGTGGGTGGAAGCCATTCCATAAAAATACCACTTGAAGTAGTATGCAATTTTATCAAAGAAAACATCTTGGTGAGGTTTGGTGTACCAAACAAGATAGTGACGAATAATGATTCAAATTTTTCTTCAATTGAGATGATGGATTTTTGTTATGGATATGGTATCTCCCTGGCTCACTCCTCATATTATTATCCTCAGGGGAATGGACAAGCAGAATCAACAAACAAAAAAATGGTGGATATAATAAGGAAACTAGTTAATGAATATCAAAGGAACTGGCACAAGAAACTTTATGATGCTCTTTGGGTAGATAGAATCACACCTAAAAGATCCATCAGGATGTCCCCTTTTTAGGTAGTATATGGAGTGGAAGCTCAATTTCCAAGAATATGGATTTACCAAATTTTTGCATTTAATGAAGGCCATTGAAGACACCAGTTTCAATGATTCTTTGGATAAAAGGATCATGTACCTTTACAAATTGAATGAGGACAGGTTGAAGGTCACTAATATAATATCTGACTCACCAATAGAAAGTAAAGGCCTTGTTTGATAAAAAATCTAGATCCAAGGATTTCAAAGTTGGAGACATTGTTTTGCTGTGGGATAAAAGGCATGAACCTCGTGGCAGCCATGGCAAGTTTGATTCTCTTTGGCTCGGACCTTTCAAGATCAGACACTTTGCTGGTAAGAATTATTTTTACCTTGATTATATGGATGGTGCTTCCCTCCCACTTCCTTATAGTGGGTAGTACCTAAAATTTTTTAAGTCATAGGTGATTAGGAAGTCCTTTGTATATTCCGTATAGCGTTTGTCTTTCCCCTTCCTTTTTCTTGTTTTGGTCTGTTGTCTTCTGTATTGGTTTTCTTTTGACTCTGTGGCCCAATGGATAAGGTACTGATCTGCTTCCCATATATTTTTGAGAATTCTTTCCTTGTCTCATTCCTTTGGATTTTAGCCAAGTCATCCCTAAAGGAGCCAGCTGTTGTCCTTTCAAAATTTTCCTTCTTTTTCAGAAGTTCAAAGTTGAAATTTTTGAGTCAACGCCTTTTCTGTTGTTCTGGTAAAGGAAAAAATCAAGAAGTTGGAAAAATTTGAGTTTTTGAGTCATTTTGTGTGATTTGCGAGTCTGTTAGACATTTTGTCCCATGTGTCCCAAGTTCATTCGGGCTCCCTGTTCGCCGATTGGCTGCTTTACCCAAAAATCAGTCTTCTCACGGGCCCGTCGAAACTTTTTGTTCCAAATGACACAAGTTCACTCAAGCTCAATGTTCACCTTTCACCCGCATCGTGCACTTCACATACTTTTTTCCCTCATGTCCCGAGAACATTTGTGCATTATTTTCCCGCGTCGCCCACATCGGTCGAGTCACTCTTTCGCGTCCCTCGTGTCCCAAATGAACCAAAGGCCATCCGGGCTAATTTTTCCCGCTCTTTCTAAATATCTTTCTTTTTTAAATTGGTAGATGTGTATTTAATGCACATTTATTACCTTTCTCTCTCCTAAATGGCTATTTAATAAGCTCTCCCCTACGCATTTTTGCACACTACTTTCTTGCTATCAATTGCTCATACCCTCGCAATCAAAATTTCGTGTGCATACCCATTCCCCCTATAATTTTTCCATCAATTCAAATTGTGACTTTGTTTTTCAGATTGCTATCAACATGAAGATCAAATTCCAAGGTCCGAAACAAGTTTCACCACTCGAGTCTATCGTTCCCGATATCGGGGATAGTGAAGTTCATCACCTAGACTTTGGAGATTTCTGGACTAGGATGACAGACTCGAACCCCTCTCCTATGGCACAAATGATTCACGATAGTGGCTTGGCATTCACCACCGGTTTCCCAATCTCAATACAATGTGCAGATACGGTACTCACCTGCGGTGCTCATTTCAATCCCGACTCGAGCAAACTAACGAATGTGCATGGGGAGCTCATTACCAAGCTTGATGCTACCGCCATTGGCACTACCCTAAGGATTCCTGAAATGGACAATTCTATAGTAATCTCTCAGAACCAGGCACAGGCCCTCTTTGACTAGGACAGTGAAAAATACAAGGCAAGGGTGGTGAAGTCTTGGCTTAAAAACCCTAAAAAGGGGCGTCCCATCTGATCCAAAGCTTTGTTTCATGCCGATTTCAATGAGGAGCTGTCAAATTTTATAATCCTATTAGCTCAGGTCATGGGCTTACCCTCTACCAACGAGTTCCATTTCTAGATGTGCCCCCTTATCAACATGGTGTGTGAAGGAACTCAGAATATCAACTGGGTAGAAATCATCAACATGAACTTAGCAGAGCAACTATCCAATGTATAGCAAACCAAAAAGTTTTAAATGACATCATATCTGATGTATACCCTAGCAACATCAAGGTAATGGTTTGGATTCACATACATTGATGCTCATAAAGGTGACCCTATATATGCCTACTACCCTCAATTCACCCTGGACACTAGCAATCACAACTTCAAGAGGGTGAATGATGCTTTCACCATGTACATTGTAAGGCTTCTGAGAGCGACACTGCAAGGAGGTTCTCGGATGAAGCCATGAGCCTAATAGAAAAGTACGGTGCTTACTTCATCCAATTCAGAAAATTCTCCTATATCAGGCTAACAGGCTATGAGAGCACCCTTCTCAAGCTCCCTATGTTCTGCAATGATAAAATGGCCTTCATAGAGATATGCAGGAAATTGGACAAGTTACACAGAACCTGCAGGGATAAGAAAATTACTGGTCTATACTTTCCTATATCTTTGGGAAACTACACCTGCAAGACGGGTCTAGATGCACAGAACATAGAGAGAGCCCTAGCTCCCATCATTATCCATTTCTTCAGGCCAAGAACTTGTTTTAACTTAAAGAAATTTATTGAACATAACCTCAAAATCAATTACCATCATCGGGTAGACACGAGGAAGACTATTGGGCCGATGTCTTTGATGATTTTGAGGCAAGAAGGAGACATTATGGTAGGTTTTCTCTCAACTCGATTCAAGAGCTTGACTTGTATCAAGTTCTTGAAGGACTTTAGGATGACAATTCCAACCTATTTTCATATGAATATGACAACTTAGTCAAACACACTCCCTTGGAGGATTTGGATTGGTTCAAAAAGGAGAAGGATGATCTGGCTGAAATCTTAGCCCATGTCCTAGTAAGAACCAAAATCTAGTTTGACACGATAGTTCATGAGTTTAGAAGGCATTCGGTGAGTCCTCCTCCATGTTTACTTCAACACCAAGGAAGGAGGCATTGACACCCGCCTGAAGCACTGTATAGACCCGTCCCCGCCTCATCAACTAAAGGTCCTACATCCGCCACTCCTTTCCCATCCACCCAAGTATATCAGAAGAAAATCAAGGAAGTCAAGAAGGAGCCTATTGAAGAAGATCCCCTGACAAAGCATTAAGAATTTCCCTCAGGGCTAGAGAACATTATTGTTCTTAGTGAAAGCAAAGAGAGTGAAGTACCAGTCTCCATAGGCACTCCAGAAGCCCCAATGGATAAAGAGAAGGAAGTTCAAATCATCGAGCTCCCAAGCACCATTGACTCCTCTGCACTAGAAGCCCCGAGTGTCCCACTCATATCTCAGCTAGAGGCAATAGCAAAGTGCACACTTTGAGTGCCATGATTTCTCTTTCTCTTGGTCCTCTTGCCCCGCCTTCTTCTTCCTCCTCCTCTTTTGCATGGGTACAACCTTTCGTTGATAGTAGGAAGAGAAATTCTTCCTCCCAAATCTCAGGACCCAATTTTGATGCTATGGTGGCCTTATTGGGCACTACCCCTCCTACTCCTACCAAGAAGGCCAAGACCACCTCTAGAATAGCATCTGATGCTCAGGGCCAGCAATTCCTAGAGATAGCCAAGTGCAAAGTTGATAAGCCAAAGCAGGGATTTGCAAGCATCTAATGTAGAGCTCTCAAGGATCCCCATAGGAGAGTCCACCCCTGAAGGTGAGATTCACAATCTTCAAGAAACAGTCACTGTGGTCATTGGGAGTGTTGAAAAGGGACAAAAAATGATAGAGTAGCCGGGAAGAGCAGTGCTCGTGTTCTCACAGTTTCATCAAGTCACTCATGTTGTACAAAGATAAAGTTTTGGACCCCACCCCACTGACTACTCTTCCACCACTTGTGATTCTCAGCCAAGATGAAGTCCAGAGTATCAAATATATACACAGATATTCCATCTATGGAAGGGCTATGGAGGCCATGGTGGATGATATGCTCGTTACAGGGTTGAATTTCATTAGTGAATCCTTCAAACTCAATGAGAAGGTGAATAATCTGTAACAGAAACTCTCCTCCACCATTGGAAATATAGATAAAGAGCTCAAACTCTGGAGCAGTTGTATAGTAGACCTTCGCCTTATGGGGTAGGCTAATGAAAATATTTTAATGGCAAGCAAGGTCTTTGATGATGCAAAAGATAACTTGTCAAAATCATGGGTATACAGTGTGGAGTGGAAAATCAAGGTGCTGGAAGAGGCTTTGGGAGAATTGAAAAATAGCTGGAAGAGGGGTGAGGCCTTCAAGACATTGGTGGTATCTACTTTCAAGGATATACATTGTCATCTCCAGGATGAGACCTCAGGTGTGCCTCTCTCCTTGCAGGAAATTAAAGCTCAATTCAGAGCTTTTGTCAAAGGAAATCTGTTTAAGGAGGATTCCATCACCAAGGAGAAGATGAAAGAAATATGCTCTCTCCAGTCTGCTATTGAAGAAGCAAGTAAAGATTACCATACACACGTCGAATTTGACAAATAGATGGAGAATTGTCTCATATTTTGGACTCAGTCCATGGCCAACACATCAGTTCCACGTGGTAGAGACATAGCAGAGGCATTAAAAAGGTTTAGATAGCGGATCCTCAAATCGTGGGCCCTCCTCAAGCATGAACACTTGTCTTTTCCTCCCCGACTTTTCTCCCTTCTTTCCTTCTTTATCTCGAATTCTTTGTAATCGGTTGGGGTGTTGCATTTGGCAACCCTTTTAATTAAACACTACTTAAAAGAGGTAGTTACCAAGGGTAACTGATTTGTAAAACTATATAATGGTCTCTCTTCGCCATTTTGAAGGGGTAACTTGAATTATTTTTGAAAGTGTAAGAAATAGCAAAGTAATCAATACAAAAGGATCTTCTTTCTTTGTCCATCTGATTCTTTTATTCACAAGCTACTTGTCGAATATTGTTAGATCATTTGTCCGTATATCTTTGAGAAGCTTTGTATTCTTGTAGATGTTATTTATGAAACTGTGTGTATTTTCAAATTTCATCTTATTAATTCGAGTACAAATGATCTTATTCCAATTCACTATATTCTGGCACGCATAAGGAATTATTTTGTCATATATAATTCTGGAGAATGCTTTTTTACTCCCACATCTTCATTCCTCTGTACTTTTGTCATTGATGATCTATTAAAAATGCTTTCATAATATCCAAGTTCCATGGTAAAACTATGCTCAATACATATGTAAATAAGTTTTGCTTTTGAATAAGGGAACCTCTTTCACTCAAGAGGAGGGACCTCTTGTCCCTAGCTATTATTCTTCTTGAAGTCCTTTTTGACGACCAACAAATTGAATAGACAATAATTTACATCATTTTTAGTCGGGAACAATCTAGCTAAATCTTTATTACTCAAGCTCAAATAAGTTCAATAGCACCATGTTTAAGGGCTTGACCTAACCTTACTACTTTAGGTTCTACCTTCAGCCGGGGTGAGAGGACCATGTTGTGGTCTATATTTGTAGTGGAAATGATTATATCATCATTCTTTGGCACTCCTTTGTGAATCAATTGAGAAATCACCTTGGGAAGACATGGTCAGGTTGATAGAGTCTAACTCTCACGAGTGTCACTTTAGACAATGTAGATGTCTCCTAAAATAAGGCTCGAGACCACTAATGACAACAATGAAAACATCTTGTTTCTACATATTTTGGATTTAATTAGACAAACGTTGGTGGTTCGTAAGATTTATCGATTAGGAATGTATTGTGTTGGGGATTTAAGCGGGATAAATTTATTATACCAAATTCTTAAGAGATTTTAGCAAATATTGGAAGATCAATCTGAGAACACTTCAATTATCTAATAATGAACCTTCAACTAGAATATACTCAATGAAACATCAGATATCCTTGATATGTCATGCCTAAGATACACGCAAAGACTTATAAACAACCTTAATCAACCAGATGAAACATTATGAATTTAAAAATTTGTATTGCACAATGAGATCAAATCTCTTCTCACAAATTCAATTGTAATTACCATGATTCCACCGGAAGGACAAGGTCTTGTGTGACTCGGAGGGATTCTTAATATAAAATTGCAATAAGAACATGAATAACTTCTTTAAAATATTTCAAACTTGGAACATACACAACACTACTCAAAATCAAACAAAATTAACCCAAAACTTAAAAAATTGATCGTGAGGGAAAGCTTTATTCACAGTCTCAATGCTCATCAATGGTTTTACACTTTAACCATCTTGACATGATATAATTTAGAAGCTAAAGAGATTAACAAATTTATCAAGAAAATTCTCAAAAAAATGGTTTCTCTCAATTTTTCTCCTCTTTTGAAACTCTCGGAAAATATTAACCCCCTTTATGCAAGAGCATTCTCACCGCATTTATACAATTTCACCCACTCGTACATTCTCTTTTCCCCAAAAAAATGAATCTCAAATAAAATATTCCCTTTATAGTATATAGTTTATTTTATTACATTTCACCTCATGTTTGTTAGGTGGAGACTTTATGAACTAACCATGTTTTTTACTTACTTACACACATGATTAGGATGCCCCGCCATCTCTTTTGGAAGTTTTTTTATCATTTCTTTCCTTTTTGCATGCAAGACATCACCCTTTAATAATTCTCGGGCACTTCCCATAAGGATTTATGTGACATACAATCTTTTTCATTCTTTGATAACTAGCCTCAAACAATACATACTTGTGTTTGTGTCTTTTAGAACTAATTATCCCCTCATGGATCCTTTCAAATCAATCAAACTTTCCCCATTTGTGCGATTCCAACCTCTTTCAAATATAGTTCTTTCATGTGAGATGAGTGTAAATATTTCTTCAATTGATGGCAGTGATTCTACTCTTCCCACTTATCTACGCCATTTTTAATTATAAATTCAGCTATACCTTCATTAAATGTGCACTCCTTTTCATTTCCATACTTGAAATGTTGTTGTGAATCTTTTACTTGGTGCAATGGTGAAAGTAATTGTGGCAGCGAGTTTGAAAGAAATTTACTCAGAGGATTTGAACCAAATATTTGATCCAACTGGCCCGATGACGTGTTTGTCGTGGCTTAATTTGAGATTACGGACCCGGGGGATAGCGAAAGGGCCTTTGACCTATCGGGAGTTTGAATTTCCCTCATCCCGAGATCATTAGGATCAATCCCGTCTTCTCCACCTTTGAGTCAATTTACTTTCATCTCTTTCGTTAGGAGCACCAAAATCTCTAGAAGATTTGAAAAATTATGGATTCAAAAGAGACATTCCTTGATGGGGGTGATAGATTATAAATTTCCCTTCCTATGTGATGAGAATTTTGTATTGAAAGATATTCCCAAGGAGTCCTATGTTCTCTATGACAAAACCTCCATTTATACAATGTCCACCATTTCTCATAAAGTGGTTGAATGGAGTGGAGAATCACTCTTCTAGTATAAGGGTAGGTAAGTTCGGTGTCACCCCTACCATCACCCTTGGGAAAGAAGGGGGAAAACAAGACCCTAAATTCCAATCATCAACCCGGACGAAGAGGAAGTGGGGCCTTCATCTTCTCATTGTTCTAAAGCATCATTATCTTCCACGATGGAGGGTAGAGGCAAATCCACTCTCCAACCTACAATTCATCCAGTGAAATGGGCTCACTTGATGGAGCATTCATTATTAGGAACTCAGCCTTTTCCTTTACCCAGAGAGAACTTCCACCCCTCATAAGGAGGCGGAAGGGTGGGTTTATCTCCAAATCTCATGTTTCATTCGATCCTAAGGGAACATTTCTTGTTCTTCTTCCCATTCCATATGCTCCTTCCCAACCTATTCCTGATCGGTCAACCCCTTAAAAGTCAAAAGGGAAGGCACCATTTCCTTCTGGTGGCTCAGACCTTCTAGAATGGGTATCTTCCTATGAGAAGAATATTGAGCTGATGGGAATTTTGGATGGTCCTCGATCGATTTGTTGATTCATTGATGAGCATGGGGATGTCTTGGAACCTAGTAGGGTTAGTTTTATTTTCTCATATTACTAAATACCCGGAAGAATTTTCTCATAGGAATAATAAGCTATTGATAAAAATTCTCCCATTCTCATAAGAGTTTAGAGAAAAAGGATGAATAATTAAAATGTATTTCTCTTTGTGTATCCTTAAAAATGTATATATTTTTCCATAGTAGGGGCCCCTATAAAATCCCCTTTTTCATTCAATTTTGATTTATGTATACAAGCAATGAGCAATAGATAATTAGAATTGAAATGAGATGGAAGGAAATTTTCAAAGAAAAACAGGCCATAAGCCTTTTCATCAAGCTTCACATCTCGCATCTTTATCTTCCTTCTTCCAGCCTACAAATTTTTAATAAACCTCCATATTGATCCCATGCTCCATTTACATTTCTTTGACTTCAGTTGTAACTCTATGATTCTTTTGATCTTATAATGGTGTCCACAATTATATTAACTTGTTGTCTTTTTGTCTTCACTTAAGAGCCTTGACTCTATTTTTTCCACGCTTTAAAATCCGCATGCCTCGGGACCCAAAACTGCATTAAATTTTTCCCAAATATTGAGTCCCTTTCCAGGTTTGTTTGGCTCTTCTTTCCAGAGGTGGCCACTTCGTATGACACGTGGAGGCCTCACACATATTTTATTCTTCCTTCTTTCTCTATTTTCTGAATGAGTGCTCGGTAGACAAGTGGATGCTTGAGAGTCTTTCTTTCTTGCTTTGACACTTTCAACCATATTTGGGTTGTCTCGTCACACCTCGCCACATGGTTGGCCCTCGCTTCATGAGAATTTTTAATTCTTTACACCTTTCCAAAGATGAGCCAGAGGGACACGTGGACACCTCCTATGTTTGGTTTCATTCTATAAAAATTAAGTTCCACGAAGCACAAAAGAATAACAGGAGGATAAAAGGGGTCAATTTTCAAAATATTTATAGGGACAACATAATTACTACATCCTTTATCTGAAAAAAGAGGATTCATACCCTAAACATACGACTCACATTTTTGTCCAACATAATCCTTATCTTGAGCATACATTTTAAAACACGGGCGACCGAGACAACATAATTTTTTTGAAAGGCATGCACAAGACAAAGCGGTGATATCATTTTGAGCACCAACACCGGCTCTGACTTAGGGATGGGCACCCCTCGTGGGTGCCACAAGAACCACACAAACCCAAATCAAATAGAGAAAGTGCCTAACATTCATTAGGCTACAGAGTCAACACACATATCTTTTTAGATAGAAAGGAAATCATTTCCAAAAAAATAATTTAGACATCTAGGAAATTGACCACCGTAAGCCAGAAAATGAAAAGGGAAACAAAAAAAAATACAAACAAACAAAACAAATAAAAATGATTATACATTGTACAATGATGTGTACCTCCTTTAAAAGTATTCCAGAAATGTTTCATATGCCTATCATTAACAAAAATTTTAGTAGTTCACCATCCAGGTCCTTTAGGAAAAAGGTGTGCTCACCAATTCTAATATCAATAGAATAAGGGCTCATCTATAAAGCATCAAATTTACCATTTTTTCCTTTGTCCTCCTCCCTTATTTCCCAAAGTAATACCACATATCCAACATTGAAAACTCTAGAGGTCACCTTTTTATCAAAAAATTTCTTGAGTCTCTCCCTGAACCTAAGGTGCCTCTGATGGGACTCCCTTCTTACCTCATCCAATTACATTATTTGACTAATCCTTGCATCATAAGGGATAACCTCTTCATCCTCAATACTCTAAATGAACCGGTAAGATGATAATTGCATGTGTAGGGAAGAAGGGATTGGACTCCATAAACTAGTTTGAATGGGCTCTTTCCAAAGAGCTCTCTTAGCGTTGATTATGTCTTCCCAAACATAAAACATTAACTTCTCATCCCATCACCTTCTATTAACCTCTAATGTTCTTCTAATTATTTTCAGCAAATTTTTATTACTTGATTCATCATGTCCATTACCCTGAGGGTTATAGTTAGATGCATATGTTAGGCTTATCCCATACTCTTGACACATGGCCACTAATGGTTTAGCTTGAAATCTCATGGCATTGTCGGCGAGTATCTTTGTAGGTATTCCAAACCTACAATTTATATGATTTAAAATAAAGTCCATAACAACCTAATGAGTCACTTTCTTAGTAGGGATAGCCTCAACCCATTTGATGAAATAATCAGTGGCCACCAATATCCATCTGTGGCTTACATTTGAAGGATCTGATATAACCCCAATAAAATCCATACCCCATTTCTTAAAAAGGGCTTCAATTGACACTTTGGTTGTAAAGGGAGAGTACCAAGCCTTCATTATTCCTGAAAATATCTCGACAACTTTAACATTTCCTTACCAACAAGGTTGTGTCCTTAAAGAGTGTGGGCCACCAATATCCTACCCTCAAAATCTTATGAGTAGTTACCCTTCGATTATAAACCTTAAACCTTATTATGTATTACTACTCATAAGATTTTGGGAGCTTCATATTATGTAATAAACCTTAAAAGAGCCCCTTCGGATTCTTCATGTTGGCAATATTCTTCAAAAAAACCTTAAATCTGAAATCAATTTGGGAGCTTCATATTATGTAATAAACCTTATAAGAGCCCCTTCAGATTCTTCCATGCCATCCTGTAATTAGTGATAATATACTTTTTGTGGCTATCTTGAGTGTCCATTTCTTATTTTTATCCAAATGCACCAAACACTTCAAATTTATGAGGTAAAATATGATGTCCTTGTACCATGTAGAATTAGTTAATTTCTCATGGAAATCTATATTTCCCTCAACTTAATTTACTTCCATCACTTGCATATTGCTTTCTACAAATAATTTTTCTAGGCCTAGACCTCTAACCAACTTAGTGGTCTGAATGTCCATTTCATATTCCTACAATTTATTCACCCATCAACATCTTTTACTAGAGGCTTCCATTTCAGACAAGATGTCCTTAACCATCATATTAGGAACATAAGCTATAATCTTGGAGCTTAAAATATACGGCCTAAAAATTTTGTTTCTCTAATCAAGGAAAAAGCCTACTTTTCCATGATGGTGTATTTCAATTCACTCCATGCAATGCTTTATTAAAAATGGTAATTGGCCTTTCATTTCCCTCCTCATCCTTTTGAAATAGTACTTGATGCAATGGTATTTTTAGACGCAAAAGAAAAAAATTTGAAAGGCCTTTTTGTAGTCAAGGGCTGCTAAAAGAGGAGCATTCTTTAATGCTTCCATGATTCCCCGTGAAAGCTTGGACATCTTCTTTCTACCATTTAATAATTTGATCCTTCTTCAAACATATTTTTATCGGGATAGTCATTTCAAAAAAGTTGGGAATGAATATCCCGATAAAGTTTATCTGCCAAAGAATGATTAGATCGCTTTCTTGTTTTTGGGAATAGGAACCCTATCAATAGTTTCCACTCTCTCATGATCAATCATGACCCCCTCCTTCGATATAATGTGTCCCAACAACTTATATTTCTAAACTCCAAAAAGGCATTTCTTCAAATTCAAGGAAATCCCATATTCTCTTCATCTCGAGAAACATCTTCTCCAAGTGCCCCAAATGGTCATTTATTTTCTTGGAAAATATTGTTATATCAGCATGATATACAGCTATAAAGTCATTAATAAGTCCAGAGAAAGACACATCCATAGCTCTCTGGAAATTTGTTCCTACATTCAAGAGCCCAAAGGCATTCTAACATGACGTATGTCCTGTTGTCTTAGAAATTTGTCTTGAGGACAAATTTGGGGTTTTCCTCACCAACACTATGGGAATCTAAGTCCCTCTACTTTGAATGGTGCAGCTGCCATATTATGCATGTAAAACAGGTGGATTCAATGGTGGTTTTTCAACCAGAGATCCATAGGGGCACTCCACTGACCCTATGGAAAAGCCTGCAATTTCTTGCTAGGACAGAAATTGGTCTGAGAGTGGGAAAGGGAGTGGGAATGAAGGCAAGAAGATCAATGATGTAGGTAGAATATCAGATGCCTGCATACATTGATCAGAAAGTTCACCACATGCATTTAATTGGAAGAAGAACAAATTTGTAAACCCTAGCTACAAAACCAAACAAAACACATTGGTCACAAAGTACCAATTCATTTATCCATCAAAAGGACTTAAAATTCCTTCTTTTCTTATTGCAGCCAAAGCAGAAACTTGTACAATGAATGGAAAACAGAAGAAAATTGCAAAGAAGGAAGAATAGAAGAAGATTGACTATCATTTTTGTCCTTTGTTCGCAAAACACATTTACAGTCTCCAAATTCAATTGCCAACCCTTACAATGACTTTCGAGCCCGTGTAATATCCCACAAGGGGCGGTTATAACTTCCTCAAATAGCCAAGAAGCAGTTACAAATAGATTTAATCATTCGGGTTGTTTCAAATCTTTCTTTTGCAGAGAAACGGCCATGGCGGGGAAAACCAGAATTCATAATTATAACCGTTACAAACTTTACCAGTTTGAATATGGACCATTAGATCTACCTTTGTGCCTTTGAATTTGAGCCATCCATGTGGTAGAAGGTGATTGGAGTGGCTGCGGGGAATGCCTTTTCATTTTACAACTTTTTGGAATTTTGGCAATTTGGAACAATTTTCTCCACCGCCCGCTTTGACTTTTCAACATGGACACGTGGCATCTCTTGATTGGAAATGGGGTCGCGGCTCGATTTAGAACATTTTGAACCTTTGTTGGAAAAAAGTTCAAAATCACAAAATCCTCTACCGCCCGCACTCCCGTGTTGACTTGTCAACGCTGGAAGGACACGTGGCACAATTTGATTGGCTACAGAGGTCACATTAATCTTTTTACTTTTAACCCCGAAGGCTAAAAACTTGAAATCTGTCGAAGGTCCATCGCCCACTTTGACCGGTCAATAGGGACACATGGCATCATTTCATTGGTTGTGGAGCCACGGGTAGATTCATCTTCTTTAACTTTTAAAACCAAAAGACTTAAAGTTTTAAAGTCTTCCATCGGCCCATGCCTCCGCTTTGACTTTTCAACTCAAAAATGGACACGTGTCAGCATCCTATTGGTTACGGGGCTCAAACCTTATTATTTTCTCCGCTCCACTCAGGCTCATGGATCCACCATCACCAATTACACTTTTTTTTTCAAAAAAGGGAAAAATGGAAAAGAAATCTCCTCAGCCCCGTCGGTCCACCTTGGGCAAAAAATGCAACTTAAGTCCGCCGAGCCATATCTTGCAAAATACAACGAGTTAGAATGACTTCTTTACCTTTTTGGAAAGGGGAAGAAATTTCCCATCTGATGAAGTAGGTTCCAAACATCGTTGAGCCCTTAGAAAGAACAAAAATTCAAAATACTCATATTTGACCATTTTCAAAGGGGACTAACTCAAAAATTTAGGGTTAGACTTGGAAGAATGAAGGAAATTTTGAGGGGACAACGGTCCCCAGGTGGGTAGTGAAATCGAGTCTTGAATTGTTTAGCCTTCTTAAAAACCACTTGATTGTACCCAGAGAAGCCATCCAATGTAGACAATAGTTTAGACCAGGTGACCATTTACAACATGGTATCCATGTTTGTTAATGGATAATTATCTTTGATATATGCCTTATTCAAATTTTTAAAGTCTACACACAACCTTATTGTAGACCTCAAATCTGGGTCACACTTCCTTGGTCCCCTTTTATCAGTTAACATAACGTGTTCACCTAACCATGACCCCTTTACCCCACATTCATATTAATTTAATTACTTACAATTGAATTAATGCCCATCCTCACATTATTTATTAATTTAATTACTTTAATTAAATAAATTTAAACCTCACCTAGACACCTCATCGGTGACTTATTCTTAGTCTATTAATTAACTAAGACTGTGTCTCCACTTATCTTAACCAACTGGGACTTATTCTAACTCTAAAATTAAAGTTCTAATCCCTCTCTAATAACACTCCCTCTTATCTAAGCATTAACCATCGCATGAGACCCGATGACGATAAGCAGAGCACACCAAAATAGCCAAGATATTCTATTTTTTGTAAACCTAGGATATCCCGCCTTAACCGATGTCACCCCCTAACCATCGTTGGTTACCATATATACTGATTTGGAAACCTTTTTCCCAAGCTGGTCACTTTGAGTTTTGGGAGATATATCTGCATTCAAGCATGAACCAGAGATTTTCTCAGCATCAAGAAGACAAAATACATTTATCCACATACTCAAGCAAGTACTGAGAGACTGATCTAAAGGCATTGGCATTCACGTAGCATTCCAGGAAGCACTTGTCACGGTACTAACCACCAAGTTCTTCACAGATAAACCATCACCTTCCTTCACCCAACAAGATTTCAAATACAAGTAGAGGCATTTGATTTTGCATCATCTATGTACTCACTTAATAGGTTTTTTTATCTTTTTGTTATTAGCTCTTACTCTTCCCTGTATTCCTCCATCCCCACTTTCCTTCCCATCTACCTATTCAACCACTCCCAGCCTTCTGGCTCTCCATATATATTCTTTATACCTTCTTGAGTCTTCCTCATATTATTAGGAACCCAATCATTTCCCTTCACTCTCTGTGCAATCATAGAGAATTCCAAAATTACCTTTTATCAACTTTCATCAAATTTCCCCTCACCGATGCGATTACCTTAACCATCGTTGGTTTCCTCTTTAATGGAATCGATCACCGGTGATGTTGGTTATCGTATCTCTGTTAGACTTCCATTCAATTGACATTAACACCCTTAAAACCTCACATAACCTTTCCAAATCCTAGTACCCCACCTACGACCTCACCACAAACCTTCCCCACTCTATGCAGACACGGGAGATCCTGAAACTGTTTTTGACATTCTTCCATTCCCACGAAGTCGATATTGGTCATCTCAAACCAACATCTGTCATAGCTAAATCGTCATTAGTCATACCGACCGGTGTCGGTCTCTGTGTTTGGTATATTTCCATAGACCAACAAGACTCCTAATCCCCCAAATCAACCCCACATTGCACAAGATCTTACCTGACCACTATTGACCCTCGGACCACTTGCCCACCTCTGCATCCTAACTCCGGGACCTTCATCAATTTAATTATTAAATCATCTAATTGGATTAACATTGATATTAATTTGAGATACCTAAATCAGAACACCAACATTAGATTCTTTTATTTGCATATCCATTTAATTTATATTGAATTATATATATACATATATACATATATTTGTAGATTGACATCCATCAAGGAAGTATCACACTTCTTGGATCTAGTTCACGCTTGAGAAAATACACTAACCTTTTCCTATTAACTATGTTTTTGGTCTTGCTTTGTATTTTAGGTAGTTCCTCCTAGCCAAAAGGAGCTCACACAATCAGTTTGGATCAAAAATCATATTCGCACGCACAACCTTCAACCAACAAACCACGGTATTCCTCCTTGGCCTTCTACCCTTATTTGTTTCATTAATCTACTAGAATCTGGTGAAACATTTTGGCATGCCCGGTGGGAACCATTAGGGGTAATTTTGCATTTGTTCATTCCTAGGTGAAAATTATGTGTTTAATTCCCTTTGAAAAGTATTCACATTAATTTTCTTATCTGGAATCTTATCCTTCTTTCTATTATCTAAAAACCATCATGTTTTTGGTGCTTTAAAAAGAAAACGTCTTCCTTTCTATTGCATTGCATTAGTGAAAGAGCATCCCTCTTCCTGTTCTCCATTTTCTACATCAAACGTAATTGTGGATTTGGGCTTAAAACATTTACATTTCATTATGGTTTGTTGCATTGTAGCTCACATTAATTGAGGGAAACCTATACGCTAGAAGTCATGCCCAGCTGATGGTTGACTAATTCAATCGTAGTTCACTTTGCACACTCTCTATACCAAACCACTTAAATAATTTACACATATTCTTAAACATCATCCTACCTAGAAGAAGTTGTTAATGATCACACAATCAGAGGATTGACAGTGGGCACCCAAATGGTTTCTTTGTCCAGTCATTATCTCAGAGAAAGGACTGCCCCCACAAAAACTTTACCTGAAACCATCTTTAGATCTTGGATTTTTATAGGGTACCTTGTATCAAACCAAAAAAATTGATCTATTCACAGTCAGTCCTAAATAACATAAGCTGAAACATAAAATTCACCCATAGGATTTTGTGTTTCTTAACTTTTGCTTGATTTTTGTTTTGAGTTGTGAGGTTGTGTTCTCCATTTTTATTTCTTCCTTTCACACTCCACAATTATAGTTGGTGTATTCCAAATTTTTTTGAGTGTGTTAGGGTCCATCATTACCATACTCAAGTTTCTGGGTTGGTATTTTAGTTGATCTAAGTCACTAAAATCACCTTTCTTCATCTTTTCAAATTTCACAATGACCAGTGTCGGTCCAATGACCGCCATCGGCTTACTCATCTGACCATCATCATTTTACCTAACCTTTTTCGGTTCCCTTCTTTTTGGTCATTTTACCAAAATAACACTCATCAAATTTTTTGTTCTTTCTAGGGTTTCTCAGATACATCATCATACCTCTAGACCTTTGAAATCACTATCAAATCCAGATTTTGTCTCATTTTCATCAATTATTATCACATTTATCAAACTTCTAATCATTCCACAATAACCGGTATCAGTTCCCTAATCGTCATCGGTCACCCTCTATCACCATCATTGGTTAACCCAACTACCGTTGGTTCCTATGTTTTAATTTTTAATTAAAACAATGACCAATTTTACCTCCCAAAACATATTTTCTCCATTTCCTTCTATTTTCTGTGTCATTTATAGAGATCAGATTACCAGTTCTACGCTAACTCACATGGTTTTGACTTGTAGCCAATCCAATGCCCTTGTGTTCCACGCTAGCCTTCAGCTACTCCCACCTAGCCCATCGCCACCTTCCATCCTGTCACTTATGGATCCCACTCAGTCCATTATCATCAAGCATTAGGTGATAAGGAGTTCGCAAGACTCCTTTACCGAACCCCACTTCCTTACAATACTATCTCACTCATTCCTCCACTCGTGATTCATCAGGATAGTTGGTATACGACATGCCTGTGTCCATTCCTCCTGCCCTCACCCCCACTTCCATGTCAGCTACTACTAGCTCGACATTACCTTCTTCCACCTTACCACCTGTGGTGTCCCAACTAGATGCCACATTGTCTATATCAGCTACACCTACGGCATCTATCACTTCCATGGTGTCAACCATTCCTTCATCATCCACCTTGAGCATAGCCCCATCTACACCCACCACCTCATACATACCTATTGCATCTCATCCAACCATAGTGTCGAAAACCCACACTCCTTTCCAAAATATTGTCCTCTCTATCCCGTAGTCCCTACCCCCAATTACCATGAGAGTTGTTATGTCCACCCCATCTACTTACATGTATCGCCAACAACCCCTATCTCATCTATTACCTATTTGGGATATTTTCCACCTACATCCATTCCCCCCTAGCTCTCTAATCAAACCAAAAACTCTATTTTATTCACAAGTCAATCCTAAACAAAGATAAGTTTGAAACATAAAATTCACCCATAGGATTTTATGTTTGTTAACTTTTTATTGATTCGTGTTTTGAGTTGTGAGGTTGTATTCTTCATTATTTTCTTCATTTCACTCTCCACAATCATAGTTGGTGTATTACGACTATTTCTGAGTGTGTTAGGGTCCATCATTATCATATTCAAGTTTCTGGGTTGATATTTAATCTTATCTAAGTCACAAAAGTAGAAAAAAATCCATCTTTTCAAATTTCACGATGGCCAGAGCATCGGTCCAAAGCAAACATCATCGGTTCATTCATTTGAACGTCATCGGTTTACCTAACCATTCTCGGTTACCTACTTTTTTTGGTCATTTTACCAAAAATAGCCCTCACCACATTTTCTATTCTTTTTGAGGTTCCCTAGATACATCATCATACCTCTGGGTCTTTGAAATCACTATCAAATCCAATTTTTACTTCATTTTCATCAGTTATTGCCTCATTTGCAAAGATTTTGATTTTCCACAATAACTGGTATCGGTCACCCTAACCATCATCAATTACCCTCTCACTGTCATCGGTTAACCCAACCGCTATCGGTTCCTATGTTTTTAATTTTTAATTAAAACATCAACTAGATTTACCTCCTGGAAAATATTTTATCCATTTCCTTCTATTCTTTTGTGTCATTTAGAGAGATCAGATTACCAAGTCTAAGCTAACTCACATGGTTTTGACTTATATACAAACCAATGCCCTTGTGTTCTATGCTCTCCTTCACCACTCCCACCTAGCCCATCGTTGCCTTCTATCTTGTCACCTATGGATCCCACTCAGCCCATTATCATCAGTACCAGTGACGAGGAGTTCGCAAGACTCCTTGGCCCAAACCTTGTTGCCTTACAATATTATCTTTCCCATTCATCCACTCAAGATTCATCAGGATAGTTGGTATATGGCATGCCTATGTCCATTCCTCCTGCCCTTGCCCCCACTTCTATGTCAGCTACTACAAGATTGCCATTACCTTTCTCCACCTTACCACATGTGGTGTCCCAAATTGACACCACATCATCTATATTTGCTGCACCTACGGCATCTGTCATTCCTTTGATGTCAGTTTCTCCCATGGTGTCAACCATTCCTTCATCAGCCACCTTGAGCATATCCCCGTCTACACTCACCACATCGTACGTTACCTATTACATCTCAGCCACCCATGGTGTCAGAAACCCATACTCCCTTCCAAAACATCATCCTCTCCATCCATAAATCTCTCCCCCAATTACCACGAGAGTTGTTACATCCACCCCACCTACTTACACGTATCAACAAAACCTCTTGTTTTGTATGTCACATATTCGAGATATTTTCCATCTGCACCTCTTCCCCCTATGAGTTCTCATACTCGGCACCACCATATACTGGGATGATGTCCTCATCATACATTCATCATCTACCCCCTTATACTGCAGGGGGTGCTCAATCATCACAACCTACTAATGACCTTATTAAAATGATGATGGAAAATATGCAGACATTGGAAGCATCGGTTTTTGCTCTCGCAACTCTTTAACATACGATGAAATCTACAATGAGCCCATTCATCCATCTATTCCCATTCGTCCATACCCTACACATTGGGAAATTCCAAAATTCAACCGGTTCAATAGCAAAGAAGACCCGCAACAACACTTGCGGTCTTTCAAACATGGGTGTTATCTAATCACTCATGATGATGCTCTACTCTTACGAACATTCCCAATGTCCTTGACAGACCTATGTTGGATTGGTATAGTGGTTTACCTAAACATTCCATTTACTCATTCAACCAAGTGGCTCAAGCCTTTCTAGACCATTTTTCAATCAATATCGTCAAGAAGGTCACCATGACTGACTTGTACTCAACACAAAAATACAAAGACGAATCTATCATAGATTTCATCGCTCATTGGTGAAGCCTCATCAACCATCTTACATTCCAACTGCCTCAAACTGAGCTTATAGATTTGTTCACCAGGGCTTGTGTTAGGCACATCTCACCAACTCTCCAAGTCCAAACCTTTTGTATGTTTGATGAGGCATTCACCATGGCTAGAAAACTTGAAATTTATGCCATTGAAGAGAAGAAGATTCAATTGCGTAACAAAAATGATGCATTTAAATCAAATGATGCCTCTTCCTCTTCCAAACCCCAAAATAATTATTCCAAATCCAAAGGATCTGCCAATGTAGTAGTTTTAAAATTTGGCCCATCTCACCCATCTAATCAATCAAAACCTTCCTCCAACCTTTCTCCCATTCAAGATTTTCAGTTCAAGCGGGAGCAAAAAAATACACTCCTATAGGAGAGCCCTATTCTTCAGTCTTAGAAAAACTTCTTAAAGCTAGAGAAATTGCTCTTCCACCTATCAAACCACATACTAGTTTTGACCCCACTCATCTTATGCATGCATGGTATAAGGAACATGACTATTGCAACTATCATCGCGTTAAAGGTCATAGCGATGGTAATTGTATAACCTTCAAAAACATTGTCCAGAAATGTTAGATAATGGAGATCTTGTCTTGGATAACCCAAACACACCGGCTAATCAGAACTTGCATATCTTCAAGAATTCATTCCCTAATCACACCCCATCATCTAACCAAACTGGAGAACCTTCGAATAATGACAGTAATTTCCATGAGGTTCATGTTTTCTTTGACATCATCCTGGCCCTTCCTCAATTTCCTCGTATTGCCTCTATCGAGGATATTCTGGCATGAGATACTTTACCCACAAAAGAACCTATTTCACCTATTCCTTCACCCATAGATGATTCCCCTTCATCTCCCCCTTCACCCACGGAGGAGTCCACAATATCTTCCAATGTTGTTTCACCACTCACCTCACAACCTAATGAACAACCTACGGTGTTAACTCTCCTACCCATGGGAGATTCAAGCTCACCTTCCTCTCCATTAAAAGAGAAACCTACCTCATCCCACATGTCATCTCCCCTACCTATAGGGGATCCTTTAGAAGCACTGCTTCCTGTTGGTGACAATTCCCCTTCCAGGATCCTGTCGATTTTCTTTGGGATCTCTTACCCACAGATTCCGAAGCCAACCACTTCCCTATCTCGCAAACATTTTTTATAGGGATTACTACCAATTCAACATCATCTCCTCCTACAATAGTTCCATTTTCACGTCTGGCTGACCATTTGGATTATGTTGATAATTCCATGCTTTGTGGTCACCTTCGGCTACCCTTCTCAACCCATATGCAAATTTCATCTGCACGATACCTCCACGATTTATCCAAAGGTTTTTCATACAATCAAACCAACCATGCCCATACCAGTCATAACGGCCTCTTCTTCATCACCCTCACCAACACCTAAACCTTTTCCAACAACCAAACTTGTTTTTATGCCTAAAACCTTATATGCACCTATGCTTTCCCCCTCATCCGAACCATCACCACATTGAGCGTCATGCCAACATCAATCCTAGCCCATCCTCCTATCAAATTGAATTTATCCACATCTTCACAAGCCCATAAAAAAAAATTTCCCCCACCTAAAAGGAAAACTCAACCTTCTAGGTTTTAGGCCGCATGCACCATTTTTTCCTACTACCCCTCTTTCACCTTCACCCCTTCCATCTATCCTAAGACCTCACCCATCTACCTTGGCCAAGCAACCTCCTACCTAAGGTAAACTAAAAACACAACAACCCACCTCCTCATCACAAGCCTTTGTTACACCTAACTTACCTATACAATGTACATTTTTTCCATCACCTGCATCTTTCTTACCACCTATACCCACACCACTTCTAGTAACCTCATCACTACCTATGATATTCCCTTCTCTTCAACCGATACCTTCCACCTTGCCTCTTCCAAAGCAACCTTCACCACACCTCCATTATCACCTTGGCTAACCCATCCTCTTCCACCATCTTCCTTTCCTTCTACATCATGCACTCCTCCTTCACCTTTACCAAGAAGGTGCAACCAAAATTGAAAAACCCACTACCCTCCAAAGAGGTAGTTAAGCCTACAACACCTTCTATCGCTAGTTCATCCATTATGCCTTTACCCAAGAAGTTATAACCCAAACCTAAAATAGTACCATCTACTAAACCAAAGTGGTCAAACCTATCCCACCTCCAATTCCACCTCTTGTGGCACCTCTCCCACCAAAATCACCCACACTTCAATCTAGACCCACACTCACCTCACATTGTGATCCATTGGCAGGGTCTTACGCCAATATTCTAGCTAACATTTTAGAGACCTCTGTCATCACTTTTCCACCCCTTAGACCTTATGACCCACTCAAACCCAAACCTGTAGGGTTTGAAGATACAAAATTTGTGCCTATCATCATGTGCCAGGACATGATGTAGAAAACTATAAGGCTCTAAAGACCGTTCTTCTCCAACTATGTCCTCCTGAAGAAAACTTTGATGATGATGATCTTTTAGATGAGGACCTTGTTCCACCTTCACCTATCATCACACATCCTCACCCCTTACCTATTAAATGACCCACATCTCCACCTCCATAACCTTTTTATCCACCTCCAACATTCGAGATCAACATGGTCCGCATAAGAGAGTTAGCCAAACCTCCGCCTAAATGCCAATGTGTTGCCTTATTTACACAACACCAATACATGCCCTCACCCTACTATTTCCCATCATGTCGCTTACACCTATCATGACTCGGCTACTCCCTCACCCCATATTAATATGGTTAGCATTGCCACTCGTGCCTAGAAAGACAAAGGAAAGGAGAAAGCAACCAGCCCATCCGCCAATCCTGTGCCTAATATACCATCTACACCCACACCAAAAATCACCATTTAGGGACCCACATACCCTATTTCTGATGGGGTCACCCATCGTATAATGATAAAACAATTACACCAATCCCCTCTAAAAATGTATTTGTACGACCTTGTCTAAACCTCTAAATCTCATCGACAGGCCCTCATGGAGGTTCTGCAATCCATCGAGGTTTTACCTAATGACCCTACACATGTGGCCTCCATTATCACCCCTCACCATGTGGCCTCTCTCACCAATTCATCCCCTTCCTCTACACCCACTACCACTCATCAAGTAGTCACTCTCAGTTTCTCGATGACGATATTGTACCTCTCCAATCAGATGATCCTGATCTTGCCCTTTTCATTTCCATCTATATTGATAATATACACGTTTGACATGTTATGATTGATCCGGTGCTAGCATCAACATCATCTCCTCCCATGCATACAACCAAATGTGCGCATCCCTTCCAATTACATGCATAATAACCCAGTTATGTTGCATTCGTTCAATGATGTTGTCACTTCCACACTCGCGCCATCATTCTCCACATTTGTGTGGGCCCCGTATAATTCTGAAATTTTTCTATATCTTAGAGGGGGAATTCCAGACAACCTATTACTTTCCCAAACTTGGATCCATTTCATGGGTTTTGTTCCTTTAACCTTACATCACTGTGTAAAATTTTAACATTAAGGACATAACTATATCATTCCAATTGACCCTTCACCATTCAAAACCTACAACACATCAGTATCAAGCTAATGATTTCTTTATACCGCTTAAGGCATCTACCACCGCCCACTTCTCCTTCACCCACCGCCCCATCCACCAAGGATACCACTACCTCTCCCGCACCTAAGTCCTCTATTCCAATTGTTTCTACACCTCTCTGCACCCGACCCATCCGTCAACCCATATATTTCTCAACCAACCATTACTTCTTCTCCCCTTCCATCTAGTAATTCATCTATTATTCGCTACCCACATATCCACCACCGATCCCTTAGAAGGTGTTTTTCAATGCCTCACTCTAGGGGATTACCACATGTATAACATTGACACATTCCTTACTCCATAAGAGTATGGTAACCTTCACCAACATCCTCTCTATGATCACCACATAGGCGAGGTTTTCCCTTCTGATCCTCCACACCTCCACACCAACCTAACCTATGGGGTACTTGATACTTCTACCTACTCACCCAAGACACCTTCCTAAACACAATAATTTTCATCGACCTTCAATTTCTCATCATTCGTCTCTTTGCCAACACCTCCCTCCATTGTTGTGCGTGGAAGGGCTTTGTCATTGGTTTCTATGAGCAAGGTCCTCATACTGTCATCCCGTGCACCACACGTAAACATAAAGACCGCAGTGATATTGGATTTTCGAAACCATCTTCCAAGAACACCTGAGTCAAAATCGTTGAGGACAACAAACCTTCTTCACCCCATTTATCAACTCCAACACCTTCACCTACGGAGTCTATGGATCCAGAAGCCATTCCTCCTAAAAAAAATTCATGAACACCATTTCCCTGGGACCTCTAACTTATCAACAAGATGGAAAGGCTCCCTCTTCCCTTCCCTTCCTTTATCTTAACATGATCGATGACGATACACCTTCTGTTAACGTTGTTCAATGTCAGGATGACGAGTCTATTCTCACCTACCTTGGTGCGGAGGATTCTTATATTCACCGGTCGTTACCTTCTGAGACACAAACCATGTTAAATGAATCGACCATCAAAATCAATATTAACACTCAGGATGATGCTGAACAAGAAGCTTTTACTTCTTTCCTTTAGGATCATAGCAACACTTTTTCTTGGTCGTACATTGATATGTCTGGTATTGACCCAAAAATTGTGATCCATGATATCGTCAATATTCCTGAAGCCAAACCTGTGAAATAGAAGCTGCAGAAAATGTATCCTCACATTTCCCTTCTTATCAAAGAATAACTTCAGTGCCTCCTTTTGGTTTCCTTCATCCTACCCATTGATTATCCCCAATGGATCTTTAACATTTTTCCTGCCACAAAGGTGACAGTGGGACTCCGCATTTACATGGATTTCCATGACCTTAACTTAGCTTGCCCCAAAGACAACTTTCCTCTACCTAGTATTGACCAACCAGTTGATCTCACCACCAGCCATGAGATGTTATCACTCATGGATGCTTAGGTTATAACCAAATATTACTTGCCCCGAGAAGATCAACACAAAACTACCTTCATCACTCCTTGGGGACTTTTTGCTATCGATTCATGCCCTTTGGCTTTAAAAATGTTGGTGCTACATATCAGCAGGCTATGACTTATATATTTCATGACATCATGCATCACATATTGGAAGATTACGTTGACGATATTTTTGAAAAATCCAAACATTGGGCCGAACACCTTACAGTCATTAAGGTCATCTTCGACTGTCTCATCAAGTAAAGTGTTTTCCTTCAACCTAAGAAGTGTGTCTTTGTCATTCTCTTTGGAAATATCCTTGGTTTTATCGTTTCTTTGCATGGCATAGAAGTTGATCCTAAAAAAATCAAGGTTATTCTTGAAATTCCTCAACCAACTAGCCTTTTTCAACTTCATAGTTTTCAAGGAAAGTTTTAATCTATTCGTTGCTTTATTTCGCAACTTTCTGATTGTTGCCATCCATTTCATCATCTCCTCAAAAATGAGTTCTCCTTCAAATGGAATGATGAATGCCAAAAATCCTTTGAATCCCTAAAACAATACCTCTTCTAACCACTGTGTTCATTCCCCGAAGGATGACCAACCATTTTACCTTTACATTAATGCTACTCGATCATTCCTTGGGTGCCATACTTACTCATCGTGACAAGAACATAGGGAACAAACAGTTTACTATATAATTTCTACGCTTCTAGACTACAAAACTAGATATACCCACGCCAAAAATCTGCTTAACCTTAGTTTTGTCACCACTAAACTTCACCATTACCTCTTGAACCACAAAATTTTTTTGTCACCAATCTGACCCCTTACATTACATGTATGTCAAACCCTATCAACATCAACGTGCTACATGTTGACTCATGCTTCTTATAGGCCTCGACCTCAAATTCACCCATCAAAAATTTGTTAAAGGAAAAACCATCGCTGACCATCTCGCATACGTACCTCTTTCCGGAGATCAACCCTCTAACTTTGATTTCCCAAATGAATCCATCGCTGCCCTCTCTTTGGATGATAACATTTACCGGATGACCTTATTCTTCAATGGTTCCAAATGTCGCGTGGGGGTGTTCTCAGGGTTATCATCGTTCCTCTTGATGGTAAACCTATGCCATTATCTTTGAAACTAGATTTTTAATGTACTAATAATATCACCGAATACGAAGAACTCGTATTAGGTCTTCACGCTATCATTGCCTTAGACGTTAAGTCAATTAATATCTTTGGCGATTCCCAACTGGTTGTAAACCAAATTAATGGTATATACCAATGTCGTAATGAAATACTTCAAAATTATAAGAATCATGTGGACATACTTTTGAATACCTTTGACCGTTATGAACTTTAAACTACCCCACATTCTACTAATAAATTTGTGGACACCGTGGCCTGTCTTGCTTCTAAAATCCTTGCTTCACCCTCCGAATCAAAAATATTTGTCATAATACAAAGGTTGCAATCACCCTCTTATCTATTTTGAGACATCAACCTTGTCAGAATCATTGAAATTGACCCACGTGACCTTTGGTATAAGCAGTTTGTTGACTACCTTTCCTCTTATGATGCCTTACGAGTTCTGAAATTCCTTATACCATCAAGGAAGTTCACGACGGAATTTTTGGAGGTCACTTCATCGATTTAGTTGTCATTTAACGCATTCTTCACCTAGGATATTACTGTCCAACCCTAAACTGTGATTGTTGTGACTATGTCAAACATTTTGTGAAGTGTCAGCAACATGCTAATCTTCATCATAACCCTAGTCACACCTTACAGGTTGCACGAGACCTTTGGCCTTTCTCTCAATGTGTTTTGGATCTTGTCGGAGAGATCAATATTCATTCTTCCCAATTTCATCAATGGATTATCACCGCTACTGAATATTACACTAAATGGGTGGAAGCCATACCTATTATTTCTACAAAATCTAGAAAATATGTGAATTCATCAACCATCACATCATTTTTCGCTTTGATGTTCCTCACCGTCTCATCACTGATAATGGAAAAAGTTCAAAAAAAACCCTACGGAAACTCTGTGATGCCTTTGGAATTCAACTCAATTTTTCTTTACCTTACTACCATTAAACGAATGGCCAAGTTGAATCAACCAATACAAACTTGAACAAATTTCTTATGAAAGTAGTTGGCGATACTAGAAATAATTGCACACACACATTCCTTTTTCCTTATGGGCTTATCGTACTAGTATTTGTACCTCAACTCCTGCCACACATTTCTCTCTTGTCTACGGAATAGAGGTTGTCCTGCCTCTTGAATTCCATATTTCGTATCTCCGTATCTCACTCAAAGAGATGCTCAACGATGATGACTTTCTCCATGACCGTTTAGCACAACTTGAGTTATTAGATGAACGTTCTCTCAATGCTCTTGACCATATCCAAATCTACCAAAAACATATCAAACGTGCCTATGAAAAATGTGTCCATGAATGAACCTTCCACTTCAAAGCAACCTCGTCACGAAAGGAAAATCAATATGTAACAAAAGAGGATAAAAGTAAATCGGGCAAATTTGGTCCTAATTGTCTTAGACCTTGTATCATTACTCATACCTATGGATTAGGTGCTTATCATTTTTCTTCACTCGAAGGTAAACCCAAACCTAATCCCTTTAGTTCCTTGCATCTTTGACCATTCTATTGTTGAATCAAGTCCTATATCACCTTCTTTCAATTAAACGCTTGTCCCTTGAGCACCATTCACCTTCCACTTACCTATTTTAAGGATCAACGAATAAACAAGAATCATGTGATTACCCGTCACCTTTTTAGCCTTATCTTCAATGTGAGTACCACAGCTCTACTCATGGAATGATTCTCATGGATACTTTTCATATTTTTCAAGATGGAATCCCATGGTCGTTCATCACTTAAACCCTCTCTTTCATAGTTAACCTCTATGTGCTATGGTTTTGTCTTCAACACAAGAGCATATCGTTCTTTATAGTCTTGTCCATGACTTAAAATTCCAAAAGCAAAAAAATTCAAAATTAAAATGGGATTCACCTCCTTGAGTCAAACTTCTAGCAAAAATATGACTCCCTCAAAAATGACATCTACTCTTTCTATCTTGTTACTATATAAATGATTGCTCCCTCGAAGGACAGACTATACAAAGCTATCCATAATGTACATAGTATATCATAAAAAGAAGACTATTCTTGTAAAAAATAAAATAAAATATTCAAAAGCTTCCCACATTGATCGATTCACAAAAACCTCAAGGAGATAATCTACGCATCCCACATAGACTTCTCACATCAATTAGTCTATCAAAACAAAATCAAAAGAAAAAATAAAAAGATAAATTTTTCGTCATGGACTTGCCTATTTTTATCTTGTGTCTCTTGCCAAATGGGCATGTTGTCTCACACCAGATTACGCTACACTAACCTCTTTCAATTTATTTCCTTTCTCACCCTAATCTTCTACCTTCTCAAGGGACTTTCTCAGAAAATGACATTTCGTGATCTTGTGACTTTCTTCACCCTTAGAATATTCAATTATGCAATGCCTTTAGGGTCTTATGTTCATCAACCAATATTTGGTATGGTAGACTCATTAGGGTTCTTATCAATTAGGTGGCCCCTTTTTTATCACCTTTTGATTAGAGAACAGTTCACATAAATCACACAAGGAGTCCGCACGGGAAAACAGGTCATATTCGAAGGCAAGAATGGAAAGGGTGCACGCACGCGGAGGATAAGTTTAGTTTCAGGACTTAGCCAATTTCAAACATAAAGATCTATTTTTAGAAGATGGTGTGCGAGAACACACAAATGATGGTGAGACATGCGCACCATGCATTACCTATTTTTAGAGGATTAGATTCATATCATTGTTGCATGGAGATAGTCTAAGAATAGGATTGTCACCTTGGTTAACTGTCGTAGTATATAGATAGCACACTTGCATGTAGTTATGTTTGTAAATGGAACGTGGCTATTAATAGCATGCGACCTATTTTTGGAGTAGATAAGTGGTGAAGGGAAAGTCCCCACCCTATATATGTGTTGAATTACTTATTAGAAGAGACACAAGAGATATATGTGAGTGGTGAATATAAAAAGATATGTATATGACTAGATAATTGTATCGGATCTATGCGTGCATAGCCATAAATTGTTGTATTGGTATAGGAAGTTTTTATGTTACTATTCTTATTAATATCTAGAGGATATTGGCTAAACCAGAGTGTTATTCTTGTATTCTTGAGTATTAAATGTTCTTGATTCAATCATGATTATCAATTAAGTGTAATCTTCCTTAGATTCGGTTTTGTTATACACTGTTTAAATGACGTATTAACCTTGTATCCGTATGCTTAAGTATTCATCATTCTAACATCATGCTATAGTAACCCTAAAGAGGAATTGGTACCTTTGTGCACTTGGGGTGAGCGCTCATTCTATGCTTAGTGATGTGTCAACACGTCTAGGTTCTATTGGTGTATTCTAGGCTACATCATTGGTTTCATTTTTGGGACCTCTTTTCAGTTGTATCCAGGATGGTTCGCAATGAAGACGTACTAATTAACTCTAGAAATTGTTGAGGTGTGGATACGTGATCTAGAGGAAGAATACGCATGAAGGTCCAGCCTTTGGATCTCGAGTTTAACACACACACCTGGGTGGAACAAAAGCTATATGACAGGTTTATACGAGAGATTCTTTGCTATTTTCCTAATAGAGCTATATGAGTGGCTGGTTGCTTACGCATCCGAATAGAATTGGAGGTATCGCACGCTGATTTGGATGTAGAAAGAATTCCAAGCCCTTTCTGATGCTTATTTGATCTAGACATGTTCTGTGGATACATGGTTCCGTGGTGTTTTAAATAGTTATATTCTAGAGTATTCAATTTTGACATATTCTTGCCCAGAGGTAGTTGAATTCAAGTTTTTTCCATATCCCAAAGGAACATATTTACAAGGCATTCCTTTGGTAATTAAGATCTTGATGGTAACCTTGAATTTGGAAGACAAACCTATGGCTAGCTAAACCCCACCATGCACGGGGGTAGGAACAAGATTGGTGAAAGATGGTGGACTTAGCAACAACCAGGAAGAGGGAAGAAAGGTGGTTGAATTATAATGAGGCACACGAGAGGGAGATAGATAAGCAACATGATGTTGCAGAGCAGATGGCGTTGTGGAGAGAGATGGCTTGTGAAGGATTTGAAGCTCATGTAGAAGACATGGAGCTAGAGCATCAGGAACTCTCCCATCTCGGGAAATCATAATAAATAACCCTCCTCGGCCTCACAAAGAAGTGTGCCGGAGAGACAACTCCGCCACATGTGCGGGCACACATCCGAACCTACACGGTGACCTAGCCCTTATGTTTGGTTTTTTAGTATTTAGTACGATAAGTAATCAGGAAGATACTTTGGAAGTAAGGGAGAAGGAGTAAGTGAAGAAGAAAGCATAGCAATGGCTAGGTAAACAACTTCATTGTTATTTGGAGGAACACTTTTAGGTGCGTCAGCCGCATAGAACGTGAGCGCACAACACATTGGATTCACCTGCAAGTGGAACTACTTCACGAATATAGGGGTTCGATGTAGTACTATTGTCGAGCACTAGGGAGTACATCTACAGGTCTTAATCCAACTATAGGTGGGGGATCGGGAGGTATAGGTGGTTCTAGTTCTAGTGGATCTAGTGGTTCGGAGGTAGAGGAAACATAGGAGGCTCGGATTGGGTGGGCAAGGCCCACAAAGAACCCCAAAACATTTATATGGAGATGTATCTTCGTCTCCCGAGTATAGAGGTATAGAGGATGTTGTTGAACATGTACATATGTGTGAAAGCTTGTGGTGCATGAAAGGTATCACAGCCTCGAGCGCAGGGCAAGTCAATTTGCTACTACATTACAGGGACGTGCACACAGTTGGTATAGGAAGTTTGACCACGATCAAATTTGCATTGATTATGCAGTATTGAAGGACGCTTTCTTAAAAGAGTTCTATATCCCAGAATTTGAGAAGAAGAGTATAAGAGTGCTTAAGGACATCAAAAAAGGCACTACCGAGAGTGTACGCGAGTATGATGCACGATTTAAAACACTTCTATCTATTTTGTCTTATGATATTCACACCAACTATCATGCACAATGGTTTGTTGGAGGATTAATTACACCATTTCAAAGGGTGAGGTCACATAAGAAATATATTTATCCATGCAAAAGCATTGGAGGAAGCCCTACGTGTTGAGGCGGTTGGGAGTATGGTGTAATCTCATTCTTAGAGGCAAAAATCGCGTCTATGGAAAAGCGATTATAAAAATTATCGGTGAATTCAACACATGAGACGCACTCATGGATTTGGTGTACAGATTGTGAAGTGGAAGGTCATACCAGGATAGTTGTCCTTGCATGTCCATCCGTTCATTCTTTGTTAGAATATGAGATTTGTCATTTGAATCATGATGCTAGCCACTTTCATTTACTATAGCGCATGATAAGAAAGAACGTATCCTATTTTTGTAAGATTTGTAGGTCCATGACCCATGATACTGAAGATTGAAGATTGATTGGTCGAGATCCATGATACCATTGGTATTGGGGTATGATAGACAAGTGTAACAGAGATAATTCTAAAAGTAAGAATGAGCACCAAGACTAGGATCACAATCAAACATGTTATGACAGGGAATGATGGGTTTTTGAATGAGGTCATGGAAGAGGATGTTTCGCTCGGAATGTTTCGGCTTCCGGGAATAGAGTTGCTTCTATCCTTTCATTCCTTTTAGAAATGATGAGGTTAGGGTTAGGAGGAATACCCGAATGTGGAGATGGTGTGCGCACTGTAGGGAAAGATCAGCCGATCATGGAGAACTCCTTACCCGCAAATAAGAACACAAGACCACAAGATTTTGATTAAACAATAAATGAGGAAACTGCCTTGGGCCTGTGAAATATAAAACTTCCCTTCAAGGTGGTCAGCCTCCCTACTAATATGAATTAACACAAAAGACCGCAAAATATCAATTAAATTATTTTGTTAAACCGGGTAGGGGAAAGGCTGGTTTTCTCGTTTTGATCGAGGAACCGATGGCGGTTATTAACCGATGATGACCGACGCCGTTACCATCGATAACCGATACCGGTGGGTTATAGGATCTTCGTACATATGGTGTTTGTAATGGCTGGTTTTTTTTTGGATGGTATTAGGAAATGGGATGATTAGGAGTGAAAGAATGACAGTTAGATGCAATGGCACGTTGGGTAGTGGATTCAGAAACGGATTTAAGAGGACTGAGATTCAAGAAACATAAGAAATGTTATGACAAAAGGACATGCAAGATCTGACTTACTGGTTTTGACCGAGATGCAAGTTGATCTCCTTGGTCAGCAAACACTTCTCGGTTTCTTTACTCGCTCTCGCTTTGTCAAGTGAAGATCTGACTCTGCCTCGCCGCAATGCTCTCGCTGATCCAGAAATCCTTTGACCGATCTCTCAAAATGAAATTCCGATCCGTTGTTTTGGTTTGGGAGCCCATTTACAGGGAACCGATGGCGGTTGCGTAACAGAACCGACGGCGGTCGAGTAGAACCGCATCGGTAAGGAAAAAGTAGGCTATTTTTAGTAAAATAGCCCACCTTCCCCGCTTTCTCCCGAGAGATCACCATGGGCTTGGTCAAGTGGCTAGAAGGTCGGCTTTTGTGCGAGTAAGGAGGCATTAGTTATGGATGTGAGTCTGTACTCAAGTCATGGGTCTTAATTAGGTTAGTTTAGGTTAGGGCTAGGTCATGATGAGGTGGCAAAGTGAGGTGGCGGCAGGTGATGTGGATTTATCAATTACAAGGTAATTAATAAATAATTGTGTAAAGTTTAGGTAATGAGGTTAGGTCATAAATGGGATGCGGGTCACAAGGGGTCGTGAGACACGAATTTGGTGTCTACATTAGCCCCTTATCATGTCGTGGTAGCTTGTTCTCAGTAAAGTCACATGGACAATAATATGAAGTGGTTTCTCATGTTAAGGATATAGGTAATCCCCCTCAAATCTATCACGATTGAGTGAACGGAAATCGTGGATAGGGTCGATAAAGGGTATATGTGGTAGAGAGGATGGTAAGGTGGTGGGGTAGGTCCAAGGAAGCAGACGCATGTCAAATGCAATAAGACGACTACTAGGGTACATGATTTGACTAGCAAAACCAAAGAATGCATAGTGCAAAGGTCGATAGTTTATCCAAACAAGGGTGATATAATCCCGGTATCCAAGGCATAGAAGTAGCTCCGTGGTATATAACAGTGAGGTACAGAACGCTTAGGCATGTTCGGCAAGACTCAAGTGGTTGGTTTGGTCGAGATAAACCCACGGCCTAGGTCCGGGCAAAGTCGGTCGACAGATCAAGTCAAGGACCCTAATCATGCTAAAACACGAACAGTGAGCTCGATTGAACACAAGGTACATGATGGATGTATAAAATAAAACGCTTGATCAGGGTATGGTATGGAAGTGATACGGCCTTGGGTCGTGCCAAGTGGTTGGGTGGTGGGTCCCAGGTCGGGGGTAAGTCAGGCCTGGTTGAGGCCTCCTGGGTCAAAGCAAATAGTAGGGCGAGGCCTCGGGTCGGGCCAATCAGTAGGTCGAGGCCTCGGGTGGTTAGGCGAGGCCTTAGGCCGGGCCGAATGGTAGGTCGAGGCCTGGGTCGGGCCAATGGTAGGTCGAGGCCTGGGTCGGGCCAAATAGGTAGGCGAGGCCTCGGGTCGGGCCAACAGGTAGGTCGAGGCCTTGGTCGGGCCGAATGGTAGGTCGAGGCCTCGGGTCGGGCCAAATGGTAGGCGAGGCCTTGGTCGGGCCAAATGGTAGGTCGAGGCCTCGGGTCGGGCCAATAGGTGTAGGCGAGGCCTCGGGTCGGGCCAATGGTAGGTCGAGGCCTTAGGTCGGGCCAAATAGGTAGGTCGAGGCCTCCTGGGGGGGCCAAATAGGTAGGCGAGGCCTCGGGTCGGGCCAATGGTAGGTTGAGGCCTTAGGTCGGGCCAAATAGGTAGGTTGAGGCCTCGGGTCGGGCCAAATAGGTAGGCGAGGCCTCGGGTCGGGCCAATGGTAGGTTGAGGCCGGCCAGGTCGAGCCGTGGAACAAGTGAACAAATGTTGTGCAAGCAGAAAGGTGGACAGAGGCGATATTGGTGAAAAAGAGGCAAGGAGTAAAGAAGGGCAAAGAATGGGGTGAAAGTCAGTATCAAACCGATGTCGATTCTCGCATGACCGATATCGGTTAAGGGACCGATACCGGCTTTTAGGGCAAAAATGAAACCGACATCTGCTAAGGTCGAAAACCTATAAAAAGAAAAAATACGGCCTCGTCATTGTCACTTTTGTTATTTGCAATCAAATTGACTTGTCTCGACGTGGAGAGTTGATTTGGAGGGTTATTGAGTGAGGTGGAGCTATTTGATCAAGGGAGAGAGTCGATAGTGGGCCCGATTGAGGAGGAGGCAAGCAGTGATCGGCCGGGACCCAAAGCAGATCGTGATCGGAGCCATGGCACAGCAGAGAGGAGCCGAGGGGCCGGACCAGCTGACCGCCACCACCCATCCCACCACGACGACGTGTCGTCGCACTCTGTAGGTTCTAAACTCTTTATTTTATGCATTTGGTGATTAAGTGAGATGGGGGTTTGGGTAGAATTTAGTTGTTTTAGGAAATGAGGAGTAAATAGACGTAATTTGAAAAAGAGAGAGGGTAGAGAGGTAAATAGGGTAAGGCGGCTAGTGTGTAAAATTTGGGGGTGTTTGGGTGGGTAGATGGGTAAAAATAGGTGAAAATGGTCTTTGGGGCCGCAAGGGGTTCGGCCTGGGAGAGACAAAGGACCGATGTCGGTCACCAGCGACCAGATCGGTCGCAAAAGCATAGGGTGAGGTTGAAATGGGGGACCGGATCGGTCGCATATCGGCCGGGCCTATCGGTGGGGAAGGGATGGGTTGAGGGTGGAGTTGGGATGGGATTTAGGGTTTATGGTTTAGGCTCAAGGTGGGTTGGGTGGCTTGTTGGGGTGTGATTGGAGTGGGGTTGGGTGTTTGGGTTTGGGATGGGGTTTAGGGTTTAGGTTTAGGTTTGAAGGTGGGTCAGGGTGGCTTGGGGGTTGGGGTGTGGGTGGGTGGGGTTGGGTGTTTGGGTTTGGGATGGGGGTTTAGGGTTTAGGGGCTCAAGGTGGGTGGTTGGGTGGGGGTGGGTTGGGGGCTGGGGTGTGGTGGGTGGGGGGTGGTGGTTGGGTTTTTTTTGGGGTTTGGGTCAAGGTGGGGTGGGGTTGGGTTAGGGGTGGAGGGGGTGGTGTGGGAGTGGTGGTTGGGTTAGGGTTTTTGGGTGGGGTTTCGGGTCAGGGTCATGGGGGGGGTTGGTTTAGGGGTGGAGAAGGGTTAGGTGTGGGGTTAGGTTTAGGGGTGGAGAAGGGTGAGGTGTGGGGTTAGATTTTGGGTGTGGGGGTGGGTTGGGTTGGGTTTTGGGTTTTTGGGTTTGGGTCAAGGGGTCGGTGTGGGGGTGGTTTAGGGGTGGAGAAGGGTTAGGTGTGGGGTTAGGTTTTGGGTGTTACAAAAGGGGGTTTAGATGGTAAAGTAGATGTTATAATAAAGAGTAGGTCTAAGAATGTGGGTTGGTTTTGCAGCACGCGCCAGCTGACGATGCGTGATAGATGCCTCCACTATTGAGTCGGATGAGGCCACACGTATCCGCGCGCATTGGGCCATCATGCGCGAGGTGGGACTCAAGGGGGTCCAGAGGTACAGAGCGATAGAGAGGGATCACAGCCTGATGGTCGCCCTCATCGAGAGATGGGATCCGGCGGCCAATGTGTTCCATCTGCCGACCGGGAGATGACCGTCACATTAGAGGATGTGTATCGCATCCTGCGGCTACCGATCGAGGGAGAGGCAGTCTTCCAGGTAGATTCAGAGATCACGATGGACAAAGATACCGCAGTTTTTGGGGATGCAACACGCTACATCGACCTACCATAAGTAGTATCGGCACGGTGACATGTGCACCGTGCGCATCGTCACGAGACACGACCGGCGGTGTTGATGATGGTCGGGATCACCCGCTTCGCCTCCCGACTCGTAGGGGAGGCCGCTCTCCCACGAGCATTGATGGGGGTACTGCTGAGATGGTGGAGGAGCACACCAAGTTATGCCCGGGCACCAAGATATCCGGTGCAATTATACAGTGAGTTATGGGGCTATCACGAGGAGGCGATTTGGTATTTGTTCTACATTTTTGTTGATCATTGGGCATACGAGCACATCGTATGCATCAAAGCCAAGAGGGCTACCTCAAAGCAGTGTGGCCACAGTCGTATACCGATATGGCTTTCGAGGTGGTGGGGGTCGTGGGCCACCACGAGCAATTTGTCAGCAGTCGGGATGTGGTCTATTATGTACACTTCACAGAGGGCCTTACAAAGCAGAGACATTGTATGGAGACCCTACAGAGGTCACCACCCGGCAGAGGAGCCCACAGATACCGCGCCCGATCCAAAGATACATTCTGATAAGCAGATCGAGAGGCCGGAGAGTACGAGCGATACCCCTGAGAGGGCACGCAGCAGATGGGGCTACGACAGACGAGCCACCTCCCTCCCCAAGACAGAGGGATGATGTAGAGGCCCCACCGCCAGCGCCACAACCTTTCGATCCAGACCGGGTAGCGAGAGACCAAAGCAGGAGGGTGTGGATGATGCCGGTGCACGGAGCATACAGGTGTGGTGGGTCAAGCAGAGAGCAAATGAGGATAGTATCGCGCTGCGCAGCCTGCACTGGCAGCAGCTTATAGGAGAGAGGGATCACTCGCAGGTCAAAGCAGCTTTACAGGGCAATTAAGGCCACCAGTACGATAGGGGCCTTACAGGGCAAATAGCCCAGTGCTCAGCACAGTGCACACACAGTAGTAGACCACCACCAAAGACCACACCCACAAGCAGTACAGCACAAAGAAGACCACCACCACCAAAAGACCACACCCACAAAGCAGCACAGTAAAGAAGACACCACAAAGACACACCACAAAGACCACCGCAAGCAGACCACAGCCGCAGTGCAGTGCAGCTCGCTCGGGGGTATTGGTGTTGGGTGCCAGGGGACCAGCCCCACCTCCTTCAAAGGGCGCGAGATCGCTATATGGAGGTTAGAGCAGAGGCCCGATATTATCGATATTCTCGATAGACGAGTCGAGTATCGTGCGATGCATGCAACAGATAGGCGTAGACCTCGCACACCCAGAGATCTCAGGAGGGGGGCAAACACACCGGTGTCCGTGACGGGCAGGAGGCGAGAGGCACCACAGGACCAATGGGAGAGGTGCCGAGGGCGGTGGGGAGAGCCGATAGATCCCCGACATGGTTTTGATAGGACACACGGCACCGGTCTCGCGAACCGGTCAGATTGATAGAGAGGCCTCAAGCGTGCCGACACTTATTCATCAGATTGATTCATTTATTTATTATATACCGCCTGCGAGCCGAGTACAAAGTGTCAGTACATTTGATACCGCCTCGCGAGCCGAGTATATTTTTGATATGAGAGACCGCCCGCGAGCCGAGTCGAGATTTTTGGTAGGTATCATGCCTCGCGTGCCGCTTTGGTATATTATGAGATCACAGAGGCCCCGATGTAGGGCACATTGTATTTTTGAAAACTGGTATATATATATAGAGACGATGTTTTGATCCTCGTGGCAAAGATTCAAAATGTGTTTAAATATTTTGTTAATGGTTGGTAATATGTAATGTATGATAAGTTTTAGTTGATATGTTGATAGATGGATGATGTTGATGTTTTTGTTTTTGTTGACGTATGTATGAATGATATGTGATGTGATGAATTGTTAGTTTTGTGACATTGTGATATATGTAATCGATGAGTGGGATCCAAATGATGTAGAGATTGATAGTTTCCGATATTCGTAGTCGATGGTCAGTATTTGTATAAATGATGTTTAATGAAATTATAATGCTATGTGTGGTGGATGAACAAATGTGGTAAATTCTGTTGTTTATGCAGGCAAAGAGGCGGGCGCGACAAAAATTTAGATGAGAAATGAAGAAAAGAACCCTGTTTCAAAAAGGCAGGTGTGTAACCGGTATCGGTTAGGTAACCGATGTCGGTAGTTATATGACCGATATCGGTTATATGACCGATACCGGTTATTTAGGTATGAGCTTTTCTAAAAATAGAAAAGCTAGGGTGGCAACTTCAGTTTTAATTTTAGAGCCATGCAAGAGGTTAAATACGCGAACGCGACGCTTTTTGACGACTGAGACAGGTATTTGCATGAGAGATTTGGGTGAGAAGGAGGAAAGAGACAAGGAAAGTGAATGTGATCCGAGATTTAGAAGGCAGAAAGACAAAGTTAAAAAGGGTGGTGATCATGGCAGAACGAGGAGAAGCATCCAGCAGGCAAGGACAGGAGGGCAGACAAGGGCCACCTCAAGCTGCTGCAACCCAAGAGGTATCATTTTGTTTGTGATTTAACTACTGCATGTTTTGTGAATAAGATGGGGGAGAGTAGGTGGGTAGATATGAGAAAGAAAACATGATAACAAGGGTCAGCAGGAGGTAAGTGTTACAGGTGGTAGGCAATCAGGGTCAGTAGTATGTTTTGTATGTATAAAAAGGAATAAACGAGAAAATTATTGTCGTAGGTGGTTGTTTTTAGGAAGGTGTATATAATCGATAAAGGACCGGTAAATGTTAGGGAGAACCGGTATCGCTATTCAACCGATATCGCTTATGTATAACCGCAACGCTAAGCATCGGAGGAATTTCCGTAATGTTTGAAAAAACCCCGACGGATTGAATGGTTGTTTGTTGTTTTGGTGTACGCAGCAGAGGCGTGGATCGAGGATGAATGATAGTGCTGCCATTGTCACTTAATCCGAGCGGATGTAACACCAAATGAATGGACATTGATAAATCGCTTGGGGTTAAGTGGAATCCGCTATTATTCACGAATCGCACGTAACCATGGTATGTTACAAAGCGCTGATCAAAGATGGAATCCCGAGACAAATACCTTCTATCTCCAACAGTGAAATGACAAGAATATCGAAGATGTGTTTCGATTTTGAGACTTCCTATTACAGAGAACCAAGATATCGTGCACTACCTAACACGCACGGGAGCGATAACAAAGCAGATTTGGTCCATACGCACGAGATTTGACACAAATGAGGTTTATCGCTTACATATGGGGTAATGTATGCAAAGACACCCCGAGGAGACAAGGTTAGCAAGTGATATTAATGATAGCAGAGGGGTATTATGCATTACCGAGGGCTAAGGGGGAAGATTTCCAAAGGCATTGATGTGTGTTATCCGGGAGATGGTAGAAAGGAACGCTACGCTTTGCATGGGCACTCGCATATTTGGCGGAGGCTATATACAGGGTTTATGGGCTCAGAGGCGAAATCACAGGACGACACTGGATAGTTCATACTTATTACACTGTTGGGCCTATGAGCACATTGTTTGTGTGCGACCAATAGGCCGATCCATCCAGGCAGGAGAGACCGGAGTACAGAGGTTGGGATTCAGACGATGGGTCCAGACAGAACAAGAGGCCAGATCCCAGGCCGTGACAGGTGATATTGAGTATTACAGGCAGGTATGGGAGAGAGTGACGGTTGCGGATATCTGTTGGAGGCCATACGGAAACTATATGGTAACAGAGAACATAGCTGAGGAGTTGAGGGGTGTTGAGCGATTGAGGTGGATCGCAGGGCACAGGCCGGGTGAGTATGAGAGGATTCCTATAGATCGCGTGCGCGACAATTTGATTTGTGCAGATATACCCCTGGCTTATAGACCATATATGAGGATCGACGCCGAGGCAGCATTCTCACCTCCCCGGCCAACACCTCCAGAAGGGCCTGAAGAGGTAGCAGCCGATCGCAGGGTAATGGATGCGGGAACGACAGAGGCCTATAGATTATGGTGGGTAGCAGAACTGCGAGGTGTGCGTGAGCGCCCTGACATAGCGGTGATTACAAAGCAGAGAGGGATCGTCCTCAGCAGCTTTGGTTCAAAGAGCTCCAAACGCAGTGAATGAGACAAGAGGATTGTTAGTGGTCATGAGTCACTAAGGGGAGACTAGAGGCTGAAGTCCTCCATGCGAGCGGGCGTATTCATATGTTACAGGAGAGATTGGCAGATCAGTGGGCGGTACCAATAGCCGTGGTACCTTTGAGGACAGAGAGGCCCGGCGAGAGGGGTCGACGATCACGATCATCACCTAGTTCGGGATGAGGCGTGATGGTCTGAGTACATGTTAGCAAGGTATAAGAATAAATAAGGATGCCGACCTGCGTGTCGATGATAGAGAAGATGTATTTGTTTAACATCTAAATAAAACTGAATATGTATGTTGATTTAAGTTACGATAATAATAAGATTGTTTGTGTTTTGATTTTCTGTGTTTTGAAAAAGGATAAAGAGGACTCGTGATTAAATAGAAATACACAAAAATATTTATATTCACCACACAGATAGGTTATGGTAGGGGATGGTCGAGCTAACCTTGGGAGACCCCATGTCTCCGAAGTGCTCGCCTACATAGCCCATCGCACAAAGCAAGGAGGGGCCTCGACGATGTAGTTCTCCCTTAGGACCAGGGAAAGGTGAATTCAGGCAATTTGGGTATGGTTAGGCAATTTGTTGGTTGATAAGATTTTGATGTTGATAGGGTAATGTTGTTGGTGTTGGTAAGGTATGGGCGATGTTGATGTAGGTATAGGTAAAGCGAAAGTTAGCTTACCCAAAGAGAAGGGAACCATGTCCTGATTAAGATCAACACACAATCCTAGATGCGAGGCAAAGAGGAAAGAGTGTCCCGTAGTTGAGAAGAGCTAAACAAACCACATATTAACATAGGATGAGCTTGAATCCCTGTACCTCGTGATAAAAGTAGAAGTCGATAGGTGAAAAGAGTCAGTATAATCACAATATATCGGATATACGTCACATCCCTTGAGTTGAAACAAGTGGTGAGGTGAGGTGGATGATATAACTGAGGTACGCAGAACTTATTACAAAGTGAGTGCTCTGACGAAAGAGAACCTACCCTAAATAGACAAGTCCATGACTCAAAAGTCCTTTTGAATGAGGCTTTTCTTTTATCAATGTAGACCGATCGATGCGGGAAGTCTACAGGTGGATATTGATTGTATTATTCTCGAGGTCTTCACGGTTGCCGATCAATGCGAGAAGCTTCGATAAAGGTCGACCGTGTATAGCTGTCCTTCGAGGGAGCAGCAATCATTTATAGTAGTAGATATGATATGATCAGAATGCATAGCTGTCCTTCTGGGGAGCAAACATATATAATAATAGCAGAATAGTTCGGCATATAGTCAGTCCTTCGAGGGAGCAATCTATATTTAATTTAAATGACTAGATGTTCATTCGCGTGAAGCATCTAGTTAGTAGGAAGTTTGACTCAAGAAAATCCCAGAAGAATACGGCTTATTTTAATACTTTGAAGTCATGGACTAGACTAAAAAGGGGAAGGCATCATCAAGGGGAGGTGAGGATCAAACTATGTGAGCCCGATTGTTATTATGAAGTGTAGGAAACAGAGTATGTAGTGGTAAGTGAGCTCAAGGGACGAGCGACAGTAGATAAGAAGTGATATAATACTAATTTCAACAAGAGAATGGTCGAAGATGCAAGGCATTATGGGTTCAGTGCTCAGTTTACCATTGCTTAAGCTAAACGATAAGTACCGATCCATAGGTATGAGTGATTATATAAGGCCCAATCCAATCGGGAGCAAATTTTCCACGCTTGCTCTTTTCTAGTTTGGTTACATGTTGATTCTCTTTGAGAACAAGATCACCAACCTTAAAGGTACGCTCATGAAGTCGCTTATCATAAGCACGTTTAATGCGTTTTTGATAGATTTGAAGGTGATCAAGAGCCGTAAGACGGCGTCACAAGAAGCTCCAATTGGGCTAACCGCTCGGCGGAAATCATCGCTGGTGAGAATATCCCAAGAGATATTCTAAGGAGGGTATTTGTATTTCGAGAGGCAAAACAGCCTCTGCACCGTATACCAAAGAAAAGGTGTGGCATTAGTAGAGGTACGAATGCTAGTACGATAAGCCCAAAGGGCAAAGGGAATGTGATCGTGCCAATTTCTTCCGATTCATCGACAACTTTCATGAGGATTTTGGTTAGTGTTTTATTAGAGGACTCGGCTTGCCCATTGGCTTGTGGATAGTAAGGTGATGAGAAACTAAGTTTGATACCAAAGTTGTCACAAAGGTCTCGCAACAACTTGTTTTTGAAAGATTTTCCATTATCTCGTTATCAAAGTGATGAGGAACACCAAAACGATGTATATAATGTGGTGGTTAATGAACTCGACAATTTTTTTTTTTTTTTTGATTGAAATGAGTGGAATAGCCTCCACCCATTTTGTGTAATATTCGGTCATTGTGAGTATCCAACGGTGACGCTGTGAAGAGGTTGGGTGAATCTCACCAATAAGGTCTAAACCCCATCATGAGAAGGGCCAAAGATCTCGAGCGATCCGGAGCGGGTGGCTAGGAGTATGTCAAGGTCAGGCATGTTGTCGACACATAACACAACGCTTAACATATTCGTAGCAGCTGTTATCGAGAGTAGGCCAATAATAACCAAGGCGAAGGATTCGCTTTGGCCACGGCAAGGCCGCTAAAATGTCCACCACAAATACCGCCATGGACCTCGCTGATGGTATGAGTGGCCTCCGCGCCGCTAGACAAAGGAGGATACCATCAAAGCCACGTTTATAGAGGAGTCCCCCATGACAACATAACGCGAAACACTTTTAAGAAAAGCACGTTTTGCCGTTACTAGTAAGGGTCGTGAGGACAGAGATCAGAAGGTAGTCGTGGAATCGGTGGTACTGTATCCCGTAAATTAGTGGACACACGTTTTATCATACAAACTACCGGGTCAATAGATGGGGCAAAAAGTTGTTGACCACGACGAATAATTCGAGTCAATATGCAAGGAATTTGCGAGGCTAAGCAAGCCATAGTATCCGCAAATTTGTTAAAGGGAGCGGGAATGGTTCAGTATAGAATAAAGGTAAATAAAGCTAGAAGTGAATCCACGTAGTGTTTGTATTTTTGAAGTTCCTCGCTTTTTGCATCGGTAGACGCCATAACTTGATTGACTACCAATCGAGAGTCGCCAAAAATGTTGATAGATTTGATACCTAAGTGTAACGCAACTGGAGACCTGTAACAAGGGCCTCGTATTCCGCCGTATTATTAGTGCAAGGGGGAAATCAAGTCGGAATGAAAGAGGCATAGGTTCAAATGCGTGAGAGGAATGAGAACAACGCCGCTCCTCCGCCGCGCTGCATTTAGATCCATCAAGAAGAGGGTCATTGGGTACGACTCTCCGGTGAGGGAAAGAGTAGCGATGAGTTCGTCGGAAATGTGAAATTGGTAAATTGTTCCCCCGGTAAAGGAGCATCCGCAAGTTGGTCTGCGATGGTTTGTCCTTTGATTGATTTCTAGTGGATAAACTCAAGGTCGAGGTCGGCGAGAAGCATGAGCCATCTAGCAATGCGTGGTTCGATGAGGTTTGGCATACATGTAATGGATGGGGTCTCAGATTGGTGATGACGAAAGTCTTGTGATTTAGAAGGTAGTGTCGGAGTTTGGTGGCCACGAATGATAGGGCAAGGCACAATTTTTCTACATGTGTGTACCTAGTCTCATAGTCCACCAAAGTATGACTTATATAATAAACGGCTTGTTCGTGATTCTCGTAGTCACGATGTGCAAGCATGGCTCCTACAAATATGGTCGGTGGCGGAAAGGTAAAGGTAGAAAGGGCGGTTGTCTTGGGGTGGGATAAGCACGGGTGGCTGCAAGAGATAGGATTTGAGAGCTTCAAGGCTTGGTGACATTCTTCGCCCCATCGAATGCAATATCCTTTTTAAGGAGGTGATGGAAAGGTCGACACCGATCCGAGAGTCGGGAGATGAAACGCTTGGATAGATCGAGCTTACCTTGTAAACTACGCAGTTGTTTGAGATTTTTGGGTGGGGGCATTTCTAGGATAGCTTTGACTTTCGATGGATCGACCTCAATGCCACGCAAAGAGACGATAAAGCCAAGAAGTTTTCCCGAAAGAACACCAAAGACACATTTCTTCGGTCAAGGCGATAGAATATTGTAAATAAAGCATCAAAATAATGGTTAAAACATCGAGATGTTCACTACGATGTTTAGACTTGCCGAGAAGATCGTCGACATAGTCTTCAAGGATAGTGTGCATAATGTCATGAAAAATGTAGGTCATAGCCCACCGATAGGTAGCACCAAAGATTCTTAAGGCCAAATGGCATGACACGATAATGTAAGGTTCCCAAGGAGTTATGAAGGCAGCTTTGTGTGTTGATCGGCAGGGGCAACCAAAATTTGGTCAGATCCTCAAAAGCCATCCATGAGAGAAAGCATTTCATGGCTCACAGTGAGATCAACAAGTTGATCAATAATACTGGGAGGGGGAAGTCATCCTCGGGGCAAGCGAGGTTAAGATCCCGAAATCAGGCATATCCGAAGTCCCCCTGCCGCTTTAGTGACAGTGCACGATGTTAGAAATCCATCGAGGATAGTCAATAGCAAGATGAAGGAAACAGAAAAGGAGTCGCTGAGCTCCTCTTTGACCAAGAGAGCAATGCGTGGATGCATTTTTCTCAATTTCGTTTGACTGGGTTTGGAATCGGGGTTTAGGTGATGTTATGGACGGCGATAGTAGGATCAATTCCCGCATGTCAGCGTAAGACCATGCGAAAGCTTGGTTACGAGCACGGAGAAAGGTAGTAAAGGCGGCTTGTTCTCGATGTGTTAAGAGATTGTCCAATCTTCACAATGTGAGGATCCTCCTCCGTGTGGATATTGATTTCTATGGTAGATTGCTCAAAGATAGTTTGGGTTTCGATGGTAAGGCTCGCTGAATATAAGAATCATCCGCGCCAAGGTAAGTGAGGATGGAGTCGCATCCCGGCATTCAACAACATTAATCAAAGGCGAATCCTCTTCGATCATGTCCGGATACGTAAGGGGAAGAGAAGATGGGTCCTCATTATCGCGCTGATAAGTGAGAGGACCTATGAAGATAGCATTTATGAAAAAAAAAAAAAAAAGTTAGGGGGATGGATTCAGTGGTCTATAGATTCTCGTGGGTGATGATGGCAAAGTGGGTGATGATGGTTTGGTAGGGGCGACGCCTTCTTCTTCCAGATACAAATGACAGGAGGTGTCTCCCGTGTAGGTGTTTCGGGAAAACCGAGACCACCGCGATCATTATGTTTACTGCAGTCACGGAATGAGTGTATGTCGGCCTTGTCGTAAAGGCCAAAACCAAAGCCTTCCACGCACAAATGAGTCAAGAAGGTGAGGGATAAACGATTTGTCAAGTATTGAAAATCGGATCGGAAAGGAACCACACCAAGAGGAGGTTCAGGGGGTAATGGAGGATGCGCCAACACCCCCATACGTTAGGTTAGTGCGGCAATAGGGTGGTCCGTAAGAGATTATCTCCCCACGCGACGGCCGTAGGTGGATGTGCATGTAATTGTCCGTACTCCCGGGGTAGGGAAAGAACTAACGTTATAAAGGTGGTACTCCCAAACAGTAAGGCGCCGAAAAACATCTACTAAGGGGCCTGAGGTCGGAATGTTAGTCATGGGAAGGGAAGTGGTTTTTGCGATGGTGGTTTCATCAATCAAGGCGTAGCGCGGGTCGGGGTGGATGGTTGAGGTACATTCGAGGAGGATGGTTGAGTTGAATGTATGGGTGTCTTGATTGGTATAAGCACATCGTTAGGGCGGTATAACATATTGCAGGTTTTAAAGGGGGAGGGTCACTTTTACTGTAAGACTTCCCTCGTACTCAAATTTTATGCATCTATGTAATGTCGAGGAACGCATCCCATGGCTCCTGATCCAAGGACGACCCAAAGAATATATTATATCGAACTCTCCTCAAGGACATAGAAGAGTTCGGGTAAAGTACGTGGTCCTACGCGAATGTTGAGGATCACGGTGCCTAAGGTAGAAGTAATAAAGCGCTCAATGAATGACCGCAACATGATGGGGTCGGGCACACATGCAACTGTAAGGGATGTTCATCCGCTGGAAGGCTTTCAAGAGATGATGTTTAGGCTAATACCCCGCCAATCATAACCCGACGTACTCAATGTCCCGACGTAAGCGGAGATGAAAAGGGCAGGTCGGGATCTTCTCGTACTAAAGTCGATAATTTCATCTTCGAGAAACCGATCGCAGCAGCAATTGTTGCATGCAGAGACGTATGGTCAGGGGCAAAGGGGTTGTTTGGGTGAGAGAAGCAACGTGATCGGGTGTTAGAATGGAGGTAACAGTGCAGGGTTTCATTAGGTAAAACCTCTATCCTCAAGGATCTCAACGAGAGCTTGTCGATGAGATTCAAGTCCAATGAGATCATACAAAGGTCATTTTTACGCTGTGATCGTGAAGCCGTTTAATCATATTTCGTGGGCAATGCCATTAGAGACGGGATAGGCGGGTCCGCGAATGACCACTTTAGGTGGTGGTGCAATCGGGATGTTTGACGGAGAAAGAGATGCCGCAGGTGTGTTTTCTTTTGCTTTCCCATTGTTTTTCTGCCCTCGAGTAGCGACACTAATCATATTAATCTCGTAGACCTGAGATGAGGAAGATGGTGGGGATAACTCATGGTCTTCAAGAGGTGGGGTTGTAATAATGATAGATCTTGGTGAGGCGGGGACAGATGGTATAGGAGAGGGAATGGAAACTAAAGGTCTCTCCCTTCGTAAGTTGTCTTTCTTAATCTTTCTATCCGGGAGAGGTGACTGGCGAAGGATGGTTTTTAGAGCTTTGCATCCCTCCACATCATGTCCTGGTGTGCGGTGATAAGCGCAGATTTTAGACTCATCGTAATCCATAGGTCGGGGCTTAGACGGGTCATAAGGTCTAAGTGGAGGTAGGGAAATGGTCGCATTCTCCACCAACATAGCAAGGATTTTGGCGTAAGATCCTTTGAGTGGGTCAAAATCGGAAGAGGATGAGGGTATTGATTGTGTGGGTTTTGGTAATGTTTGGGCGTGGTTAGTTCGTAGGGGGTGGCGGTTTAGCCGAGGGGTGTCGATACATGGTTTTTACTAAACGTGATTTCTTCGGGCGCAGGTTATGTTGATGATGAGGTCACAGCAGATGACGTGGTATCGTAAAACAACCACGGGAAATAGGAGTAATCAAAACAAATCTTTGATGATGGTATTTGTTTAGGGTCGATAGTGGACAGATACGCGAGAGCGACGGTGTTGCTATACCCCGAATTTCTCAGTATAGGTGCGAAGGCGAGGTTGTTCTAAAGAAAACGCAGGAGGTATGATATATTGGTGTAAGGTAGAGGGATGGGGTCCCAATATGGAAGGTAGGTATGACGATGATGGTTTTGATTGTGATAGGGGCACGGATTGAGTTTGTCTCCTAGGTGGCGGAACGGATTTATTTTTGGATAGATCGAGTCGCTTAGCGGGTGTGTTAGATCGGGCATCGTGAGGTCCCAAGCGTAGGGAAGATCTCGGTTAAGTTGATAGAAGTGGACGGGGCATTTGGTAGAGGTGAGGGGGTGAAGGTGAGAACAGGGGCATTTTAAGCTTCGTAAGCACTTCGGTATATGGTGGAGACATCAGATCACCATTTGCATTTGAGTAGAAAAAGGGGTACTCAAACGCTCCCATAGGGCCTCGCTCTATCTTCTCGTGGAATGACACCTGTGTGTTTTGTAATTTTGGTACTAAGAAAGGTGGGTTGTAATTCCACCATCATGGGTGTGACACAGGAGGTAGATGAGGCACCGTATCAATAGATGTTAAGAGGTCAACCTGTCGTTGAAAAGATTTAGGCGATGAGGGACTAATAGGTAGGAGGGCGTGTTCGAGGGGATCCACACGTTTAAAGAATGTGGTGATGTTAGTGTAAGAGATTTCTCGCCTAAGGATGTCAAAAGGAGTGGCGAGCCTTCCTCTTGTGTAGCAAGAGTGGTAGAAGGGGACGTTTGGGAAATAGATAAATTAGATAAAGATCCGCCTCACCCAGAGGGATGTGGTGTAAGAAGACTCGCTGATGAGAAGAGAAGTCCTGCAGCTTAACTCTTCTATGGGTAAAGGAATGATTTCACTTTGGCTTGATGGTGGTGAAGGAGGTTCAAACTCCTGTGTTGGTGGAGAGGCTTGATTTAAAATTTTTTCAATAGAGGCTTTTGGCTGAGAATCGAAGACTGCATGGATCTCATGAACACTCTCCTCGGCTAAGATATCTTGGTTCACGCATCATTGGACGAGTGATTCGGGAATGGCTTGTTGAAAATTTTCAGATTTCGGTTAGCAGGGGCGTTAGGATTATCGAGGGTTATATCCCCTCATCAACCATTTCCTGCACTATGTTTTTCAACATCTTGCAGTTTTCATGACTATGTCCTTTTACGCGGTGAAAGTTACAAAAGTCATTTTCTTTGTACTCAGAAGGTATTACATGGGTGGAGTCAAACCCAGAGTGAGGTTTAACAGGGGGCAAGGTGATAGCCCCACTTTGAGCAATTTCTCCAGATGACGCCATAAGTTTCTCCCAAGGAGTGTAATTGGTGGGCTCGGCTTTGACTTATAAGTGGTTTTCATGAGTATCGACGGTGTTTGAGATTTGACCATTACCGCGTGGACAGCTCCTTTTGATTTAGAAGAAGTGGACGCGTGAGGAGTGGTGGTGTTTGGCTTGTTGGTAGAATCAGGAGTTCGAAATTGGGGTTTTTGTTACGCAACCGCAATTTCTCTTCTTCTAAGGCTCGAATTTCTAGCTTCCGAGCCATGGTAAAGGCCTCACCGAATGTGCGGAAAGTTTGAATTTGGAGGGTAGGGGAGATGAGCTTAGCTTAACAAGCAGCCCGCGTAAATAGTTCGATGAGTTCGGCTTTGAGGCAAGGCATACGTAAGTTGGTCGATAAGGCCCCGCCATCGTCCAACGAAATCTGCGATAGATTCGCCTTCAAATTGTTGATGGCATAGAGGTCAAGATAGATACTTTCTCTGCAATGTTAATGGAGAAATGATCCAAGAAAGATTGGGCTAGTTGGTTAAAAGAGAAGATTGAGGCCGGGTTAAAGCACCGTACCACTCCAAGGCAGTCCCGATAAGGACATGGGAAAGGTGCGAGTAACAAGGCATCATCATGGGCAATCAAATAACAAGCATGTCTAAATGATCGCAAGTGTTGTTGAGGATCCTCTTTACCGTTAAAACGAGTAAACTTTGGCAACTCCCATCGAGGAGGATATGAATGAAGGGGGACAAGGGGTGAATGGGCTCCCGACAAACTTGCTCGTATGTCAAGGCGCTACGACTTCCCGAACTAAGCCTCCGTGTTTTGCATTTTGTCCATCATTTGTTTGATGAAATCAGGGTCGGATGAGGTGATGGTGCCACGTAATAGGGATGTCCCATATAAGGTGTCGAGGTTACTGGATACGTGTATGGGAATGAAAAGGTAGGCGGAGCTTGAGAAAGAAAGCTCGTGTGAATAGGTGGCAGAGAGTAAGTCATGAATGGAGTGGTCTGAAAGAGAGATGAGATAGGGGCAGTTGGTGGTAACGATACGTGAGGTCCAAGGTTAACCAAAGGAAAGCTAATCGGGTCGTATGAACCTCTCAAGTCAGCTTGATCGGGAGACGGGGCTAGTGATGCAGAAGTAAGGTATTGTTATCGTGGAGGAGTGGGAGCTAAATGAGCAGCTATACTAATAGGCATGCCAATAAGGAGCCGACCATCAAAGCGACGGTCGGGGTATGAGACATGAGACAAATAGTATCAGACAAATACTGGGATTAGATCCGTAAATTTGGCAAAGTCCTCGTCTCCTACAGAATTTGGGGGATCTCACCGGTGTCCGTAGGGTTCCCTATAGAATGTGAAGGGGGTGATTCAGCAAAGACACAGAGCAGTGCATGTGAAACCATGGCGGCGGCTTGCTTCCGAGTGATGACAACCATGTACTGTAACACACAGAAAGTTTCAATCTATCAAGAACAAAAACAACCTCGAATGGTGAATTTGGCAAGTCACCGTTGCTTTTGTCAGTGGGTCGATGAAGACAAGAATCGATATCGGTTTAGTAACCGTGTCGGCCACGAGCAAACGACGCCGGTCCCTTAACCGATGCCGTGTCAAAAGTCTAGGATAAGAAGATATAAAAGGTCGCTAATTTGATTTTAGCAACGCTGAGTATATTTATCAACTTATCGATCACGTAAGACAAAGTATGACAGAGAAAACAGATTTGAAAACAAGCAAGAGGCACACGCAAATCTAGAGACTAACCCTAGGGTTAATTTTAGTTATCGTGGGCTTATGCCTTTAGACGTAAGATGATGTCGTAATCCTAAACAACAAGACCTAGGGAAAATGTCAAGTTTGTTTTGGCTTATAAGGTTACCTCAATCGGGTGAGGAATACCGCTGAAAAGGGGGATGTTTGAGTCATGTTAATTGTGAAGTGATTCGGTATGTGTTGTGCAAAGAAACTAAGGTTAATTTCCGTCAATACCGTGGATATCACCCCCACGTGTACGACCTGTTACTTAATCTATGTTCACTAGAATTGGAGAACAACAAGCAGGAATGCAATGCACGTGTTTTAAACCCAAATCGAAAATTATATTCGATGAAGCAAGAGAGATGACTTTCACTAATGCGAAACCAGGAAAGCAAGACAAATTCTTTACTAAATATATAACAAAAACAGCAACAGCAAATATGCTTCCTAAAATGAAAATAAGCAAGAGAAAGAAACCCAAAATGGGTCCCACCGGGCGTGCCAAAATGTTTCGCTCGGAATGTTTCGGCTTCTGGGAATAGAGTTGCTTCTATCCTTTCATTCCTTTTAGAAACAGATGAGGTTAGGGTTAGGAGGAATACCTGTTGAATGTGGAGATGGTGTGCGCGTACCGTAGGGAAAGATCAGCCGATCATGAGAACTCCTTTTGTCTTGAAGGACTACCCGCAAATAAGAACACAAGACCACAAGATTTTGATTAAACAATAAATGAGGAAACTCGCTTGGCCTGTGAAATATAAAACTTCCTTCGAAGGTGGTCAGGTCCCCCGCTAATATGAATTAACACAAAAGACTGCAAAATATCAATTAAATTATTTTGTTAAACTGGGTAGGGGGAAAGGCTGGTTTTCTGGTTTTGATCAGAGGAACCGATGGCGGTTATTGATGACCGACGCCGTCGATATAACGACGATAACCGATACCGGTGGGTTATAGGATCTTCTTGATACGCAGATGGATGGTGTTTGTAATGGCTGGTTTTTTTGATGGTATTAGGAAATGGGATGGTTAGGAGTAAAAGAATGACAGCTTAGATGCAATGGCACGTTGGGTAGTGGATTCAGAAACGGATTTAAGAGGACTGAGATTCAAAAAACATAAGAAATGTTATGACAAAAGGACATGCAAGATCTGACTTACTGGTTTTGACCGAGATGCAAGTTGATCTCCTTGGTCAGCAAACACTTCGGTTTCTTTTCTCGCCTCTCGCTCCGTCAAGTGAAGATCTCGACTCGCTCTCTCGCCGCAATGCTCTCTGTTGATCCAGAAATCCTTTGACTGATCTCTCAAAATGAAATTCCGATCCGTTGTTTTGGTTTGGGGAGCCCATTTACAGGGAACCGATGGCGGTTGCGTAACCGACGGCGGTCGAGTAGGAACCGGCATCGGTAAGGAAAAAGTAGGCTATTTTTAGTAAAATAGCCCACCTTCCCTGCTTTTCTCCCGAGAGATCAGTTGCGGGCTTGGTCAAGTGGCTAGAAGGTCGGCTTTTGGTGCGAGTAAGGAGGCATTAGTTATGGATGTGAGTCTGTACCAAGTCTGGGTCTTAATTAGGTTAGTTTAGGTTAGGGCTAGGTCATGATGAGGTGGCAAAGTGAGGTGGCGGGTAAGGTGATGTGGATTTATCAATTACAAGGTAATTAATAAATAATTGTGTAAAGTTTGAGGTAGGTAAATGAGGTTAGGTCGAAAGAGGTCTATCAAGATACCATGAGGTCCTCGAAACCTTAAAGGTGAGATACAATGTTTAAAAGAGCAATCAAGGAGGTTAGAATGCAAGAAAGAGGTAGAAAAGGTCCCTCCGATATTGATGACATCGGGAGGTATGTAGAATGTTGCACCAAGAGAACATTATCCCATTACTAGGAAATTGGTTAAAGGGGAACACTTCACGCGCAAGCACCGAGAATGAATGACAGATCTTACATGAAAATCTTCCCCCGATAGTATTAACTATGATAAGGAAATTACTCGAATGTAATTGTGGATGGATGGTTGTTGAGCAACATCTTAATTGATACAACTACTCAAGTTAATGTGCTTATATTAGATGCATGGTACAAATGGGGAGACCTCCATTACAGCCCTCATCTAATGTGTTGTTTATGGTGAATGGGACTAAGGCCACTCCCATATAAGTTTTAAAGGATGCATCTATAACAATACAAGGGCCAAGTTCACCGGGGATTTTGAGGTACTTGGCACTCACGAAGCGAGATAGTTTTCCAGCTTTACTTAGGCGCCCTTGGTGTTATGCAAATAATGTTGACTTAAGGTTCAACAAGGGCTATATAAGCTTTGAGAACAAGGAGGAAAGGGTTGTAACACCCTTGAAAGATGGGAAGTCTATACCATATGTTGAGCCATTGAGTGAAGAGGACTTAAACAGAATTTATGTGCATGTTATTTGGGACCCAAAGGTCAATGAGCCATCTAAGGAGGGAATCCTATAATGGGAAGATTCTCAATCTATTAGTGATACTATGAGTATTGCTTGTGATAATTGGGCTCACGGTACTTATGAACCTGGTAGGGCACAAGGTGAAGTGTGCGGTTGTGCGTAAGAAAGTTTTTCACTTTGTCGGATGTATAGGTCACTCGGTACCACTGGTATACTAGAGAATAAGATCCGACCGTGCTTTTATAAGCCATGGAGGCACAATGGACGAGAAAAGGTTAAGAGAAGAAACATGTTAGCATATACCTTGCATAGGGAAATAGCGCGCGTTGGTGGGTAGCTCACAGAGATAATCTTATGGAATGGAAGGAGATTGGAACTGCCTTATCTACTAGGTTTTTAAGGAACAATGCACCTACACATATTTTCACGTATAATGGTGATCAACCCGTTTCAAAGATCACATTCAAGCAAAGGTGAGAGACTCTAGATAGCGAGGACAAGAAGCATTACCACCTTCACTTTGGGTGCATCTATTTTATTCTACTCTACAAGGATATGCACGTGCTTGGTATGTATATGCAAAACTACATAGAGAGACCGGCAATTGGTGGGTTTTGACCGTAGGAATGATCTAGAGATTTGACTACTTCTCGACCAAACCTCTAGTGGAAGAGGCATTAAAATTTGTCAAACATTTAACTATGGGAGATAGTGTAAAGGTGGAAGATCTCATTCCCGAAATATTTGGAGAAATAAAGTCGAGTGCATTTCGAGGAAGAAGAAGAAGTGGACTCTATACTACTTGAACGCGCTTTCATTGAGAAAGAAAAAAGGAAAATGGTTCACATAGTGGATGACAAGGAGATTGAGAACCTGGATGTTGACCATTCACAAGGATCACACGAAGTCTTGGGCGGTGCAAATAGGAATATGTGCACCTATCATGAACCAATGAAGACAAAGAAGGTGAATATAGGATTGGAGGTTGAGCCTAAGGAGGCCATAATTGGAGATTATTGGTCATAATCAGATGTGGAAAATATTATTGAGTTGTTATGGGATTATCAGGACTTATTCCCTCGAGGATATCATGAACTTAAAGGCATGCATGAATCACTTGGGAAATGAAGATCAAGCTTAAGGAATGTGCACACCCCGTTAGAAAGAGACCTTATAGAATGAATCCCAATTTACGCGAAAAGGTAAAGGAAGAGATTGATAAGATGTTGAAATCTGGAATCATTCAACCCTTGGATGATTCAGAATGGTTTAGTCCAATGGTGATCGATATCGAAGGAAGGACGGATTCGAATCATGTAGATTACAGGAGATGAATGTTGCATGTGTCACGAGACCCTTTCCTACGCCATTCACAGAGGAAATATTATAAGGAGTGGCAGGCACAAAATATATTCATTTACGAGATGGGTTTTCGGGTATCATCGTGTTAGGATTTCTAAGGAAGAACAAGAAAAGACAGCGTTTACTCTTCGAATGGGGTAGATTTTCCTACATTGTGATGCCTTTTGGACTAAAAAAGCGCCTATTGTATTCTCACGAATAGTTTTTCAAGAATTCAAATATTTAATTCACAACTTCTTACAGCTTTTATCCAAATGATTGGACAAAGATATGGGCTTATTAAAGATCATTGTGACAATATGTGATTAATGTTTGAAAGATGCGAGATAGTTGAGTATCCTATTAAACATCAAGAAGTGTGTATTTTCCACGCCTTTTGGAATACTGTTAAGACACATAATCTACAAGGAAGGTTTGCTAGTTGATCCAGCTAAGGTTGTAATCATTTTAGGCTTGAAAGCACCTAACAGTCAAAGTGAGGTGTGCGGATTCTTGGGTCACACAGGATATTATAGAAATTTCATCAAGGGATATGCAAAATTTTCTGCACCTTTGGGGGAGTTCTTGAAAGGGAAGGTAAATCTATTAGGGAGACCCGTAGCAGCGCGTGTTTGAGATATTGAAAGAGAAACTTACTACCGCACCTATTCTACATTTTCCTTCATGGGATAAAAATTTTCACATACATGTGGACGCCTCTGCATGGCCATTGGCGTTGTGTTAGCTCAACCTAGAGAAGGTATTATAGATCATCCTATTTTTTTTGCTAGTAGGAAGTCGACTCTTGTTGAGCAAAATTATACAACCACAGAGCTCGAAGCTTTGTATATGATCTATGCCTTACACAAGTTTAAACAATATCTATTAGCCACACCATTTGTGTTTTATATAGACCACATGGCATTGAATTATTTTGTGAACAAGCCCATGTTGCGGGGTGCATATGCGAGACGGGTACTCTTATTTCAAGAGTTCGATTTCACAATCGTGGTAAAACCGGGAAAGAGTAATTCTAGACCGACCACTTATCTAGAATACAGATTTGGAGAGGATGCAAAAACAATTGAAGAGACCATGCTTGATGCGCATTGTATAGGTTACAACGTGTGCCATCGAAATTAGAGGATATTGTTGTCTTTTTACGACGATGTGGCACCGAGAAGGCGTGAAGGCTTGGAAAAGAAACAACTTGCTATATGTGTGGCACCCTTTATGTTGATTAGTGGTGACCTATACAAGTTAGGCAGGGATGAGGTATTACGTCGTTATGTATTAGATCATGAGCGCAAGGATATCATGGAGGAGACTCATGGTGGTATTACAAGTGACCACTATGTAGGTGATGCTACTATGTGCAATATCCTCCTTACTAGATTATGGTGGGAGACCTTATATAAGGATTTTATATCGTATTGTAAGGTGTGTGATCATTGTTAGCGTCTCGAAAAACCAGGGTAGAGATGAAATTCCTTTAAGACCTATTACTAGTGCGAGAACCATTTGAGAAATGGGATATTGACTTTGTAGGACCTATTTTACTAGCTACACGTAGGACTAGATTACGCTATATCATTACTTGTATATATTATCTCACAAGGTGGGCGTAAGAAGCACTATGAAGGACTATATAGCAGCTGATAGCTAGGTTTCTATGGGAAAATGTTCTTACAAGGTATGGATGTCCCTTGAGTTTAACAAGTGATAGAGGCACACATTTTTGAATGAGACAATATAAATCCTATTGGATGAGTTTATGGATGCACACCATAAAACTACACCCTACCATCCTCGGGAAAATGGAACTGATGAGGCTTTCAACAATATTTTGAGCCAAACATTGACAAAAAAATTGATGTTGGATGAAAGGACTGGATGAAAAAGTGTCTCGTTGTTCTTTGGGCGTATAGAACAACATATAAAAGATTGAAATAAGCCACACCGTTTCGGTTGGTGTTTGGGGAAGAAGCAATTCTTCCTATAGAATTCATGTTACCTTCTTTGCGCATTGCGCGTCTTTGGAGGTATAGCTGATGAGAAAGCTTTAGAAGAGTGGATTGAGCAGATGGTTAATTTGGATGAGCGCAGAGCCATAGCACGTTGGATTCGAAGCAAGAAAATCTAGGAAGAAAGCATAGCATGACGAAACATATGGGATAAGAAGTTAGAGGTTAGATAAATGGTGCTTCTTTATGACTCTAAGATCTTGTGCCATCCAGAAAACTTAAAATACATTGGTTGGGGCCGTATGTCATCACTTACATACTTGAATTAGGTGTTTGACATTTAGAAGCACTTGATGGGACACAAATACTACCCGGTGTGTAACGTCCTCCATTTATACATTAGAACAAGTCAATTTTTTTTTTTTTTTGATAAATGCTTCGGTTCTAAATACATAATTTAGAACTCACATATCAAATAACCATTCTTATAACAGAAAACCATATGCCATCAGTAATGACTCGGAGTACCTCCGATCTATTCATTCCATGACTCAAGAATCTACCGATCTATTCATGAGTAATAAGAGTTGGCGTTTTATTTAACACACCACTCTTGCGGTTCTCTTCCCTATTCGGGATTCAGAATGCTCCGTCCAAAGGAACCTATCTCGAATAATTGTTACCATTATTCATTGGCATCTCATCCCTTAGACTAGGTGAATTAGGACAACGCAATCGCAGACTTGCGATACTTTGGCCAAAGATTTGAAACATACTACTTATGTCTCGTATTCCTTAACGACATACTAGTCAATCTGGAATACATCCTACACCCCATTCCTAAGTTATATAGAACGTCTTATACTGACTTCTGTCAGTCCCTCCTATCCCAAATTATTCACTCGAATACGGATTAGTAAGGTGACAACGTTATATGGATGCCCACGAGGACTAGGGATACGATGACATACTGGTTCAACCCTAGTTAAACCAGTGTGTCAAGATACCCCGAATCTCCTAGGCAGCCTTATAACGTGACCACATTCCTAATCGGTCCCAGAGTAACTTGTTCAAGTTCAAGGTGTAAATCTTAACGATCAATGCAAAGGGTGTCGTCATAAGTCACCTGCATTGTTGTAACTTTGAGAAGATCCTAATCTTCTCGAAGGTACAACTCTGCAGTTGACTTGTGCCGTCAACCTTTAGATCCGCCTCGAAAAGACCTACTTAACAAAAAGTGTTACATACGTTGAGTTAAATTATACCATAAGACGCTCCCTTAAGAGTAGTCTTTCCCAAACCCCGGGTTTCTCACCTTAGAATGACCCTTCATAAAAACCCATTACTCAATGAAATTATTAAGACTAAGGTTCCATCAAGGAGTTCATAGAATATACATAATTCTAAATCAATGAAATTGGGCAATAACCCATAATCTTCACATGTGATTGCCAACAGAACCCCTTTTTGGTTTATTTCAGTTCTCATTACTGAATTTATATCGTACTTATAAGTATCAAGATATAATGATTAAGAATCCAATTAAATGTTGTCCTGGCTTAATCAAGACTAGGGATTAATAATTTAATTCAGCTTGTTTAGCGTTCTGCTTAGGTTTATTTTAACCCTATCTTTCAGAAAGACAGTGATCTAAATTTCAATTTAGCTTCAGATAGAACATACTGGAACTGCTAAACAATCATAAGAATTCAGTCTCATATTCTTGCAAGCTTACATTGACAATCACAAAAGTCTCCAAATTATACAATGATAACAATGCCCTCCAGGTATTTGAACCGAAGAAAGTCAAACTATCAAATAAGAATACAAACACATAAGTAACAAATATTTATTTCCATTCCTTTCAGAGCTAAACAAATACATTTTATGCATTCAGCATACTTGATACAATACTCAACGGAAGAAGAACATCTTTCCTCATATAGTACATTTAGAAAATCAAGCTGTAATTCAACATAAAATCAAATTTAAATAATCTGATCATCCTATCAGATCTGCGTGCTTTTACCACTTACGGAAACCATCTGCAAAAATTGTCAACATGGGTCAGTTCGATGAACTGAGCATGATAAGCACTAACTCTTAAAACAATTGCAATCCATCAATTGTTTTCATTAAACACCCTGTTTAAATGAGATCAAAACACCAAACAAGTAAACACATTTCAGACTATGCTTTTGTAAAACAACATGACTATAAACGCGTAGCTCATATTATAGTCACTAAATAGTCTCAGATACCTTTCAAATATTTCATCAAAACGTTAGAGACCAAGAAGACAAATGCATCTAACCAACTATCCATCTGAATCCCAAGGACAGCAACATCAGACGGACTAATATATTCAACATAATAAATGAATAACCTTTCATGATTCCATCAGCATGATAGAACAATTCCAAAAGTTAGATAAACAATTATATCAACCTATACTTTATAACAGAAGAGAAATAAACGAATCATACATATTTCCCTCAGAACTAGCTCATGACTGTACCGTCTTTCCAAGAGCAAAGCATTCACCTTAAACACATGCGAATAAATCAGACGAGACCACCAAAAGCACCACTGTTTTGTTAAAGTTTAAAATATAACAAACTACAGTACAGTAGCTCTCACGCCAAACAGTGATGACTATCTACCAAACAGACTCTGCATGACCTCCCACACGAAGCGACAAACAAGAAGGTATTCACTGCCATTGCCTGTTGAGGTGCAGTCGACAACTCCTAAGTTCAATCAAGCTCAAGAATAGATATCCATGCAACAGAAGACGTAAACACGCCAACAATCCCTTACATCAACCTACAGCCCATTCTAGTCCCTACTAAACACTGTAAGGCTTTTAGACCCAAGGTCGAAATCAAAGAACTTCTATTTTATCGCAGTCAACAATAGACTCCATGGCATTAAGCAATTGATGTTTCCCTAAGACTATGCAGAGATAATCATACAAAATTCCCGCAACATGCACAGCCTCATCTAACTGGAATAATCAGAAAGGAAACATAACATACCGTATTCACATCTGGACGCATTCAGAGTTTGAAGTATGGTATTCACGACCCACTTTTACAGAGCCAAGATACATGATATCTATCTATACTCAAGGAACCCAACAGTGTCAAAAACAACAGTGTACCAAATCAGGCTTAATTAGAGGCAGATACACTGGTTACCTATCAAGGATTCAACTGAATCCGAACAACAGTAACAAGATAAATAATAGTTAATGATTCCAACTGTGCCAACAATGGTAACATTCCAAATCAGGCTTATACAAAAGCTAAATACTGATTTCGTAACAAGGAATCCAACTGAGCCTCTTCAATATTTTTCGCTCAAGCTTACACAGAAAGGAAACGTAAAAATACACCCAAAGAGTCTGTACCAAAATTCATTACAAAATAACAGAGGTCGTATTACCTGTTACTCCTTCAAGACTCTAACAAAATCAAATTACCAATATTCAAAGATATATAGCTTCAACAGTGGTCCATAATATACGAATCATTCAATGTACTCCACAGAGTCGTTTTGAATACAATAAATATAATGCAACTATCATCGAGTTAAATCCCGTAATTGCAACACAAGGGATGGAGAAACAACTTCTACAGGGTCGCAATAAATACTGAAACACAGTCAGTTCTCCATTCAACATAACCTAAATATCATAGCGAACCCCTACAAGATTCAGTAACCACCACCTATAATAACCTCGACAGAACTTACAAAGAAGTCCAATTAAACTGAACAAAAAGTCCATCAGTATCCTTTCCAACAAGTATCAACAACAAGCATCAACAGTAAGCATTAACAACAAGTATCAACAGTAACCTGTACCCATCAAGAGAACAATTCATGGGCTCTCACAGAGCAGGTCTAGTATACTTTCTTGCATATATTTCGCAAATTAAAGCCGGAATGCAAAACACAATGAAATATTGCAACAGTTCGAAACATAAAATACACCCATCAAGGTTTAAATTGAAAAATCGAACCAGCAAGAAGATACAGTAACAAAATCACACCAAGCTACCATAAAAACCATCTAATTCCAAAAATCATCTGAACAGAGTTGTTCTAATGAAATCATTTGAAAGAGAGCAAGATTTTTAAGGGTTAGGGCCTAACATGCCTGGTTATTTGCTTAAAATTTCGAAGCAGACCACTGAAAGAGCTCGAACCTTCTCCTCCTTTTCCAAGTTAGATCCACCAACAAAAATTTGCTATTTCCATGACTTATAAATTTTCCTTGCCAGAGGAAAGAGCGAGTTACACTCATATTTGCCATGCAACTCCCAGAAGACTGGTGCGAAGAACCAGTGATCAGACAGAGGGAAAACCGGAGCGCATGAAAAACCAAACAAACTACTAACTTTCCATTTTGCATGCCTTCCCGTGAAACCCGAGCTCGAAGACCGAGTTCATAAATGGCATTTACTCCAAATTTCCCGCTAAATTTCCATTGCCACCGACCGCCATAGTTGGCGATGGATAAAACCAGTTCGAAGACCATTTCCAACTTTGGCGACCTGCCACGTCGGCTCTAGCTAGCCGTTTAAAAACTTCTACCAAATTACCTGTCCTTCATGCTTATCCATGTATTTAATGCCATTGAAACTGCCGCCCATGGCTCGCACCCTTCCATATGTCCCCTTTCTTCCTTGTTCAATAGTTAGGTTAGTAACTTAGGTTAGGACTTAGGATAACACTTAGTCTAACCTCATAGCACATAGATACTAACTTAGAACATTAGTTTATAGCTTAGGCCTAGGTTAGATTAACACTAATCTAATCCCCTAGGTTAAAGTTTAGTTTTAGGTTACTAACCTTAATAAATCCAGTTTAGGTCTAATATTTCAAATGCTCAGAAAAAGAACCTACAACATACATTCACGAACAGGGTTCACTCCTGCACTGCCATTAGGCTATTGAATTATATGTAACTGAATTATTACCTGGTCCACGATCAAGACCTTCCAGGTATATTACGATATCGGGCACCAGTTCATTTAACATGATCAGCCTGAGTTATACTCCGGACTAGCTTATTCAATGCATCCAGACCTTGCAACCTGCTTAAGGTCTATAATTTTAATTCATCACGAATAAACTTAAAGCACCACTTGGATCAATACCACTGATCCAAGGCTAGGTCTTATAGATGGATAACTCCATAATTCATTCCGAGATCAGATTAAACTCAGGTGTAAAATGAAAGAAATAAAAGAGTCCAATCATATTCCGACTCAGTCAAAGATCTGGAATCTCAAAGAAGATACAGTACATATCAAGCATGACTTCTCAATCAAAGGAACACATCCTTTTTACAAAAGAAATCACATATCAACACTTGTATGCTCAGGAGGAAGTAACTACAGTCCAGGGTGTTACATGACTTCAATGAGGAGTAAGGTGAAGCCCTACTATAAATTAGTCTTCTTGGTGTTTGTAATAAGGCGGTATTACCAATGCGATTAGGTTTCCATTTTGTATTTCCTTAATGTATTTCCTTCATTGTCGCTATGCTTTGTCAATTTAGGTTTTTTTGTAATAAGCATGCTTACGCACATGAAGATAACTACATTGTGAAGCATGTTTATGTGCGAGAGGACTACACATACTTTTAGTGTGGGGTGGTAGGTTGTTGATATCCGGTTTCAAAATGGTGGAATTAAGAGATAAAAGGAATAAGCTGCTACGAGGTACTTGTCGAGTCAAAATATTTCTTCTCAAAAGTAACCAAGGAAGGAGACGAATGAAGGGACACTATAACGTGAGGTTAGCGGTGGCCATGTTAACTACCGGGAGAAGGTGTAGTGATGAGGTACTCGAGCACAAGGGAGCGCGCTAAAGAGAAGTCTATGACCATAGGGTATGGAGGTGCACTAGAAGGTAATAAAGGGGTATGAAGATGTACCATGCGATAATAACAAATTTGGTCAATGAATGAGAGGATATTTGGTAGATGGATGAGTAATAAATGCATCAAAATTTGAAAACCTATATAAGGAGGGGATGCAAATTCATTTTTACCATTGCGATTAAGATTATTTGAAAAGAACTAAGTGCGAAGAACCGAGTAATCGACTCGAGGTGCGAAGGGTTTCAAATCAAGCGTGAGATATAAATCTATGCGTAGAAGAAGCTTGTGTCCCAGGTGGTGAAGGGTTTGAGCGAAGCAAGATGACAGAGGTGAGTGAGAGCACGTGATTTCACCTAGGGCACGCTAAATCAAGCTAGGGTTTGATTCGGGCATTGCGAGTTGTAGCGAGAAAGTGTATACGAGATGATTGCAAGGTAGAAATGGCACCTAAGAAGGCAGCAAGATAGCATGGACAAAGGGAAAAATAAGGTGGTTGTAGATGAGGAAGAGATAGCTCCTAAGAGTAATTTTTCTGAAATGTAATATCCATAGGGCATCATCGTTGGCTAGGAGTGGGATTCACATATAAGAAAAATAAAAGCAAGTGAATACAACCACGGGACCTTAGAAAACAAGAAGGAACTTGATGCCTTTCTCGGCATAAGGATAAACAAACAAACGATAGATGACATGCCAATTTATGATGATGCAGGTGAGAAACTTCTAAAGATAATTGGAGTCTACCAGTTATATGAACTTCTTTATTTCGGAAAGTATGAGCCCTTGTATCGGTGGCTCATGAGCAGATTTCATGAGGACTTTTTCTACTTTACAGGATGTAGAGTCGAATCTCATCTGCATTGATCTCCACAATAACAAGGTTGAAGGCCACGAGGATAGGACATAAAGAATGATCTGGCAGATAAAGCCGTGATTTTGGAGACCAGGAAGGAGTTGGGGTATTTGAAGATTTCGCGTGGAATGGACATTGACAAACTGAAGAAATGTCCAATTGTACAAGCAATAGCACACCTCATCACCAAGTTGAATGACCAGGAGAGATGGTCTCAGATAAACATTATGTGGTTACATGTTGCGTGAAGGATGTCAAAAGGAGTAGTCTACAACATTGTAGGCTACATTGTAGAGTAAATAGTAGAGTAAGTGTGCACATGAGGGAAGATCGGCTTTGGAGTTGTTTTATTGTTGCTAGTATTCATAGAGATTAGAGTACGAGATGGGCGAAGGAGAAGATATGGGAATACCCCATGGAAAATAAGTCACCAACTAAAATATTCAACAAGTACTGTGTAAAGGGTCCATGACATATGATGTCAAGCAAAGGGTGGAGAAGTGTTACGATAGACTCCACATGACATTTGGAGAAGAGTGGCGCATCCCGAAGGACTTACCTTCGATGGTGGAAAAACAAGTCCAATTTGTTGTGTATCAATATTTCTGCATCATGTGATTCCCAATGAAGGATGGATCCTGGAACCCTTAGTGTAAATTTTCATACGCCTTCATAGCAAGGTACTTTCAAGCATCAGTTCATGGATTCACAGATACGTGCCGCACGGCCTTCAATGCGAGAAAAGGTTGACTATGAGTACCACACCCTAAGAAAGAAATATGCATATCTAGGGCGAAGCGCATATATCAAGAGGCCCATATCAAAATAATTGAGCATAAAGCCAATGAGTCTAGTTGTTGGGGATATTGGGGCAACATTAGTATACTTTCAAATTTGAAGCCTAAGATGGAAAACAATAAGTATGTGAAGAATGAGTTCATGCTCCTAGGGCCTCACAAGAAGGGAAAGCATACGATGGAGAACATACGGCGCGGTGAAGCCCACATAAACCATTGAAGTAGAAGATGAGGAAGAAGAGCATGAAGACAAGTGGTGGCTTGGAGTGAAGGAGAAGGAAACCATCGATAGAAAATAATCGGGCGCGTGTGACGACTCCACCTCAAGGAAGGAAGAAGAAGAAGATATAGAAGTTGTGAAGGGAGAGAGCAGATTCAAAAAAGTATTCAAGCACAAAGGACACAAGGTGGAACCCCACAAGCGTAAGGAGATCACCTCATCTTTCTCCATACAAGGAGCCAACCGAGCCAAAGAGGAGAAGAAAGTTAAAGTTAGATGAAGAGGTGAAGGATCGGAGGAGAGCACACCGGAGCTCCTACTCCACTCGAGCGAAAGATGAGCCAAAGAACAAGGAAAAATACCAAGAAGAGAAAGAGGATGAAGAAATGAAGGATAGGGGATAAGGAGAAAAGGAGGTATCAGAGGCCACACATGACATTGCTCAAGATAAAACGCAAACTCCTAATCTTGAGGCTATGATTCCAAGAGGGCCGAGGTCAAGAAGGATGAGTGGAAAACATAGTGCACCACTCATGGGGTATCTGAAGGACACAAAAATTATGCATGCCCGCTTTGAGCACCATGGCACAAAAGGACTTATATGGCTGGGAGCTTATGGATGAGGACATGGCAATAATGTGCACAAGGAAGCAGACTCTCATGGTCAATGAACACCCACATCAATGAGCTTGAATTTGATGTGTGTGACGAGTCATGCATGTCGAGGCAGGCTGAAGAAATCACCTAAGGCCGGGCACATAATAGTAAATCCTATTGTTATGTCGGATGAGCAGGTTAGTAATGCGCTAGTGAAGGTTTCCACAGAATTCACACGAAGAAACATGGATAAAGCTACAACAATAAAGGCATTGCGTGAGGCACTGAAGATAAAGGATGCAGAGATAGCGCGATTGACACGAGTGAAGGACTTCAAGTAAAATAATTATATTGCGTTAAATCGGCACGGCAAAGTCCATTGGGGATCATGTGATAAAAGTGCACCCGCATCTGGATTCTAAGGTACTAGAAAAGCTCCCCTCAACGATGCACTATGTTAGAACTTTGGTGGACTTGGTATTGGAAGATGACACCATTAGAATGCCAAAACCAAAGAATCTTGAAGGCGAGGCGGAAAGGAAAAGGCTACGAGTCATCGGAAAATTACAACATATGACGGATTTGCTCTACAAACACTCCAAGAAGAGTTGAAAAAGGCAAATTTTTCCTTAAACATATGCACATCTCCGAGGTTTTGATCAGGTAAAGACTCGGAAGAAGACAATGAAGTCCAAAGGATACGAAGAATGATACCTTGGGGTGCGTAGAACGGTTAACAATTGTAAAAAAGTTTGAGGCCACAGCGGCAAAGACAAGAGAAAGATTAGATGAGCTTGGGAAACTCATCGCACATAAAATGGATGTCTTTGGAGGGAAGAATGGCTACAATGTCCAGCATTATGTTGGTCTTGCGAGAATAAAAGGGTGAGATTACATAGGAGGAGCTGGAATCCATTCTTTGTGGATGTTCCAAAGAAAGCGAGAAGAAGAACTCACCAAATGGCGAGCCTTAGAATCCAAAATAAAGGAGGAGTATCTAGATTTGTTCCTTTAAGATGAGACAGATGAGGCTTGCCAAATGAAACATTTTTTTATTCATTTAAATTCTTTACGATTCTTTCTATTCAAAAAAAAATTATTTACTTTAGTTTTGGAACTAACCACTTTCGGGGTGACATGAGATTAGTGTGGGGTAATGTTGATCATATAACACTTCACATAAATCACAAAAGGAGTCCGCGAGAAAAAATGTCATATTCAAAGGTGCGAATGGAAAGGCGCGCGCGTGGAGGATATGTTTAGTTTCGGGACTTAGTCGATTTCGAATGTAAAGATATATTTTTAGAAGATGGCGTGCATAACACACAAACGATACTGAGACGTGCACACCACGCATTACCTATTTTTAGAGGATTGGATTGAGTGTTGTTGCATGGAGACAGTCTAAGAATAGGATTTTCACCTTGGTTAAATTTCAGTAGTCTATAGATAGCACACTTGCATGTGTGCCTATGTCTGTAAACGGCACGTGGCTGTTAATAGCATGCAACCTATTTTTGGAGTAAATAAGCGGTGAAGGGCAAGTCCCCACCTGTGTGTGTGTGTGTGTGTGTGTGTGTGTGTGTGTGTGTGTGTGTGTGTGTGTCTGTGTGTGTGGAAAGAAGATACATGAGAGATAGATGTGAGTGGTGAATATACGAGAGATGTGTATGTGACTAGATAATTGTATCGAGATCCATGTGTGCATAGCCATAAATTGATGTATTGGTATAAGAATTTTTGTGTTACTGTTCTTATTAATATATGGAGGATATTGGCTGAACAGTGTTATTTTTGTATGCTTGAGTGTTACATGTTCTTGATTTAGTCATGATTATCAATTAAGTGTAATCTTCCTTAGATTTGGTTACATTATGCACTATCGAATGATGTATTAACCTTGTATCTATATTCTTGAGTATTCATCATGCTAACATCCTGCTTCTGACAACCCTAAAGAGGAACACAGTACCTTTGCGCACTTCGGGTGAGCACTCGGTCTATGTTGAGTGATGTGCCGGTGCGTCTAGGGTCTATTAGTGTATTCTAGGCTGCATCATCACCTCTTACCATTCATCTTCTTCATTACTTGTTGATTCTCCTCTACTGAGGACTAGACCATTGACACTTAAATTTTAAGACTTCCTCTTTCACCTAGACTCAACCATGCCTAAAAACCTAAACTCAACCATGCCTAAACAACATAAACTCAACCACACCTAATGGACCTAGACTCAACCCTACCTAAGCAACCTAAATTCAACCATGCCTAACGGACCTACACTCAACCTTTCCTAAATAACCTAAACTCAACCTTTCCTAAAGGACCTAGACTTAAGCATGCCTAAAACCTACCAACCCACTCTCCTACCTTATCATATTCTTCCCTAGCTTATGGGAGAACTACATCAGCCTGAGGCCCTTTTTTTTTTGGGCTATGTAGGCGTGCGGTCACGAGGGCATGGGGCCCTTGGAGGTTAGCTTGGCCACTCTTTACCCTAACCAATTCCCCTTGTTTTTCTATTCACATTATACCTTAGTTAGTTTCCATTTTATACAACACTTAGAAATTAAAACAAACATACAAATATACAAACATGTATACCTACTTATTTCTTGATCATCATATCATACATTAACCATTTCCCATTTCCATTATATCAAATTTTTGGCAAATACTTCGTCATTTATTTTCCATACTACCAATAAACTTGGAAATTAAATTAAACCCAAAAACATGACTACATCATGCCTACCTCACCTAGACTCTACCATGCCTAAATCACCTAAATCCATCATGCCTAAATGACCTAAAACTCCACCATGCCTACCTAACCTAAAACTCCACCATGCCTAACTCACCTAGACTCCATCATGCATAACTCACCTAGACTCCACTATGCCTATACTTGACCGCATCATGCCTAAATCACCTAAAATCCACCATGCCTAAGCCCGACCTAACTCAATCATGCCTAAATCACCTAAACTCCATCATGCCTAAATCACCTAAACTCCACCATGCCTAACTGAACCATTCCTACATGACCTCAACTCAATCATACCTAATTCATCTAATTTCCATCACATACACAAAAATGGAGATTAGAAACATGAGATACATCATCCATCCAATAAATCCCATCATCTATATAAATGGGAGATTTTGTCTATCACTACACATATACACAGATACTAATAAATATCAAGTATCTCAAATTGCTCAAATAGAGCTAAATATTAAGTATCTCAAAGCCTCGGACTATCGTTCTCTATCTCCCCCTTTTTCCTCTATCATTTTCTCCAAGTGGTAAAGTCAAAATGAATCCGAAAAACATGGATTTTTCTTTTTTAGACCCAAATCGACATAACCAATGTCGATCATGTTGTGCCCTACTAAACCAACATCGGTTATACCATAACGCATCGGTCACCTACCATTACCTTTTACCCATATTTTTCCCACTTTGGCCTAAAAACATTACAGACCAAATACCTAATGACCTTCCCAACGCCTATTACACCCTACCCACAAGCCTAAATTACCTATACATTTACTTAATTATGTTTAGGGACATGTTATTTACCTATACCCTGGCCTTACCGATACCATGACCTACATACCCTGACTGAACCACCTTTTGTGACCTTTGAACTTGTGTACTTGTTATACCTTGTGATGTCGTTACCCATGTTTTTAGCCTAATGACCTTACCTTTCCTATTGTCGTGTTATTTATCTTGACCAAACCTTTGGTGTACCGGATCATACCTAAAACGTTCCTATACCTAACCTAAGTTGTGTTTCCGACCATATCATGTACCTTAGATACCTGAATCACTTCAACCTTGTTTGGATAAACCTATCGACCTTAGACGATGTAGATTTTGCAAGCTCTTTCACAGTACAATGTCACAATCTATACATTTGTGTGCATTCAATTTCCATTACCTATTACCCAATATAATCCTTGCCCAAGTACCCAAAATGACCATACTCTTACCTACACCCCACCTAATATCATTTTCATCACTTACCCATTTATCAAACCACTCACCAATTCCGTCTAACACCTCATCAGCTCTTGGTTTGAGGGGGATTACCTCCACCCACTTGGGGCAACCTCACCTTTAGCCCTACTTGGGAAAACCCACTCTCACTTATATTTGGGGAAACCACTTCATGTTTTTGTTGGTGTCACTTACCACTATAAGCTACACAAAAAAAAAGGGGGCAAATGTAGACACCAAATTTGGGTCACACTTCCCTTGGTCCCCTTTTATCAGTTAACATAATGTGTTCACCTAACCATGACCCCTTAACCCCACATTCATATTAATTTAATTACTTACAATTGAATTAATGCCCATCCTCACATTATTTATTAATTTAATTACTTTAATTAAATTAATTTACACCTCACCTAGCCACCTCACCTAGACACCTCATCATGGACTTATTCTTAGTCTATTAATTAACTAGGACTGAGTATCCACTTATCTTAACCAACTAGGACTTAGTCTAACCCTAAAATTAAAGTCTTATTCCTTCTCCAACAACACTCCCACTTATCTAAGCACTAACCATCACTTGAGACCCAGATTGAAAAATAGAGAACGCCAAAATAGCCAAGATCTTTTACTTTTGGTAAACCTAGGATATCTCACCTTAACCGACGATGGTTAACCCTCAACTGACGCCTGGTCACCCTAACCATCGTCGGTTACCATATATACAATTTGTAAACCTTTTTCCCATGTTAGTCACTTCGAGTTTTGAGAGAGCTATCTGTATTCAAGCATGAACTAGATATTTTCTTAGCATCAAGGCACGACAGAATACATTCACCACGAGGCTCAAGAAAGTACACAGAGACTGATCCAAAGGCATTGGCATTCACAATAGCATTCCAAGAAGCACTACCGTGGCATTGACCACCAAGTTCTTCACAAATCGACCATCACCTTCCTTCACCCACCAAGCTTATAAATACAATTGTAGGTATTTGATTTTGCATAATTTATGTACTTACTTAATAGGTTATTTATCTTTTTGTTATTATATCTTGCTCTTCCATGTATTCCTCCATCCCCACTTTCCTACCCATCTACTATCTCAGCCACCTCCAACCTTCGGCTCTCCATATCTATCCTTTATACCTTCCCGAGTCCTCTTCATATTATTACGAACCTAATCATCTCCCCTTCACTCTCTGTGTAATCATAGAGAATCCCAAAATCACCTTTTATCAACTTTCACCAAATTTCCCCTACCGACGCTGGTTACCTTAACCGTTGTCGAGTTTCCTCTTCACCGGCATCGGTCACCAGACCGACATCGCTTAATGTATCTCCTATCGACTTCCACTAAATTTACCTTAACACCCTAAAAACCTCACAAAACCTTTCCAAAGTCTGGTACCCCACCTACCACCTCACCACAGACCTTACCCACTCTTTGTATAGACACAAGGATAGTCTGGACACTGTTTACGGCATTGTCATTCCCACGTAAGCCAATATCGATCATCTCAAACCGACATCAGTCATAGCTAAACCATCATCAGTCATACCTAACCAAGATCGGTCTCTGTGTTTGATAGACTTCCTTAGACAAAAAGCCTCCTAATCCCCAAATCAACCCCACATTGCACCAGATATTACCTGACCCTTCTTGTGACCCTCGGACCACACCCCCTACCCGCAAAGATGACTCGGGACCTTCATCAGTTTAATTATTAAAGAATCTAATTGGATTAACATTGATAGTAATTAGAGATACCTAAATCAGGACACTGACATTAGATTCTTTTATTTTCATGTCCATTTATTTTATATTGAATTATATATATCAATGGATTGACAACCATCAAGGAAGTATCACACTTCCTGGATCTAGCTCACACTAGGCAATCCACTAACCTTTTGTTATTAACTATGTTTTGTGGTCTTGCTTTATATTTTAGGTAGTTCCTCCTAGCCAAAAGGAAGCTCACACAATCAGTTTGGATCGAAATTAAATTCACGTGCACAACCTTCAACCAACGAACCACAGGTATTCCTCTTTGGCCTTTTACCTTTATCTGTTTCATTATCTACTAAGAATCTAGTGAAACACTTATATCCCCATTCTTCTTTCTGACCGGCACTAGATTGGCCACCCATGAGGAGTTCTTGTGGGATGTATGTTGTCTCCATCCCTTAGTTTCTCTAACTCCTCCTACATTTTGAGGGAAAGGAGTGGATTGATTGGCCTTTTTACCTAAATGACTTAACATTGGGTTATAGGGGTATCTCATGTTGAAACAAATCTTTCATATATGCTTTGAGCTCGAGTAATACCATGCCAAGCAGTCTTTATATTTCTTCAATAGATTAAAATAGGACTACTTCTCCTCTTTACTAAGATTTCTACCTAGCCAAACTTTCCTAGGTTTGTCCTCGATCCCCAAATTGTGCTCCTCCACATCTCTTGAGGTTGATATATGTCTATGAATTACCATGTCGACATTATCAAAGTTTGATTCCAAAGTAGCCAAACCTCATGGAATGGTGTTGGTTTTTTTAATGATATCTTTGCCAAACGGGGTTTCTTTTTTCGTCACACACAGAAACCATTGGCTCCCAGTCTAAACATTGATTAGTAAATTCTCCTTTGTTTCAAAAAAACCTCTGAACCTGAGCATCATCTTCAAAGACTTTCCAATGTTGTACATTTCCAGGAATAGATGGTCTTGATAACACCTCTACATCATAGTTGCAATAAGGAGACATACAATTTTCAATCCTTGATCCCAATACTATCAATTTGTCTGTCACAACATTCGATTTCTATCATGATATACTATATTGAAAGAGTCAAAAACTTTAATACAATCCCAAATTGCATGCTTATATTTTTTCATTCTTTGATCCTTGATTGCATACCGTTTCATCACTTGCTTGACTACCAATTTTGAATCTCCTCTAACAACAATGTCCTTGATTTCATGCCTCCAAGAAATCCTTGAGCCCAAAAGTAATGTTTCATATTCTGCAATATTGTTAGTGCACTCGAACTTAAGTCTAGAGGAAAAACTTAAAGTATCTTTATTTAGAGACACAAGGACAACACTAGCACCATTCCCCAAATTGCAGCAAAGCTCAAGTCGACATTAAAGTCTAGGGAATGCTAACTTGTTCGGGGATACTTACACTTATCAAAGCCATGCTCTACAAAATCTGCATAGCCCACGAAATTTTCAACATCCACATTAGTATACAACACTTCATAAGATGCATTTCTAGGATCTTCAATTATATGCAACATCTTTTTCTCTCCACACAATTTAACCAAGCCTCCTTTAATTGGTATGGTTGCTTATGACATGTCCATTTGGACACTCCCACCTACACTAGAAGCCCATTTCCTTGACAATAAATTTCCCCACTTAGCAGGACAATCCACAACAACTACATTCATGGTTAAACATTTTCCCGGGTAAGTTACCAACTACACCACCAATCCTTTAACGTACCCAATCACTGGCACTTCCCTTGATTCCATAGAAGTGCACTTTCCAAAATCTATCGATTCTTTAATATTTAATTCATTCATGACTTCAAGAGGAATCACATTACATGAAGCCCCTAAATAAAACATGAAGTTGTGCACTAATCTGTCCTTGATGATTAAAGTAGTATAGAAAGGATCAACATCAAGATGAGATTCAACAAGAGACGTACCTAAATATACCTCAAGATATTCTCCCGGGTCTTCCACTACTTTTGGTACCTCTGGATTCTGCAATGACAGGGGGAGTATCCACATTATTTACATTCTTGTATGGAGGCACAACCTCCTCTTTGAATCCCAAGTACTCAAACGCTCTTTTCTTATACTCAGGAATCCTAAGCAATTCAATAATAAGTACAGTGACATTAATCGACTTAAAATCTAAGCGATATCATAGGAATATACTTGTTCAATACTGTGTTGGGAGGAAGAGTAACTACCCCTTCTTGTGGTATGATATTCTTTACAGCTTGGGCATGAACGAGGAATAAGGTTTATATTAAGTAACATGACCCTTGTTAAGTGTATATTTTTAGGAGGGTCCTTTGGGACATTGGTGAGGAGTGGATTTTTTTATTTAGGTCGTGACCCTTCCCCTTTGACAATCCTACTTCTCATATTGTAATCCTTTTCATGAAAAACACTTTGCATTCATCATAAGTTATATGTATTCCTCAAAAGGAGTCCCTCCATCATATTTTTGAATGATCAATTCTCTTAGGTACTCAAAGTCATGATTAAGTAATTCAAATTCATGCACCATATCAACCTCAACATCATCATTATAAGGAAGAGGAGATACTCGGTTGAATGTAGTCCCAAAACATTGATATTGTTATTGCACTTAGAAGCTCAAGAGAAGTAGCACATTTTTGTAGATTATCAAGGCACTCCATCATGCACACATCACCAAAAGTCTCATCATCATCCGCCTCTTAATCCTCATCATCAAGATTACAAAGGAAATGTCACAAGAAACACTTGTCATACCACTCAATAACATGGTTTTCTTCTACCATGGAAACTCTAGCATTCAAAGGATCGAGACCAGGTTTATTTTCTCTAGGTTGTTATTTATTCCCTAACCCCATATGTCACTTTCCTCTTTCATCTGATCTCGTGATCACCTCATGGATGATTTTAAAAAAATTATAGCCTTGGGGTTGATGTTGGGCTTGAAAACCTGTCTATTCCCTTCTCTTCCTGGAAATTTTATGATAGTTTTCTTTAAGCTTGCTCTGCCAAAGTCTTTACAACTTCTTCTAGATCAACCCCTTTGCTTGTCTGAGGTTTTTAAGGATATATAAACTTGACCCTCTCCCTTTTAGGATGATTTCTTGCTTCCTTAATATTATTCTCAATATGAACCGCCATAGAGAAGGATTGCCTTAAATTTTTAGGATTCTTATCCCTTAAATTATAAGTAGCTTTCTTGTCAAAAGCATCACAATATTTTATAAGACAAGATTCATCACACAGCCTTAGAAATTATAGACAATCTATTCAAAGTCTTATTAAATCTAGTATTAAAATCATGCATAGGCTCATTTGGATTTTTCTTTATATTCTCAAATTTAGACAAGAGGAACCTAGGGTCAGTCTTATCCCCATATTGCAATTTAAAGGCATTTTTCATTTATGCCCATGAATCTATGGAATCCTTTAGTAAGGATTTATACCAGTCCCGCGCATCCTCTTCTAAAGTGTGGATTAACAAATTTACGTAAACATCTTCATGTTCTATTTCAAAATCCTCCATCATATTAAAAAAATATTTAGGTGCTTATCACTAGTGATGACATTATTTCCTTGAAATTTAGGCAACCTACTTCTTACATCTTGTGGTACAACATTGGGATACCCAACCATAACTCTAAAATTTATTGGTCCAAACACATTGACAGCAAAGGGAGGTCTAGGTGGAGGTAGAGACATATTATTATGAGGAGGTGGTCCTATAGGAGGATTGAAATGATGTGGGATAGGAGGTCTCTAAGGAAAATGTGTATGGCCTTCAAATTAAATATCCTTTAATGACTTAGTGTCAAAAATTACCCTACTAGTTCTAAGTGATAAAGGAGGAAAATGAGGAATACCTATTCTAGTTACAAATGATGGTCTCTCACTAGTTGGAGTGTTTAAATTTTCACGAGGAATACTTGATCTTGAACCGTCTCAAGAGATGAACAATCCTCTATCAAGGGTGAACACCTTCTACCACCGGTACTAATTTTCCTCGACCTTTGATCTCCCAAAGCTCTCCAGACATGTTTCCTATTTGGATTCATTCTTCTAAGATCTGAAACAATCTTCTAGTAGGATCTTTGCTAAATAATGATCTTCTTCCTTTCAACCTTGTAGATATCAACAACAGATTTTGATCAATAAAGCTTAAGACAATGGCATTTACCAAAAATTATGAACAAATATGGAGTCGCCACTAAGGACTTACACCTTAGATGTGTAAAACATTGTAAATGACTTGTCGAGTTAGAAATAAATACTTGACTTTAATTAATCTTGAAAAATCTTGGAATCGTTTGTCGGTATTTATATCGATCGACAAATTTAGTGTAAATCTACGTAAATTTGGGAAATAACTTATGATCTTGCTTATCTTTCATAAATACTAACAAAGGATGATGTCTAGACCAAATTTTTACATCTAAACATGTATGAAACATTACCAGAGGTTGATATTTGTATGTATTTGCATGAATGTCCCCGAAAACAATTTCAAATCAGTGTTGGTACCCAAATCGGTTCTCCTTGTGTAGTCGAGCAAGCATCAACAGGTGGAGCGGGATGCTTAGAGGTAGATAGACAAGAATTTATGTCATTTATAACTAGGGAACAATCTAGATGACTCTTTGTTACTCGATCTCGGAAAATTTGGATAGCTCCATGTTTAAGGGTTTGACCTACCCTTACTACTTTAGGCTCTACCTTTAGCCGGGGTGAGAGGACCACCCATGCGCACCCAATTTTGCATGTGCTACATTGTCGAAAATGGTTACAAAATTCCCCAATGATGATTCATGTCCTTTCAAAATGTGTTTGAGTTCTTAAGCTCATTCGTAGTGTATATATGTAGCCTAGATGCTTGTACTTATCTTTTACATGCTTTCTTCCATCTTCCCACTCATTTATGTGCATGTTTTGGCTTTAAGTGTCGAACCACTACCCAAGAAAGGTGGCGGTCTGTGACCACCACCCTACGTAGGGCGGCGGTCCTGTGCATTTTTTTCAAAACCTTTCATGCATGATTTAAACACACGTGATTTCACTTAACTTGATTTCCAAGGTGCATTTGTGAACCAAATTGCCTAAAAATAGTCTTGTTTTCATGGTATTCCTTCCCTCTATTTTTAAATAGATTTAATTAGTTTGAACTGCCTCTTATCCCAATGATTTGGCACTCCAAATATTCCTTGTGCATGAAGGCACATCCCAACCAATTCTTATGTATTCAATGTTTGTATTCAAGCAAATTCCCTAATAATTTTTGTGTATCTTGCATAGTATTACTGCCACAATCTTGCTAGAAATTTCATAGCCAATCTAAGATCTCTTGTGTTATCTCTCTTCTAATTGCATTGCAACTATACTTCCTTCAAGCTTCCATTGCTCAAGCGCTTTCTCCTATTGCTGCCTCTACATTCCCAAATTCCTTGGACTCATGTGGACACACAGAGAATGAAAGGATAAACTAAGGGGACAAATTACTACATAGCTGGATTTACCTTTGTTATGTGAATTCCAGGTTGGATTTGTTGTTTGATTTCCTTCATTCTTGTAATTTATCATTGTTACATCATATCAAATAGAGTAGAAATCAATTTCCTTTCATTTGCAAGTAATTATTTAATTTCAAGAGGGTTTAAATCTTTCAAAGCACCCCGATGACGGATTTCTTTCTTCCTATCCTGTAGATTTGAAGGAGAGAATATTTATAGGAGGTTGTCTACATATCATAGATTAACTAGAAAATTTATTGTTTTATGTTAGCATTAATTAGAATACACTCATAATAGGTGAATAACCACACTAGGTTATTTTACTTGTTTAGTTTTAGTGTAGAAATAGATTTGATTATTTACAATAAAAGTAAATTGTTTTTTCGTGATTGTAATATTTCAGTTTTGTGATTTGTTTAGATTAATTTCCTTTTCAGTATTATATTAAATCGTTAATTCCATATTTTTTTAACGCTTAATCCAATTAGGAAAACAAGCCATAGGGAATTACCCTACCCATTCATAGCCTCTAAAGCTCCCATTTTTCCAATTCTACTTAGAAATCACACTACTCGATTGTAGTCACTAATTCTCTCATAGCCATCCATCCACACATTCCACACCGGATGGCCCGGCACGACCTCGGGAGGTCAAGTGTGAAAGAAGGTCATGTGTCGATTGTCTTTCATCCAAATTGGTGAACCCGATGTGAACATATAGTCTCTAAATGTTTCCACTTTCTTCATCCATCTTCCACTCTCCCATTATTTTGCGGGTATTCTTATACCCTCGAATATGTCGAGATACGATGAATACGGTCGACCCATCTTAGGTTTTGATGTGTATAGCTATTAAATGAATAGACAACAACAATCACCTTTACTCTCTACATGGGTAGATAACTATTAAACTACTTAGGATCAAAATCCTTTTCCTTAGGGGGCCAATGTCATTTCCTCTATACGGATTGAGGAGGTTGACCAAATCATGCAAAAACAAAAATATGAGCTTTCAACTCTAACAACATGAATTTTATCGGAGATACAAGTTCATCTCCTCGGGCTTTTATTCGAGACAACCCATTAGCATGCATTTTGACCAACTCCATCTCTAAATGAGGATTAGTTAGTGCGATACACATAAGTGAACAATGCTTCCAGAATATAAAATTGGCTTTTGATAGGTTATAAGGACATGTTGATTTCTTTCTCCAAAATAATAACACTACCCCTCCAACAATGGAAAACATTGCCAATGAGGGGTGGCAGAACAATGAACAATTCATAGAAGGATACCACACTCCTCAACAACCTCCAAAAGTTCAAACAAGTACCAAAAAAAACATGACCCCATCAATGGGTGACATCATCTCGGCATTAGTGGACAAAGTCAAAGAGTTAGAGCTTGCCCAAAACACTCAAAATTCATATGTTAGGAAAGCAAGAGTTTCTCACTATCCGCAAAACTTATGGAAAAATACCTACTGCGTAAACTCCTCTAGTTTATACAAGTGCTCCAAGCCCTAGAGATTTTCTAACTGGGATGGGCACCTTGGGTATGCCCCCATGCCACATATGGATATCCACAATAGCACCAATTAGAAGTGCGTTCTCAAACACCATACCATCTGAAATGCAATTGTTCCTGGCTTTGTGCCTTCAACTCCATATCAAAATAATCAACCCCCTTACATACACATGTATTCTAAATCACCACAAGGGGATATGTACACTTACCCAAGTCCATATGGTCAGCCACAGGGATGCCTTATGCCCCAACAAATGTATATGTTGCACCATTTCAACAACCGATGCAACCTCCACCTCCCCAACAAGGATCTTCAATGGTTGAAACATACACAATGGGGACCTATTCTGAATATCTTAAGGAGCCTCTAGACTTCTCCATCAGATTTCATGCTCCCAAGACCCTTTCCCATCTTCCAAATTTCAAAGGGGAGGGATATCCTAATGCACATATCAAAGCTTACGCAACGGCCATTCGAGAGTTGCTCCCATGGGATGTAGTTGTTACAAATATTTTCCCTAAGACTAGAAGGTATCACTCTCAATTGGTATTATAGGATACTGGAGGCTTTGATACATTCCTTCAAGAAACTCATGTCATAGTTTATTAAGGATTTTGATATGAACAAACTTCTAAGGACAGAATCAGATAATTCCTTCATATCAAACAAGAACAACGAATCTATTTCCCATTTCATTCAAAGGTGGCGACAAGTCCTCTATTCCTCTGTAAGTTCTCCAAACATGGATCAGATAGAGCTTTGTGATTTATTCCTCCACTCCCTCAATAGGGAGACAAAGGAAGAAGTCCAAAATTTCCCGCTAAGGAGCTACGAAGAGGTACTAGAGGGTGCTCTCTTGAATTGATCAAGTAGCCATAGACATTGGTCATAAGACCTACGAAAAAATGGGAGGTTAGTCACTCCTAATCAAGGTAACTCAGTTACCCAACAATGTGAAACAATAATTAGGGACCAAAATCTCCTTAACAAGAATCGTGGGGTTACAACTAATGGTGTTACCGATCAGCCAAAGAAACCTAATGTTGTTATCTCTCCCAATACAAACACTACCAACAACAACAACAATAATATGAATGGAAATAATCAAAGAAACAATAAATTTTCACCTTCAATCAATGTTGTGGATTTTAATTGTCCTCAACAACAACAACAACAATCAACAATCAAGAAAGTGTAGACCCAAGGCCCTAGTCAATACCTAGGTGGGTATCCAAACCAATTCCAAAATCAAGGGCAAGGGTTCCCAAAATTTTAATTATAACAATCAAAATGAACAATGATCGAATTTTGGATCACAACAAAACACAAACCAAAGACCTCGGGACTACAATCCCGATTTGTATTTTGGTTTTCACAGGGTCCATGGGCATGATGCTAGAAAATGTCGTGATTGCAAAAAATTACTACAATGTTTTCCTGAAGATCAAAGACAACTCTTTGTAGACATGTTTCTGGAAAACCCAATAACACCAACACAAAACACTTATGCAGGACTCAATTTCTCCTCAAAACACACCACTGAGAATCTTTAATGATCCTCTCCCTATATGCACCAAAATATGGTAGAATAGATCCCAATGGTTCAAACAAAGGGATTATGATAGGAACCAATCGATCATGAAGCCTCAACTTCTTCAAACCCACAAGTGGCACCTCCTTTGGATGGTCGCCAATAAACAAAAATTATGGGGTTGGTAGAATTAGACACCGAACCTCAGATTAACGTTGCCACAAGAACTAAGGATTATTCATCACATTCGATACCTATTTATCCACCAATAGATAGATGACATCCAACAAACACTTTCCAAACCAATGTAGGAGCATACGATTTAATCAATGACTTAACAAAGACCTTTTCTCACATTTCCTTCTTAGATTTGTTGAAGAACTCCCCTACTCATAGAGCTTCTTTGTTAGAAGCATTAGGTCTTGGTCATTTGATCAACATTACTCCTCCTCCAAAGCGCAAGTAAACCACATAGACTTTGATGTCTACCCTCTTGGGACCAGAGAGGGATGTTGGGTTTGTGTTCGACATAAGAAAAATGTCGACGGATGCTGAAATTACACGTAGAGGTGACCCAACCTTGCATTTGCAAGTATGGATCTACAATAACTATGTTAAACATGTGATGGTTGATGATGGGGTGGTAGTTAACATAGTCCCCTTCACTTTCCTTCAAAAACTAGGATATGGAGAAACAAATTGTTCCTCAACACGAAATATGCTAAGGGGTTATGATAGCCTCAAAGACAACTTCATAGGGACTATAGTGTTACCAGTCACCTTAGACCCAAGATGGTTCTCACTAAATTTATATTATAGATCAGAAACCAATTATAATATGATTCTTGGTCGCCCATGGATACATCGCATGAAGGTGATCCCTCCACATTGTTTTAGGAAGTAAGATTCTTACACTTAGGAAAGTCTTCATAGTGCAAGGGTGACCCAAAACCTTTCGATATACACCTAGAAATTTGAAGAAGAGACCAGGATTCCACTCTGATTTTGAGCTCCTAACAAATCAACTTAACAAACTAGTTGGTTCAAAACCAGAAAAAATGGTGCCCACAATAGAGTTAGAAGTCACAGGCTTGATCGAGGGCATTCCGGTGGTCAAGGATGAAACCATCATCATAGAGATGGTGTCATTAGGAACCACAAAAAATATTGTCAAGTTTTGGAGAAGGATTTACCTATTCTCCTTCCATTTGATTCTATGGGTATGGGACATACCCTAGGACTCAACTCTTCCAGCAAATGAAGTTTGTATGGTGGAAGTAACTGAGGCAAAGGAAGAAGATACGAAGAATGATCCAACATCCATTTTTCCAAGTAATTATTGGACTCTCCATTTTGATGGAGCTAGGTGTCATTTTGCGGGGAAGGTGTGATCCTTACCTCTCCTAAGGGAAGGGTTATGTCATTCACCTTCAAGTTAAACTTCAATGTGTACAAATAATGGGGTTGAATATGAAGCCCTCCTTCTTGGTCTCATTGTAGCCAAAAGGATGGGTGCTGGTAATATTAGAGTGTTAGGTGATTCACAATTAGTCACAAATCAAGTGTCTGAGGTGTACGAGACTAGAGCCGAACATCTGCAACTCTACAAAACAACAGTGCTTAATCTAACAAAGGGGTTTGATTTCATATCAATCAAAGAAATTCCACGAGAAAAAACCTTCTCGCGACTCTATAGAAACTTTTGCTTCCCTTCACTCCAAACAGTGAGTTGGAAGATACAAACTTCATGATGTTGGTTCATGTTGAACCTTTGGTTCACAAAATACCGATAACCCCAATGTTGACATACATAGAAGCTGAGAATGAGTTTATCATCTCAGACCACATTGACAATGATGAAGCAAACTCTTGGGTATTTAAACACTTATGTGAATTACATCTTGCTCATCACAAGGTTGATTTTTCCCTTATCCCACATTCTTCTTCCTACTTTGGAAATCCCATGATAGAGTCTTCCTCTAGGGAAGGTCTTGAAATTTATGAGGTAGGAGAAGAGGGGGATTTAGAGTTACCTCCATGGCCCACCTAGTTTGAGGAGGGAAGTGCCTCCTTATTGAAGGAATGATCAATATAAACATTGGGACAAAGGAAGAACCAAGAATCCTAAGATGGGATCTTCTCTAACTCTAGAGGAAATATAAATACACACATAGATTCTCAAAGAACACTCAAAAGCTTTCATGTTTAATTACATGGAGATGATGGGATTGTCCTAACGATTTGTGTGTCCATAACCTCATCACCAAGCTATGCCAAACCAATTAAACAAAATTCAAGGCCTATGAAGCCAAAGGTGGCTCTCATGGTGAAAGAAGAAGTGATGAAACTCTTGCAAGTAGGGTTCATCAAACCAGTTGACTATTCCCAGTGGGTGTCCAATATCGTTCATGTTCTCAAAAGAATGGAAGATCCATGTTTGTATTGACTTTTGGGACATTAACAAAGCATGTCCCAAGGATGATTTCCCATTGCCCTCCATTGATGTTATTGTTGACGCGATAGCTGGTTATGAGTTGTTGTCTCTCATGGATGGGTTTTTGGATACAACCAAATTAGGATTTCTGAGGAGGATCAGACCAAGACAACTTTCATCACTCCTTGGGGAACCTATTGCTACACGGTCATGCCATTCGGGCTCAAATAACACTGAGCAACCTACCAATGCTCCATGACGTATATTTTCCATGATCTTATCCACAAGATTGTGGAGTCTTACATTGATGATCTCCTAGCCAAAGCTAGAAAATGGTGTGATCACCCCAGGTGCTTCATGTCATTCTCTCTCGGTTAATCGAATATGACATCACGCTAAATCTAGAAAAATGTATTCGGTGTAACAGGAGGTAATTTGTTGGGATACATCATATCTTCATGAGGGATTGATGTAGATCTAGCCAAAATTTGAGTAGTACTAGAGATTTGACCCCACCATCAAATGAATCTAGCGTAAGGTATTTTCTTGGGAAACTCAATGCAATCCAAAGGTTCATCCTTGATCTAACCTTTTTATTCATCCGATCAACAATTTATTAAAGAAGGATTGTTGTATTGAGTGGATGGAAGAGTACAATGAGGCATTTGAATCAAAAATGATTCTTACTCTCACCACCTACACTTATGCCTCCTAAATCAGACCGACCCCTCATTCTATATTCAAGGGCAAAAATGTCTCACTAGCCTACATGTTAGCTCGGAAGATGATGATAATCATGAACATGTAGTTTATTTTATCAGTCGAACATTGCTTGACTACGAGACACATTACACATAGGAAGAAAAGGAATGCCTAGCTATAGTGTTTTGCAACAAAGTGGTTGAGACATTATATGTTGAACTAAGAAACAAGGGTGATTATCAAACCGATCATTTGTGGACTTATCTAATTCAAGGTTCACTATCTAAAAGGGTCGGGTGATTTATAATGCTAATGGGTGAATTTGAGTTGACCTTCATTAATCAAAAGTCTGTAAAAGGAAAAGTTATTGCAGATTGGTTAGCTGATAACCCAATGGATGGAGGTGACCTAGTTGATTTAGACTTTCCAGATGAGTGTGTATACCATGTAGAGATCAATCCCTCAATCACTGTGTGTCCTTGGTACACTGACATAATCAATTTCATTGTGGACAAGGCATACCCCAAGGGGCTACATCTCAACAAAGGAGATGGTTACACATTATAACCACTAAGTACGTGATTCTGGAACAAGTTCTCTATCACAGAGCCTTTGATGGAATGTTATTAAGATGCATTGATAAAGAAGAATCCGAGAAGATTCTTTATGAATCACATAGTGGAGTATGTGGAGGTCACTTTGGAGGCCACACCACTGCTCAAAAGATACATCAATGGGATACTTCTAGCCCACATTAGAGCATGATGCGGTAGAATTTTGTGTACGTAAGTGTCCATAAATGCCAAGAGTTCTCCCATGAGATCCACATACCGGCACAAGCTTTGCAACCAATTATTGCGACACCATGGCCCTTTTCCACGTGGGTCTAGATTTGATAGGGAATTTTTCTCCCTCATCAACCGATGGCCATAACTTTATAATCATGGCCACAGAGTATTTCACAAAGTGGGTAGAGGCCATGCCTCTTACCACCGTATCTAGGTTCCGTAATCGCTAAGTTCATTCTAACCAAATCATTTGTAGGTATGGTGTCCCACAAGTCATTATCTCTGATATAATGGCACATCTTTCAAAAATGATGAGGTACGTGAACTATGTGAGAAATTCAAGATAAATCATCACATGACCTCTCTTTATTACCCTCAAGCCAATGGATAGGCTAAGGCAAAAAAAAATGTAAAATCCATTCTCCTTAAAATGGTTAAGGAAAACAAACGTGATTGGCATTTAAAGTTATACCCAGCCTTGTGGGCCTATCGACATCAATAAGAACACCAACGGGGAAACCCCTTTTCATTAGTATTCGGTGCAAAAGTAGTTCTACCACTCGAAGTTGAAATACCTAGTCTCTGCATCTCATTACAGAGGAATTTTGGGAGAAGAAGCCTATCGAGAGGCATGACTCTCTCAATTAGAAAGCCTTGATGAGGCTAGGCTTAACATCCGAACAACGACACAGAGCTTATGTTGACCGGATGTCTATGCCGAAGTATAACAAAAGGGTTTATGAACATGAAATATATGAGGGAGATCTGGTATTAAGACTTGATATCCGGATAGACAAAAATACTAGTGAAGGTAGGAAATTTCGTGCCCGTGGTGGTTGGGTCCATATCAAGTAATAGAAGACTACAAAATGGGGCATTTTACATGTGTATGCTAGAAGGTGAAGAGTTTAGTGAATCCATCAACTCTCTTCACCTAAAGAGGTATTACACATGATTCACCTGCATTTCCATATGTACATTACTACATCCATTGCATTTTCATCTACTTTTCATTTCGTAAATTTGTAATCAAGGGACTTATTCTTATAGAAATTCCTAAAACTTTCTAAAAAATATTGGCAAAACATTCAAATCATATCTCTTCAAATCTTCATGGTATCATCAATTGTTTCCAAATCATTTCATCATTTCAAACAAGAAAAGACAAGCTTTGACATTAACCATACCAAGGCCTGCATACTTGGTTCTACTCATAGTTTCTTCTAGATTAGGTGTCTTTGCCTACGGTCTGTTCTAGAAGCTTCATGGTGTCACATCTATCCCATATACATCTCTTTGGAAATAAGAACATTCTAAACATTTTCCTAGATAAACATGTCAACTTGCAAATCAATGGAAAAAAATTATTTTACACATTTCTTTGCCCTACCAACCTTTGGTGTTGAGCCTGTGTCTCTTACTAGTGGCGTAGGGTTGGGAAAGGAGAGAAGTTCCCTTACTCACCTATGCCTTTTCCATGGTGATAAGCCCATGCTTCCTACTGGTAGCATGGGGCAAGGTGTAGGGGGTCTCTTCGACAAATTAGAAAGTTAAAAGTAGTTCATTCAAATACAATGAAATCATAAATCAAAACAAAGTGAGTTAGATGTCCAAAATTCCAAAAAGAGTTTAAAACCTCAAAACCAGATTTTGTCAACCAAGTGGCCATCTACAGATCTAAGTCTAGATAAACTGGAAAGCAATTCACATTTTAAACTATGTAGAAAACTTGCGTAGAGTCAAGTGGTAGGTTCTCAATTTGGTTTTTTCAAATCTTTTGTCTCTCTCTCATCATTTCCATTCAACAAATATTTGTGACTTGCGCCCCTCCTAGCTCTTGGTGTTGAGCCCTCACATCTTACCGGTTGCATGGGGTTAGGAGTGGGGCAAGTTCATCCTTCTATCATACCACTCTTTCATCACGTTTTTCCAAAACAATATGAAGTACCAAACATTACCTAGAGAAACTAAATTTCAGCATTACAATGTGTTTGCATTATCATATATCAGCATTACAAAATACAAAAAAAAATCATTTTGTTAGCATTCATATCCATTGCATACATTCTGAAAAGCATACAAAAGTAGAAGTTCTAAGCATCTAGAGTACACATGTGAAATAAACCAAGAAGAAGTCAACTCAGATACAATGAATTACCGAACCAAAAGAAGAGTCTATATATATAATAATAAATCAAGTTTGTGTACAATACCATCACACACTAGGCATGGTCAAAACACTCGCAATAAGCCCAAGATATACAAAAAAATCATATAAATGCCTGACAAAATGGAAACTAAGCAATAAATCCTAGTGGCCTATCAATCCCCGTGGGGATCCCCGAGATGGTGCACGGCTATGTCCGGGACTCCTACTATGGCTATGACGTCGAGAATGCATTGAATAGTTGGAGTTCTCGTGATGAAGGCCACTAGTTGTGGTCTCACTGCGAGAGCGGCTCCACATCATTAATCGCTCGCTTTCTCGTATGCGACAACATGAGTACGGAGAGAATTCATAATCTCCTCTACTCTCCAAATGGGTGCAAACACATCATTGTGTCTATCAATTTCTAGTGGTTTTCTTATGTCCTTAGTCATCTCATCTTAGTTCTTCCCGAGGGAGTCGGCAAGGTGTCTATACACACCTAGAGAATAATCTCTTACCACTCTGCGTGTCGTAAGCAAAAAAAGAGAAGAGAAAATTTGGTGAGTTAGAAAGATACAAAATAAAACAAAAATAAATACCAACTAACATTTCCAACTAACAAGGTCAAGAGAAGGGACTCAACATACTTAGATCTTTAGGCATCCATGTAGGGTTAGTGGTTGATGTTATTGCTGATGATGAATGCAGGGCCTTCCCAAGACCGAAGCGAGATGATATCCCATCACGGAATCATCATATCACTCTCCTACGTAAGGAAGTGGTCCCTTTGAGACAAGTGTCTCCTCCTCCGCATCTGCCTCCTCTCACTCTGCTCTCGGTACATCCCGAGTATCATGCCACTTAGGGTCACTCTCCACCTCCATATGAGTTGCCTCGTCATTCTCACCACTCAATCCCTCATCATTAGATCCATTGTCGCCCTCATTTCCACTGTCTCCTCTCCACCGACTCCTCTCCGCCTCATCTCATGCATCCTCCTCAAAATTTGAGCCCACATCTATAAGCTCATCCTCCTCCCCACAATGAGTGGGTGTGGCCTCAATCTGAAGTAAGGGTGCACGAGTGGCACCAGCTTCCCGTCAGGCACGAAAAACTCACCTAATTGCAATAGGCACCCTGAGTCACCACTATCCAACCTGGATCTCCTCTAGGGCCCTTCAGGCCTCCTTGACAATCCTGTACACGAGTGCTACTAGGGGAAGCATATTGATTTACGGAACACCAAACTGCTGAGGAACTCAGCCAAAGGGGTGAATCTCAACCTTCCTCATCCTGTCAACTATTTAACCAGTAGTGGAGCGATCTATCATCATGTGGTCCCATCTTGTCCCCACGGTCCTACCATGTCAACGTATGGGCTATCCACCATGTCTGTTGTAGTCAAGGAGGCCACTAGATGATGTGGCACTCTAAGAACTGACATCATCATCCATCTGATAGCCTTGATGCCTCCCCTGGTCCTCAGACACTCGACACTCCTCCCATAGGGGATGATCTCGCTCATACACCCAACTCATGACCAATGTGGGGTGACTCAAATACTACCCATGCGCAACTCCGACAATCCGATCTAAGTCATGATAGGTGCTACCAAGGATATCTACCCCCCAGGCATAGATACAACCATGCAACTCAATCTGTGAGATAATGGGAGCCCAACGGTATAGTAGTGTATTACCTCCCTTGTCCCCGATCAACCATGAGGCCAAAATACCCATGATGGCATTACGGATAATAGGGATGGGAGTAGTAACAATGGATCAAACCTTCATCCCCTTCTTTGGACCAAAGGAAACCACGACATCCCCCATATAGGCAACCCACTGAGTCATCGTGGGCCTAGATCCTTCTATCTCCAAAGTCAACCTCCTCCCAAGTATCGGGACCCCAAGTATCCGATACACGTCCTCCAGATGTAATCATTCACTCACCTCTTACACCAGGAAACTGGAAAGTGTTTCGGTCTGCATCCCAATAAGAGAACAAGTCACATAGTATGTGGCTGGAAGGAGTGACATAGGGCACTCATGCAATCCTCCATATGTCTACTCTCTGAAGATTATCTCTCTTCTAATTGCATTGCAACCAGACTGCCTTAAGGCTGCCATTTCTCAAGCACTTTCTCCTATTGTTACCTTTACATTCCCAAATTCCTTAGACTCACGTGGACACATAGAGAATGAAAGGATAAAATGAGGGGACAAATTACTACATAGCTGGATTTACCTCTGTTTTGAATTCCAAGTTGGATTTGTTGTTTGATTTCCTTTATTCCTACAATTTATCATTGTTACATCATATCAAATAGAGTAGAAATCAATTTCCTTTCATTTGCAAGTAATTAGTTAATTTCCAAGAGCGTTTAAATCTTTCATAGCAGCCCCCAGTGACGAGATCTTCTTCTTCCTATCCCTATGGATTTGAAGGAGAGAATATCTGTAGGAGGTTGTCTACATATCATACATTAATTGGAAAATTTCTTGTTTTATGTTAGCATTAATTAGAATACAATCAAGACAGAATAACCACACCAAAGTTATTTTACTTGTTTAGTTTTAGTGTAGAAATAGATTTGATTATTTAGAATAAAAGTAAATTATTGTTTCGTGATTGTAGTATTTCAATTTTTGATTTGTTTATATTAGTTTCCTTTTCATTATTAGATTAGATCGTTAATTTCATCTTTGTTTAACACTTAGTCCAGCTTAGGCAAACAAGCCATAGGAAATTTACGCTACTCGCTCATAGCCTCTAAATCTCTCCTTTTGTCGATTTTGCAACTAGGAAATCATACTACCTAATCTTAGTAACTAATTCTTTCATAGCCATACATCCACACATTCCACACTAGATGTCCTTTGACACGGCCTCGAGAGGTTGGGTGTGAAAGAAGGTCGTGTGTTGATTTTCATTCATACGAGCACTCCATTTTGTGGTCTATATTTGTAGGGGAAATGATTATATCAGTAGTATTTGGCACTCCTTTGTGAAGCAATTGAGAAACGACCTTAAGAAGACATGATCAGTTCAACACAGTATAACTTGAGCACGAGTTTTCACTTTAGACAATGCAGATGTCTCCTAAAACAAGGCTCGAGACCACTAAATACAACAATGAATCCATCTTGTTTCTGCATATTTTGAATGTAACGAGACAAGCATGGGTGGTTTAGGTACTATTTATCAGTTTAAAATCTATTATGTTGGGGATTTAAGCAGGATAAAGTTGATTATACCAAATTCTTGAGAGATTTTAGCAAATAATGGAAGATCAGTCTAAGAAAACTTCAATTAGCTGATATTGAACCTTTAACTTAAGATGTGCATCCATGAAAGCTCAAGGACACATGATTTCATACAATCTTTGAGATTCTAAACAAAAATTCTCATGCTAAAAACTCAATGAAACATCAAATATCCTCGATCTTTCATTCCTAAGATACACTCATAGACTTACAAACAACCTTAATCAACCAAACTAGAAACATTGTGAATTTAAAGCCGTGTATTGCACAACGAGATGAAAGTTCTTATCATAATTGCAATTGCAATTACCTCGATGTTAACACAAGGACAAGGTCCTGTGTGACTCAGAGGGATTCTTGATATAAAATTGCAACAGGAACATGAATAGCTTCTTAAAAATATTTCAGACTTGGAACATTCACAACAATGCTCATGATCAAAAAAATTAACTCATAACTTAAACAATTGATTAGCAAGGGAAGCTTTATTCACGGTCTCAATTCTCGTCTATGGTTGTACACTTGCAACCATCTTGACATGATACAATTTGGAAGATAAAGAGATTAACAGTTTATCATCGCGAATTCTCATAAAAATGGTTTCTCTCTGTTTTTTCTTTTCTCTTCGAAACTCTCGAAAATATTAACCCCCTTTATGCGTGAGCATTCTCACCACATTTATACAATTTCACCAACTCACCCATTCTCTTTTTCCCCAAAAACATGAATCTTGAAGAAAATATTCCCTTTACAAAGACACAGTTTATTTTATTACATTTCACCTCATGTTGTTAGGTGGAAACTTTATGAACTAATCATGTATTTTACTTCCTTACACATGATTGGGACACCACGCCGTCCCTTTTGATAGTTGTTTGATCATTTATTCCCTTTTTAGACATTACCCTTTAATAATTCGTAGGTGCTTCCCATAAGGCTTGATGTGACATGAATTTGGCTATACCTTCATTAAATGTGCACTCCTTTTTATTTCCGGACTTGAAAGGTTGTTGTGAATCTTTTAATGGGTACAATAGTGAAAGTAATTATGGCAGCGAGTCCGAAAGAAATTTCCTCCAAGGATTTAAATCAAATCTTTGATCCGACTAGCCCGAGATGAAGCATTTTTCAGGGCTCTATTTGAGATTGCGACCTAGGTGATAAAGAAAGGGCCTTTGATTTATCAGGCAGGTTTGAATTTCCTCCTCTTAAGATTGATCAAGATCAATCCCGTCTTCTCCGCCTTTCACCAATGTACTTTCATATCTTTTGTTAGGAGCACCGAAATTCTCTGACAGATTTGAAAAAATTATGGATTCAAAAGAGACCCGACTTGATGGGGGAGACTAATTATAAATGTCCCTTCTTGTGTGATGAGAATTTTATATTGAAAGAGATTCCCAAGGAGTCCTATGTGCTCTACGATAAAACCTCCATTGACATAGTGCCCACCATTTCTCAAAAGTGGATGAACTGGAGCATAGAATCACTCTTCTAGAAAAAGGGAAGGTAAGTTTAGTACCACCCCTAAGCATCACCCATGGGAAAGAAAGGGGGAAAACAAGCCCTAAATTCTAATCATCGACCTAGAAGAAGAAAAGGAAGCGGGTCCTTCATCTTCTCATTGTTCCAAAGCATCATTATCTCCGCCACTAGGGATGGCAAAGGAAAATCCACTCTCCAACCTATAATTCATCCAAAGAAATAGGATCACTTGATGGAGCATTCATTATTAGGACCTCTACCCATTCCTTTGCATGAGAACGTCCACCGCTCACAAGGAGGCGGAATGGTGGGTCTAGCTTCAATTATCCTATTTCGTTCGGTCCAAGGGTAAAAATTATTTCTCTTCTAGCCACTCCAGACGCTCCTTCCCAACCTGTTTCTGATCAGTCCATCCCCTACAAAGTAAAAGGGAAAGCACCATTTCCTTCTAGTGGCTTGGACCTCCTGGAATTGTTATCTTCCTATCAAAATAAGATTGAGCTGATGGCCATTTTGGATGGTCCTCAAATGATCTGTTGAGTCGTTGATGAGCATGGGGATGTCTCAGAACCTGATGGGGTTAGTTGTATTTTTCATACCGTTGAAGACCCAAGAGAATTTTCTCAGAGGAAGAATAAGCTGCTGAGAAAATTTCTCCCATTCGCATAAGAGTTTAGAGAGAATAGGGAGGAATAATTAAAATGTATTTCTCTTCTTATGTCCTTGAAAATGTATGTATTTTTCCAAGGCAGTGCCCCTATAGAATCCCCTTTTGCATTCAATATTGATTTATGTATATGACAAATAGTAATAGAGAATTATAATTGAAATGAGATGGAAAGAAAATTTTCAAATAAAAACATGCCATAAGCTTGTTCATCGACCTTCACATCTGCATCTTTATCTTCCATTGTCTAGGCCGCACGTTGTCGAAACCTCCATACCGATCCCATCCTCTATTTACATTTCGTGGATTTAGTTATAACTTTGTGATTCTTTTGATCTTATAATGGTGTCCACAAATCTATTAACCTACTACATTTTTGTCTTCACTTAAGAGCCTTGACTCTATTTTTCCCACGCTTTCAAACTACATCCCTCAGACCCAAAATTGCATTAAATTTTTCCCAAATACCGAGTCTTTTGCAAGTTTGTTTGGGTCTTCTTTCCGAGGTGGGTGCTTCGCATGACACGTGGATGCCTCACGTGTCTTTGGGTCTTCCATCTTTCTCTATTTTCCGAATGAGCACCGGGCAACATGTGGATGCTCAATAGTCTTTCTTCCTTGCTTTGACACTTTCAACCATATTTGGGTTGTCTCGTCGTGCCTCGCCACGTGGTGATACTCACTTTGTGAGACTCTTTAAGTCTTTGTGCCATTCCAAAGATGCGCTTGAGGGACACGTGGACACCTCTCATGTTTGGTTTCGTTCCTTCAGTAAAATTGAGTTCTGCGAAGTATAAAAGAATAAAAGGAGGATAAAAGGGGCCAGTTTTCACAGGATTTACAAGGGCAACATAATTACTACATTGCTCGAATGAAAAGAGGATTTGTGGCCTAAACATATGACTCGATATTGCATCCAACACAATCCTTCTTTTGAGCATACATTTTAAAACACGAGCGACCCAAACAACATAATTATTTTTGGAAGGCACGCACAAGACAAAGGGGTGAGATCATTTCAAGCACCAACACCTCCTATATACCAGGAATTCATAGGAATTGATGGAATTCGAAATTGGAGAATTGTTTTCAATTGGCGGCTAGATTTCCAGGACCATCGGTCGTAATTTACCTAGTTACAACAACAACCAATTTTATCTCGAGCGATAAGAAAACCTCATCCAAAACTGACCTTTGATAGATGAACATGCAACAAAAAAATTCCTACATGCTCTTCTATATATTTAGAATTGTCGTACGTTAAGGCCGAGAACTAACAAACGGGTTACAAACGGGCGACGAGTTCTTCGGGGCCACTAGTCGAAGTTGAGCTAGTTTGACCTCGTCAAACAACGACCCGAGGCCTACAAAAAGCCTTTTCCAAACTATCTAAAGAGTGTTTTTCCCCAACATGAAGGTTACAAGTGATTGTATAGTAAAAATACTAGAGGTTTATAAAGGTGGATAAGCATTTCGTTGCTCGGGTTCAAACAACGGCAAACGAAACCCAACTTTTTAGTTTTAACAACTTCCTAAAAGTGCAAAACAAGGTAACAAGGTCAAGCTAGAGGATCGACGAAGAGAGAATAAACGATCGATTGGGTTCAATCTAAAGCTTGATGTGACTCTCCTCATAACAAGGAACACATACAATGTTTGACATCTCTTTTAGGGGGCTCAGAATGTTGTTTTGCAAGTCTTTAAAAATTGCATTTTTCTAACTTTGCAAGGTAGATGAAAAAGTTGTTTTAGTTGACGACTCATCTAGTTCTCGCCAATACCAACGGACACGAACACCTAATTTTGATACCCTAGGTCTAGCAACGTAGAAGGTTGTGGTAGCAACCACGAGTCGGTCAAATTGCAAATCGATAGCGTAATGACAAGTGGAAATTTTATTGTTTCGCACTAAAATTCTAATTAAGAGACCAAATTGTATACTTACCCAATAGTTTATTATTTCTATTACATTGCAAATGAAGAACCAAATTATATAAAAATTATAAAAGATAAAGGTAAGGAGACCATCCCTGTAAACTGAACTAGTGAGGCGGAAGTCGAGGAGTTTGACATTACACCCATCGATTGCACTTGTTTGCGGTGAGGTGAGGCATATCCAAAGCTCCAACTTGAGTGTGTCTTGAAACTATTGGAGAGTTGGCCTTAATCCTTCCAACATCTTTTCAAACAAACTCAATCTTTACACATCTCAAAAAACCCCCGTCTATCGCTCACTTTTCATTCAAGCACTTTTTGAATAACCCACACACCTTGCTTTTCTCATTTTCCATATATTTCCCACAAATCTCCATCAAAACTCAATCTCACAGCATGATGTCGATAGGAAAACTACAAATTCTTATCACTACACACACCCTGCCGCCATTGTTCTTTGGGAGAGTTAAACCACAACTAGTTTTAACGCTCCTAAAGGCACGGTTGGGAGGTGCTGGCTAATGTTGTGGAGTTGAATTTAATACTCGAAAAAAAAAAATTGCATTTGCTAGAGAGTTTCTAAAGCCTTTTCAACGAACCCATTTTGTGCATATCCTGCAGTTAATGTTGTCCACAAAACCACGTGCCTGTCTATGCTTCCACATTTTTCATACATATCTACGAGGGCCATGGCAACTACAACATCTGACAATGTTCCTCTATCCTTTCATTGCTAACCATACCCTGTTCCGAAGATCCCATTTTGACACAGGCTGGGAGGATGCTGGCAAAAGGGGACACGCAAGGGAGAGTGAAAGAAACAAATCTTACATAGGCATTCGTGGGTCAGCAGAGAAGCCACGTTCAAAGTCTTAACAATACAACAACTACTCAAAAATAATAGATAAAGACCAGGGAAAATGTGCTGCAAGGTACATTGCACGTAGCACAAACTAGAAACAGAATGAGAAAAATCTATACAACTAGAAATTACGCCTCCCCAACCAGCGCCTCAGAATCATCAAGCTTCTTCTATTCTTCTTCTTCTTCTTTGCATATAACGAACAGTACTGGCGCAGGAAGAGGTTTCCTCGGAGACATTTGAACCTGTTCTGGAATACATACACATAAACGGATCCAAATCTATCATTTTGTATATATTAAGATGACGGGCATTTGAGTTACAGGTTTATCTCCCTACGCAAGCCCATAAAGGAAAGATTTTAGGAGAGATAAAGGCGAGAGCTATATTTGGCACCGTTCCATGAACATTCTGTCTAATTAATTACTTGCAGTCGCTGCAACTATCCAATTACTGCTAAATTTGTAACGTCAACTTGGGTTCTAAATGCCTGTGGATCTCAACTAAATTTCATGTATTATTAAGCAAGGGTAATGACAGGTCTGAATGGCCACTTATGCTGCCCACGTGCCTTGTCACGGAGGACCATGCCTTCACCATGCTGCACGCCATCCTCTGCCACACGCCACTCCACTGTCTCTACCCACTACAACTAGCTGCCAGTTTCACTCTGTGAAAAAAATTATTATTATAATTATTGTATAAATATATATTTGTTTCAAGTTCTTTCATTTTATATTTTAAATTTAATTTTTATCATTATTAAATTCATTCCGTCGAAAAGGAATGTGGCACTATAGAATCCCCTCCACACATCCGTATCTCTAAAGCATCTTGTGGCTCGTGCAAATGAATACCCCTAAAAATTTTGTATGCTTCACTGTTCAGAAAACAAAAGGATTGACATTGCAAAAGTATTGTTTTTAGGATATTTGAAGTACTTTACTTTAACGATTGATGCACCACATCACATCGTTTTTCTCCTTTAAAGGGTTGACAAAAATGACACATTGTTCATATATATCTTACAGGAAGAATGAAAATTTTACATATGTCCCCTCCAATATTTTTCCCATTCCTCCATCAATCCCCTTCTTCAACACTAAGCTTCCTCCTCTAAAATTTCAATCCTTCAAATTTAAACTCTTTGATACATTCCCTTCGATGTCTCTATTATACTGTTCAGTGCGATTTATAGTTGTATATAATGGAAAAAATTGTTTTTCAATTTTTTTGGGATACTTTTGAATCATAAAACATAATTTACCGTATTCTGTTAATGATGGAAAACCATTTATTCCTATGTCTCCTCCGGTTGTAATTTCATTTAGTAGTACTTTATACCCAAAAATAAAAAATAGGTATAAAATCCACACGATCCTCGTCCTAACTCCTTTACACCTTCCCAACTCATCGATAATATGAATCAGGATGGGAGATAAGGTTAGAAGGTTTTGTTTTATATGGAGGTGGTTACAAACCTCGTTTTGCTTTATATACTCCATTTCCATAGCCGTCCGTATGAATAAAACAAAAATAATAATTTAATAAAATGCAACACTTTTAATAATGAAAAATGGGTGGAAGATATTTTAGAATGCATCTATATCACTTTTAAAATATAAACAATTTAGTTATTTTGAGAGTTTAGAATGGCTAAAATAGATTTAGTTTGTAAATTCATATTAACAAATATTATCCCTTTAGTTATTATTAAGGTTGTGACATATGTTATCATTATACGATTATTTATTTAAGTCATTTATAAGAGAAATGTAATCGTTAAATAAAAAAATATTAGTTGACATTTTCATTGATAAATTTATCTCTTGTTGTTGGTGCGATATGTGTTCCCTTAAAATTTATTGGGTCTCACTATTGTCTACATAATGATGTAGGAAAACAATAGGATTTTTTTAATTTCCTTTAATGTGCTTTTCTTAGGCATTACACTTGGTATCTTAAATCATTGAGGTATTTGGTTGTTAGGGGATTTGAAATATTACCCCGAGGTGGCCTCATCACGGTGTAGCTCACAAACCAAATATCTATTTGGGCAATGTCGTTTTTTGCCTTGAAATTCCTCGAAATGTTCAATGTTGTGACAGATCTCTATGGGCAACATGTGGTGGATTTGGGTTCACTAGTGTGGAATGTGAAGAAGGTCCTCATTGTCTAGTCGAGCAACATCTCACCCAAAAACAATGTTGGTACACGGTAATTGACATTGATGTCATGTAGATGGAGGAAAGAGATTATGCCCAAGTTAGAGTGTTCAATTTACAATCTATTGTCCTGGTTCATGACTTTGGTGAAAAAACCAGAACTCATGACCACCATGGGCATCGTCCACATGGCCTTGTTGGTATGAGGAATTTCTCCAGGATAGTATTGCTAGCTTCATTTGGCCAAGAGAGACACCACTTCAATGGTACTCACGTGTTTTTTCTTACTCCTCTACTCCAATCCCGTGAATATACAATTCACCAAGAAACCACTTGTTTCATCACCATAGGACGAGGTTGCACTAGTGCTCTATGAATGAGGATGCTTGAGGCCAATCCAGCTTTGTAATGAAAAAGAAAGATTGAAATTGTAATGGAAGCCAAACACTAAGTGACAAGCATGTGAAGAATCTGAATGAATGCAAGGAAAGCAAGTTGTTTGAGGTGACATATACATGTAGCAAGAAAACAACTATGAGGTTGAGATGAATCTAATGTGATGTCCAAGTCATCACAAAAGAAGAAAAGATAGTGGCATAATATAATGATAGGGAACCAAAGCATGAAGAGAGGAAACATCAAAATTGGTGTGATGTCCATGTAATCAACTTGAGGCTTAATCCCTTTAGCATAGGTCATCATGTTTTCCATAGAAAGGCACTCTATCTCTCCACATAGTAGAAGCATGAGACCGAATTTGTTTTATGTTCACTTTTACTCTCGGATAAACATCATCATCATGATGTTGTTATTGCTCTTGCAATTTATATATTGGTGTATGTCTACTAGCTCGATTTGTGTTCTACCAGTTGTTTCAACGACCTCCACTACTTTTATGTAATAAATATAGATCATGATAGGGAGCTATAGGTCAAGAAAAGGAAACATCAAACTTGGCGTGGTGTGCCATGCATTCGACAAGAGGCTTTCCCTCTTTGATGCATTTCATCATGTTTTCCCTTGGGAAGGTGTTTGACCTCTTCATTGTTCACTTTTGAATGGCCAAGATATTGCATTATTGCCACTAGCTACCTCATTCATAATATCCCATGGACCTAAGTGACATGCATCTGTAAAAGTGTATAAGAAAACCATTTGATATAGAAACTATGTATATAATATTATAAAATAACATTTAATGAATCAACAATTATTGTATTTACTTCAGATACATACCTTACAACATTTATGTGAATACCCATACACTTGGTCCTCTCTCATTTGTTTTCACCACTCCGTCATGTTCAGCAAAGCCGTATACTTATCAAACATTTAAAATAATTGGCATAAGATTATACAAATGACAAATGAGTGTTAACAACATTGAAAGTCGAAAGGGGAGTGTCAAATACAAATACACAAGGAAAACTGAAGTGACTAATATATGGTATACCCTACACAAGTGTGGAGAATGAGCTAAGCTAATAGTTTGTAATGTTGGCACAAAATTACCTAATTATCATATTTTTGGTAATCAATTTCAACTACTATATCAACTCAACATAAAATATCAAATCCCCTCCACACATCCCTATCTCTAAAATCTCCCTCAACACTTACAAATAAATTCCCTAAAATTGTGCAATTGAGTTGGGTTGGTTTGGGTGCAGTGAGTTTCTCTCTTAAATAATTTGCAACTTGCTTCTATATGAAAAATTATTTGCAGAGCTTTGAGTGGAGGAATCCTATGCTTTCATATTTTACTTTATTTTCAGATGCTGCTTTATGGCAACGCATAGGAAAGCACATTTTCCCTAAACTAATGTACTCAGCTTTCTAAGCGGTCAACGTCCTCTACACTAGAAAGGAAGTTCCTAGGAAACCTCCTTCCCACTTTTACCGCGGAGAAAATGCTATTTCTTGTCCTTTTCCTGCATCTCATTTCATAGCTTTATTGTGTGTCTTGCAGATCCCCCATTTCTCATCCTTTCCGTGCATCTCAGTTTTTCGTATCTTTGCACCCATTCATTCCTCTGTGTCTTCCTGTTCCAGTTTCATTAGTAGCAGTTGTACTATACACCAAAAATTAGTAGAAACTCCTATCATGGCTTCCACACCATCCTCCTCCTCTGCTACACCACCTCAACTCATTGATAACATCATTCAGCTCCATGCTAATCGCACCCCATCAGATTCCGAGCTGCAAGGATTAGAACAATTAATAGCCCACATTCAAGGTTTTCTCGATTTTTATGACAGCAAATCGTCCCAGCCACACAGATCATCCGTCTTTAACCCTTTTCGTAAAAACAGAAATCCATCCCATCCAACACCTGCATCGGTGGGAGAATGTCTGCCCTCTGCATCCGACGCCTCCGAAGCATCAGAAGGCTTGTACAATAGTGTCCAAGCATTGTCCAGCCAGGTATTCCTGTTTTTTATGTAGTAAAGTTGTTTACATGTCTGAATTTGTTTGACATGATATAATACTGTGTGCAGATATCGGCGTACACTGGAGAAAAAGAGGGGACAGCCATAAGTGTGTTGAATGCCATTGGAAATGTTCACTGGGTTGCAGTGGGTTTCTTGCTGGTGGCTGCAGTTATACAGTGGATGGACACAGTGAAAAGTAACAAAGAAAAGTGTGTCGACCTTCTCAAGCGCATGATGAAGCTGGCGAAGACGATCATGATTTTCAAGGATCTTCCTCGTTTGGAGAGAGAAACTGAGTTGTACACCACCATTAAAGAATGTATCGAGTTAATCTTCCAAGGTGCAATCTCGTGTTGTTCTCGGAAGGCAAGAAAAGGATTTCCAAGGTCAGTTATTCCCTTCTAATACTCTACTATTTGAGAGCAACAATCATTTGTTTTTTCTAATACTGGCTGAGCGAAATATATGGGTGTCCATTGATTTCTAACTAGGAAATATATGGGTGTCTATTAGATATCCATGAATTCTCGACAGAGTAATGAAATGTAAGTAAGGAGTAGAATCACAGATCTATTGCTTGCTGTTCCACCCATCCGGATAGGGGAAAAAGGGTTCAAATTAATGACGTCTGTCGTGATTGAAAACGGTCTTTAGGACATTTAAACACTATATCTACGATAGTTGATTTTTAGAAGAGTAGTATTCTTCAGGAACTATTGCAATTTGCTGTTTTTCTGGGGCTTCAGTCTTCCTCACAAAGACCGTCGTAAAGACCATCAATCCCGGATTCCCGGTCAGCCCTGGAATTTTAAATTATATGTACTTGTCAAATCAAAATTAGGCTGTAAATTTAAAAAAAAACAGATACATATTTTTATGTTTTCTTTTACGAAAATATAAATAAGTAGTATATTTTTATATATTTTATATATATTTAAAAATGATTATTTAAAAATTTATACGGTCTTTTAAATTTTCAACCTGTCATCCTCTATGGCTAAGTAAATTTATTACTAGTAAAATATTGTTAAAATCACAAAAACAATCTACAAACCGGTCAATTTCCGACATAAATCCTAGTGCATTCCAGCTTCGAGGCTAACGTATCAAGCGGGACTCACAATGTGTTGATCAACTATCAAACTTATTCTATTAAAAACATTAAATATTGATCAACGGCTACACAGTAAGCTAAGCTTCACTCAATATGCACCTCAGTCAACATCGGTCAATGCATCATGACCATCCATTTCAAAATGGATGGTCATGATGCATTGACCGGCGTTGACTGAGGTGCAAATTGAGTGAAGGGTATCCTCGCTACCCGCTTTTAGTGAATTCATTATCTGCACACGGCTTACGCTCCAATTCACATCAAAGATTTAAGTGTTGCACATGATGGCGATGATGGCAAGCGAAAATTGATTAGGGAGGAGACCTATTTGTCGCATTAGCTTATGGTGAAACAATGGGACTGCCTTGTAAACAGATCAGGTTGGAGACATGTTTGTTGCATACAGTGAAAAAATGGGACTGCTTTGTAAATTGATCCGATTGAGACCTCTTTGTTGCATAGGGTGAAACATTGGGACTGCCTCGTGAGGGCACCGATATCATATGTAGGCTGCAATAATCGTATTTCATCGAATGTTTTCTTGTTTTTCATTTGCTCGAACATTGTTGCATCTACACCCAGTAGAATCCCTTTTTCTTTAATCTTCGTCGCTTGAAGACGTAGGTAAGCACTTTCCATCGAATGAATGAAGAAATTTTAAATTTTGCGTTAAATTTCATCAGAGACAAACAACCATCACTCTTAGTGTCGGACGTGACACTAACTTTTTCTCTCTATGTAATATCAATCATCGGATGTATTGAATGGGTTATAATTTGACAACTATTTATATGTTTTTATAAAACTAGCAAACACACACGAGCAAAGCGATGTCAAAGTTGAAGGGATGTGATGGAAGAAATATTTGTGGAAAAGGGAAGGAAAAGAAGAAGTGTAGTTGTGTTAGTTAATGTATTTGATTTGTCAGTTATATGGAGGAAGAGAGAGTGGAATAGAAGTTAAAATTAGTATGGTGGGTGGTGGCGTAGTGTGTAGTAATGTTAGGAAGGAGTAACTATTTATGGTGATTGTTTAAAGGAAAGTACTTGAAATGCGACTAAAGAGAACATGAAAAAATCAATAGTCCTATTGATGTCATATATCAATAGGCATCAAAGTCAAGGATTGCAAATGGATGGTGTTCAATTATTTAGACAAGACAAAGACATGAATGAAAAGTTATAAATAATGTGGTAATTAAATACACACGTGTCCCACATGTATTTCATGATTATTGTTAGCTATGCTTGACATTATTATCTTCATGTCGCTTACGACATTCATGTGAGTACAAGTTGTGATTAAAGAGTTAAAATAGAAGATGTGGGATATTTAAAAGGTTACTTGTTCAAAATCCAACCACAATGTTTGCTCCATGGTTCCCCCTTTCCATTATAAAGTTGAGTAAATGTAGGAAAACAAGAAATGTGCAAAAACCATCTTCGAATAAAGCTTACAATTATTTCCCGGTTGTCGGGAAATGTGAAAACATGGTATTGGGAGGTCATGAGCCCCCTCCATAATGCAACTGTATAGGTAATGAAGTTGGTAAGAAATCAAATTGCACGACCGATGTTTATAGAATCGAGTGGCGTCATACATGGACATCAATACTCCCAGTGGTATCATCCATCTACAAGCACCAATGTCAAGGATCACAAATGGGTGGGCTTCAATTTGTTAGATAAGGAAAATACATGAATGGAAAGTTAGAGAAAAGGTTGGAATTAAATACATACATGTCCGACACCTATTCCATGGGTGAAATCGTTCTTACCAAGATAAATTTTATTATATATAGCTAGTAGAATAACGATAAGGGTTTTTATCAACAACATTTCTAGCATCAATAAATCATAAAATCTACTAGCATCAACGATACAATAAAGGAATCGGGATCATACTTTGGGGGAATTTGACAAAACGTTTTCTCTTCAGTATTTGGTAACAAAGGCCAAGAGATATGTGTAAGCCCCATATTGGATTAAAAAAGACCTTGTTTATAAAAATCTTTGTGTCTACATTGTATATATATGAAATATTTTTTTAAAGGATAAGATATGTGACGCTATACATATTTGTAAAAGTAAGAAAGCAATTCAATATATAATTTGTTAGTGATCATGATTGGATGACTCTTTCTCAGTTAAATAGTAGTGTGTAGGTAATTTCCATGCACATTTTTTGGCGAAAACTAGTTATTGGATGAGAATTAGTCATCAAAATATAGAAACCATAAATAAGATGCCAAAAAATGGTGCGATCCCGAAAAACCAAAGGGGTAGGGGAAAAGAAGTGAAAATTGAGGGAGAAAAACACTACATGAGGAAGAGGGGAAACAAAGAAGGGGTTTGAGGGAGGATAATTTCAAGGATGGGAAAAATGTTTGGGGAAACGTATGTGAAACATTGCTTTGTTATGACTAGGAACATACAAACCACACACTATTTTTGGCAATCGTTTAAATTATAGAAAAGGGGGTGGAGAAAGTTACAGTCAACAATGGCATCTCTTGTGATTTGAAGGTAGTTAGAACACATTTCAATTTAAGGGGAATTTTTATTCTTTGTGTTTTGATGTATTTTTGAGATGGGGACACATGGAGTGGACACATCATCCCAAGTAAAGTCATTGGAGTTATTGAATTTGATAACCAAAAATAATTTCTAGGCTCGGGTTGGCATGGTCAAGGTCCGTTAAATGCAGGGAAGCAATTTGTAATGGTTTCATGTTTTTTTTTCTTATGTCTTTTTGATGTAATATATCATGTTTGTTAGGCATTTCTTGGTTGTTTTATTCTTAGTTCCTTTAGTGGCCTAATTTCTCTTGTGTCTCTCGGGTTGTGATCCAATAATTCCTCTTTTTGTGTATAGACTTGTATTATAATACTAGTTATTTAAACTAAGATATCTCCCAATTCATTTGCTTCCTTTATCACTACTGAAGTTTATTTCCCTCCTTCCTTGATTTCTCTATCTATTTTATGCCTACTCACAGCCATCTTTGGACATCCCACTACATAACTTGTGACTCCCCATCTATTATGTTTCCTTTCCTTTTTTGTAACTTTTCTTGGTTTCTATTTTCCTCCTTTTGATCCTTTTCAGACCTTTTATGGTTCTCTTCAGTTATGGCCCTTTAATCTTCATCTCCCTTCTTCTAGGACTTCATCTCCATGCTTCTTACCTAACTACTCATCTCATAGGAAGTTAGCACAATGACGCTTTCCACCACCAACATCTTTATGAACATAGGAAATTTTCTAATGAGTTTTCTATGCTCAAGTCCTATTTAGAACCAGTCTTGTGTGGAGTCAAACAAACTAATATTTTGATTGAAATTAGGTAGTTACATACAATATATAGTTTTTTGCAGCTAATATTCTATACTCCATATCAATATTACACTACACTTTAAGCTTTTCTTTGTTCCACACAAATATTTTGCAGCTCTCATCATGAAGCACAAGTACTCCAATGTTGGAAACTACATAGCTAATATTTATGGGAGCTCACAAAAACATTTCATAGGTGTCACCATATAAGTGTTCTTATATTATCCTCCTTACATGGATTACCATTTAAATTGCTTTATCTTCCACAAAATGAGTCACCCTCTACTCTAGCCATCTCTCCATATCTCTTTCTGATTAACCATTTTAACATTTATAGGTCTCAGTAGTAGAACCATTATTAGAATGTATGGCATTCATCATCGGAAAAACTAAGTTTGAAGTCTATTTAATTAATGTTATAGTACTCATGCACAAAACATTAAAGTGTTATTTACTATTACATATTAGCTTTATGCACTAAGCTATTGAACAAGGTTACTTCATAAATGGAAACATTTAACCTAGAGAAAAGAGAATTCAAGGAATTATTTCTAATAACTAAAAACTTATTACATTCTTGAACCAACCTTTTTCACGGAGATTTCACATTCTTTGATACATTTTTTTATGTTATATTTATTTCATTTTTCTCTACTTATATGCTCTAAGGGATTTACATATTCTCTTTTTTTCTTTTTTAACACATGCATACACTTCCAAGGGTTGCACAAAATGATGTATAACTTGAAATTTTTACAAAGGTTGGTTTAAGGCCTTAATAGCATGCCAATAAAATTAATACTAGGATTGAGTCTACTAAACGAAGTGGCATACTTGAGTAACACTAGATAAGAATAGGGAGAAGGAAAATAAATTTCAAGAGCTATTAGAAATTGGGATTATTAATAAATCTTTGAGACTATGTCTACTACTAGTTTTACTATCACCAAAAATGAATGGTGAATGGAGAATGAGTGTGGACAAGAAAACAAATAACAAGATCACAATCAAGTACAAGTTTCCTTAACCATGGATGGATGCTTTGATGGGTTTTTGAGTGATGCAATTATATCTCCAAGATTGATATGAAGAATGGATGGTAGTCTTTAAAAATGAAGATGGACTATATGAGTAGTTTCTTATGCAATTTGGGTTTACGAATGCATCGAGTAACTTAAAATGTTTGATGAATTAAGTCTTGAAAACATATTTGGTTTTAAGTTTGTGATTATCTACTTAGACGATATTATAATTTTTGTAGGACAAGAGAAAAGAGCTTGTAAAATTTGTGCAAGTTGATAAACCTATGAGATGAGAAGTTTCTCATTAATCTAAAAAAATTATGTACTTTCAAGAAAGAAGAGTTAGTATATTTTGAATATGTGATTTCTCGAGAATGTTTGAAAATGCATCTAGAAACGGTAAGCTCAAAAATTTATTATCCATCACCTAGGAGCATTTTTTAGGCATTAAGTTTACATTGTTGAAAATGTTTGCATCTCATTTTGCATCAAGCTTCAACTATTTAGATGTTGATATGGTCAATGCCTCGATCAAAATGTTGATGCAAATTTGACATTTTTTGAGTTAGTGTTTAAACACCTCAAAATTTGGACGATTAACATGTTATTTTGATAGTATTTTTGTTTTTAAATACATTTTGCATTAACCATAAATTGGTTCATGTAAATTTTCATTAGAGAAATTATTTGCCACAAATTTATATCAAAGATCATGAAAATAAGGCCATGATATGGAAAATACTCTGAAGATAATGCTTTCTACGATGTGGGGAGGAAAGTTCTAAATGTAATTTTTATTAAAAAAATGCAAAAGGAAATGATATTTTGGTAGATTTGGTTCATGGTGCAATTATTTGACATTCAATAAGACATAATAAAAACAAGTCATAAACCTTTACATATTTAATTCTATATAATGGAATAAATATATGCAAAATGCATAAACATGATATTAAAATGTAAGATTGTTGTCTATATTCATTCTTAAGATGGGCACATTGATCTTTGTATCTTAAGGATGCTTTTTTGAGAACCATCACCTAGATTTCCACATTTTGATGTTTGATTCCTATAAAATGTATTTACTTGTACATATGAGAAGTTGAAATGTAAACATAAAAATAAAATTAAAAACACTAATATAAGACATTCAATTATTGTTTAAAAATTAAAATTCATATTGTAATGAAAAGGAACTTTAAACGTTTCAAGAGAAGAAAAATATTTTAAATGCTTTGACAGATTAACAAGCCTCTTGTATTTATAATACCGAACCTAAATCACAAGATATTGGAATATTGCCACAAAAAAAAAAAAAATTTAATGATAATTAATTAAAAGCATGTTATAATTAAATTTCCAAAAAGATGATTTGTCTTTCAATCATTCATGTAACTTCTTTTTTGATAATATATTCAACATTATCAAAAACAAGATGAAATTCATACATTTTGATAAGCAAGGCAAAGGGATTGAATAAATTGTATAGAAAAACAAAGTTCTTAGTTTCAAAAAAATTGGGAATTAAATGCAGAGTCAAATTGTATCTTGAAGACATTTCATTTGAGTAAATAGTGCATTGATATTTTAAAAAAAGGATTTTCTGACCTTGCCTTCAAATCGACTACCTAGAAACAAATTAGTCACAAAACATTAGCAAAGAAACAAAAATAATGCCATATTAAAAAAGAAAGGATTAGCAATATGAAACAACTAACGAAACACCCATTTCAAGAATTTCCTTGTAAATACAACAGATCCACTTGCACAAGTTGAGAGAAGGGCAATGACGACTGTACCAAAACAAAAGAGTTACCTCAACACTTAAAATTGAAAATATGTCCATGGTTCAAGAGTACTTCATCAAAGCATTCACAAAAATACCATGTACGTTGGCGAACTAAGTGATGTTTGACCATTTCCCGAATTAGTAAAAGATATCAAACTTGCAACTTGAGAAACCAGACCATCACTAGATAGCTTCTCTAGTTTTAGAGGAGATGAAGCGGAAACTCTGCAATGTCGGCTAAATGAAGCGATGCTCTTCCCAAACCGTAGCTATTTTGACCACTTGAAGGAAAACCTACTCAATTTTAGATAAATGGAAAAACTCTACAATATATAGATGGTAGACATCTAACAAAAATAGAAAAATTCAATCCAATTTTATTACCCAATACCGAATCCAATAAACCAAATGCTCTGTTAACAAAGAAAAGTAATGAAAATAAGTAAATCTCAGGCAACAAGGAAATAGTTAATTGAAATTTAGAAACAAAAACCTCAATCTAAATGACAACTCAAATCGACCTATCTCTTTGTCCCATTATCTCCATCGGCTACTTCTAAGGTGAAGCAAGAGTTGTTTAAATTTTTGGATGACTATGGGTTCGAACAAAATTGTTTGAGTTGGGCTTGCAGCACATTCCAATTCCTTTTTAAACCCAAGAGTTGTCGATTGAGCAATGGGTGCCACTAGATGCAATTGTATTTTAATACTACAAACCCATTTGATATCTAGAATTTGTGTCATATATCAAAGCCCTTTTTGGGCGTAAATGTAAATCCAAAGCAAAAAGTATTAAACTAGATTATTTTCTACGAAAATACCAAACCACCACCAAAACAAACCACCATATGTTTGATAATTCATAAATAAGAAAAACTAAAAAATGCAGGAAAAATAATCTAACTGACTAAATTATTGTTTGTTTCTTCCAACCTCCCTCCTCAATGAAATACTTTTTATTATTAGATGTTGTCCTGTCTATAATTTGAGAGTCCAAGGGGACCAACTAGGAAAAATGGCATTACGAAAGCTCCAACAATAAAGATACACGAAGAAAGGAAGCACCCAAAAGAAAGGAAAGGGATGACATAAAATTAAAAAGCAATGGAGAAAGAAAAAGAGCTAATTCGGGGCCAAATTTAAATGTTTTAAATTGAAGCAAAACATAAATTTGTTAGGAATTTCATCAATGCGAGTGATAAAATGTTGAAGCTTGTACACCATTATTTATGGAATAATTAATTTATAAGTATACATCAGTTCTATAGAGAAAATGGCAGCAGAGGTTATTTATGTCCTCTCATAACCATTTGAAATGTTAAAACTATAGAAAAACAAACATTTATTAGATGTTTCCTTAAGATTGGCTGGAAGGAAAAACTCATTTAAATTAATGATAAATTCTAAAAATATGACTATAAAAATATTTTGTCCAATGAAAATAGAGGAATAAACTATTTCATAAAAAAAAAAAAATTATGAAAATAATAACTTAAATATAAATAATGGGGTTCAAAATATTTTAAATTGAAAGCTATAAAACAACCTTAGCACCATAATAAGAAAAACATTTACTCTCCTCCATAAAATCTTAAACAAATTTTGCCACAAATTTGCAGCAAAGATTCAGTCTTGATATTAATAAAGTAAATATCATTCCCACGATTAATGTTTAACAAAACTTTAAAAAGCTACCATAAGTAAAAGTGTGGCATGTTTGGTAACAGCTTTCTCTCAGCTTCATCAGACAAAGCCGTCCTCGAAAACGTTGGCACTCAAATGGATGAAAAGCGGCAGCAGCTCCTTCTACTTGTCACCTCCTCTCATTACGTAAGCACCATGGTCAGCAGCATGCCACAGGTTCCTCCTCCTAATGATGCAGGTAATTTATTACTCACCTATTTCTTAAGATAAATGTTTAACATGGGTTGTTTTTTAATTTATTAAATATGGCTGAACTTCTTTGTGTTGGCAGTGGGAATAGACGATCAGATCGCCAAAGTCGTCCAACTGCTCGATTGGGAAGATGCTAAGCCAACCGTAGCCGTGGTTATTTACGGTCTCGGCGGATCTGGGAAAACCACGTTAGCAGAAGCTGTTTATGCCTCTTTGAAAGATAAACTCCAACTTGGATGGAGACATTCTAAAGTTACTCTCATTCAAAACCTGGAAACAGAACCCAATGTAGAAGGTCTGCAGTCCCAGATTTTAGAGGATTTGACAGGCACGAAACAAACTGTAAGAGACTTTCAGAGTGGACGACGAAGCCTGAAGGACATTATGGAAAAAGAATCCATCTTCTTATACATCGACAATGCCTTGCACATGGAACCTCTCGAAAAGCTTTTACCAAAGGAGCTAACAAGTGCCAAGAAACTCCGGTTGCTTGTAACAGCAAGAGAAACAAATGTCTCCGGAGCAATTGAAGATTGCGGGATTGAACCTTGTAAACTTTATTCCATGGAATCTCTTTCTGATGATGCAGCTCTTGAAGTCTTATGCAGGAAAATAGATCGAAAAAGGGACACAAGCTCTATAGTTAATGAAAGACCTCTGGCGAAGGAGATAGCGAAAAATGCAGTTGCTGTCCTCTCTTTCTGGAAGTGGTGGGAGGCTTTATTCATCAGCGTAAAAACAAAGTTGAGGCTTACCAAAGTGTAATTAATTTTTTAAAAAGTGGAGAGGATTTTAGTGGCACCAAGACATACAGTTTTGATGAATCCAGGGTTCTCTTTTCCTACGATGGGCTAAATCGAAATGCTCAGGAGGCATTTCTCGACATTTGCTCATTCTTTTATAATTGGGAGTGGGAGGAAGTTGCATGGATCGTGGGGGAAGAAGAATTTGAATGTTTACAGGAGGGAGCTCTTCTCAAAAACAAAGATGGGAGGATAAGTATTCACGATCTTATTCTTTCAGCTGGGCGTAATAAATGTAAAGACAGCCGATTCACAACTGCATCTGAACTGTCTAAGGCCTTGAAGAAGGAGGAGGTATGTGGACATCAAATATTATGAAATTTATTAAATAGAAAATTACCATTTCAAAATCATTTTATTAAATTAGTTTGACCAGGCGTTTGAATGCCAACAGCTTGTTTCTCAAATAAAAGGAGTTTGGTTGAGATATGAATACCGAGAGAGTACGTTTCATATCTCAGCAGAGGAGTTGGATGTGATGAGCACGTCTCTACGAGTATTTGCTATGGGAAACTTGACAATTGTGGAAGGAAAATGCAAAAAGCAATTTGAGGAGCTAAGGTATTTTCAAGTGGGCACAGTACCGAATCTACCGATGGATATATCAAATCTCAAGCATTTGAGTTACATTGATTATGCATTTGGGAAGGACATGATTCTGAGTTCGTCCAAGGCAAGTAGTTTGTTTCTTTCCTCTCAGTGCTGATATTTTCCTTTTCCATATAATTAACATCACTAATTATGGTTGCAGAGTCTCTCAAATCTAAAAGTGCTCATATTTCAGAAGTGCAATGATAGCCGCATAATTGGAATCACTGAATCTCCGCATCTTCATAACTTAAAGCAACTGGTTTTGTATGGATGCAATGGTGCAGAAATCCCCAAACTTTTTACAAGTTGTCTGATCTGCAAAAATTAGAACTTTCCCGGTGTCTAGATGTAGAAGAATTGCCAGAGTCGCTTTGCAAGCTCAGTTCTTTAAAGGAGTTGAATTTGAGTTGTTGTCAGAAGATGAAGCGTCTACCAGCAGGGTTTGGGGAGTTGGGCAGTCTTACTACCCTTAATTTGTCCGGATGCAAGAGTTTGCAAGAGCTTCCATGTGATTTGGAAAAGCTTTCCTCATTAAAGTCATTGAACTTAAGCGACTGCTCCAGTCTGCTTCAGCTCCCTGAGAGGCTGGGAAGCTTAACATCTTTGACTTCTTTAGACATAGAAGGATGCAAGAGTCTGAGTTGTCTTCCACACAGCATTGGAGACCTGACGTCTTTCTCACCATCTAATATAAATTTTAGTGGATGTTCAAGTTTAAGGGAGCTGCCAGAAGAAATTTGCAAATATACAATGTTGAAAAGTATTTCATTAGAGGGCTGTTCTAGTTTAAGGGAGCTGCCAGAAGAAATTTGCAAATATACAATGCTGAAAAGTATTTCATTAGGGGGCTGTTCTAGTTTAAAAATGCTTCCCAGCAGGTTCTCGGAACTAACTTGTCTACAAACATTAGACTTACGAGGATGTGAAAGCCTACAAGAGCTGTGTAATGACTTTCATTGCTTGATAGACTTAAAAGAGTTATATATGGAGGGTTGCAAGAGCTTGTCAAGCTTACCTCTAGGATTTGGTAAAATAAGTTCTCTTGAAAACCTAGACTTGACAGGATGTGGTAAACTAGAACAATTGTGCAGCGACTTCCATTGCCTTGGAGCACTAAAATATTTAACACTGTCGAAATGCCTTAGTTTGTCCAATCTTCCTGATTGTTTTGGTCAGCTTGGTTGCTTGGAAACATTAAAACTACGGGATGTTCCAATTTAGAGAAGCTCTCTGAAGATTTCCGTTGTCTCCGATCATTGACTAAACTAGACCTTTCGGAATGTGAGAGTTTGGGTGGGGAATGGATGGACAGCGTGGTGGCGATCCCCAGCCTGTGGCGCCTAGACATTGCAGGAAGTGAAAGAATGATCCAGCGCTGGACTGAATTGAAAAGTGAAAAAGAAAAATGGCATTTTGTGGTGGTAAAAGACTTCTCGGCCGAGGTATACCTTTTCGCATATATATTTAAGTTGTAGGAAATAATATTTATTTGAATGAGAAATTTATAATTTCATTTCATTAATCGCCGTTATCCGATGTTATGTACGTACGTTGCAGGATACAGAGGAAAGACGCAGGGCTTTGTTGTTAGAAGGGGCGATATCAAAGGTATTTGATGAGGAAGCTGGGATTTTGTTTGACAATCATCAACGCCCTTTCCCTTCATCCTCCCTCCAACCACACACTCCACTCATCTTGATCATTGATCCGTACCATGGTCTCTCCTCCTCCTTGAGGGAAATATTAGAAAAGAGAGTAGAGCAGGTGGAATGCAACTCAAAATTGTTTCAAATCATATACATTGGGCCGCTGGACTTCGATGCATTACCATCTGAGTTGGCCGCGAGAATCCTGGCTCATACACCACCGTCTTTCTGTCATAAATTATGTGCCCATTTTCCTATTCATGGACGGATCTCTGTCTTTCGTAGCACTGTCGGTTTGGAAGCAAACGGTATAAAATGTTTGTCAGCGTGGGAAGACATATCGTGGATAGACGATGAAGTGGAATTCCTGAGTAGAACTCCGAGAGAGAGCAATATTGAATTGCTGACAACATTGCTGGTGACTGAAAAACAGATTATATCCTCTTCAATAAAAACCAACAGGTATTGTTTTTCCAATAATTTTGGTTTATAAATTTATTCTGAATTTTGAATTGCTAAGCGAGTAATAATGATAATAGCAGGTAAAAGTTGCTGATCTACAAGGAAAAGTTATATTACTTCTCACCGCACCCCTCGGAACATCCGAAATGTGGACCTCAGCCTTGAAAGATGTGTATTTCCAGATGCAAAAGACCCACAAGTCTCTTGTCGAAGTTGTTTGGACTCCAATAGTTAAGTGGAATTCCACATGGGAGGAGTATGAGAGAGCGGCTGCGAATGCTCCGTGGCCGATGGTACCAGATCCATGGTCGATGAACTCCCAATTAAGGAATCTCATTGATTATAAGAGGACACCAGAAGTTTTGGTGGTGGACGGGAAGGGAAGGCTTCGTAGGGAAGACGCACTTCCGATGATAGAAAGGTTCGGGGTGGAGGCGTATCCATTTTCTCAAAGTCGTGAGGAACAACTCATCAACGCAGAATGGGAGGGATTCAAATTCAATTCTCAATCCACTTTGGAATTCATCTTTCAAAATACAGAGCTCCTTCAAACCAAGGTGAGTCTTAGCTTGTCTGGATTTAAAATATCATTATTTAATGGCAAGCTAATAGAAATTGAGTTGTGATGACAGGCAGAGGAGGCGACGAGTCGTGGAGAAATAATGTTGTTGTGCGTGGGTTCAACCAAGAAGATGATGGAATTCGCCGCACCCTTGATTACTGCTTTGTCAATGTTGGAAAGTGACGCCCGTGTCTTGTATGTTGCTCACAGCCTCGGCCTCCAATACTCTAATTCTCGAGAAGAAAATGATGAGTATGAGCTAAAAAGAAAGGAGATATGCAGCACCATTCGAAGCCTCTCCTTCTCTGATGTATTCAAATTCTGGCGGCGTGTTCGATATCTGCAACACGATTTAAATCGAATGGGAACAGATGAGAAGATAGCCAAGGTGAGAAGAATGGTATTGGGTCTTGCTAGTGCAGACTGCAACTGTGAAGAAAATGAAATGGGAATAGTAAGCATAGTGGTGGTGGATGAAAATGGTGAGATGATAAGTGGGAGAGGAATGGAATTGGTGCAGCTACTCAGCTGCCACGGTGATGAAGATAACAAGAAGAAATTGTTGATGGACATAAAAAGTGCAGGATTTCAGAAAGCTGTGGAAAGAAGATGGAGAGATGGGATGACACATCCCAAACATTATACCGAACATCCTCTGCTGAAATTAAAACATGGCATTGGTAGTTGCAGTTTATGCTCGATGAGTATAGTTCAGTGGAAATCAAGATATCAATGCAATGTATGCCAAAATTATGTCATGTGTGAAGGGTGTTATAAAAAACAATAAATACTAAATGGTAATGTAGTGCATACACAATATGTCTGTTCAACAGAGGAGCAAACTATTCAAACTATGACTGGGATATGTTCGATCAAATAAATACTCTCACCACAATAAGTCTTACTGGTTGAGCGGGGTCCTTTCTAATTGCTGGAGTCGCTGAAATTGATTTGTTTCGGATGGAGCAGAAGAGTCGAAATAAGGGAAGAAATGATTTGTTGATTTGTCGCGAGGTTTGCCATGGTCATTTCTAATGAGAAGCATCTAGTGTTATTTTGTCTCTTTTAACTACTATCACACGGTATTAGTAAATATGTTTTTGACATATTGAACTATGTTCTGAAGAATAATCATGTTGTTATAGTAATATTTTTTAAAATTGTGTTATCTGTGTTGTTGTATGAGTATTTTTTATTAGTTTATATTGTATTTGTAAGACTTTCAATATTCTGTTGTAAAGTTTGTCATTTATTCTACTTTTTTTTTTTGGTGATTTAGAGTTTTTATGGATGACACTCATTTAGCTAGTTATAATTTTTGTTACAGACGATAGTGAGATGGCTCCCAAATTAGTGAGAAAATTTAGTTCCCAAAGTCTATGATGAGGTAAATATTTTGATTCCATCCTTGATGCTATACTTAATGTTGAAGTTGTTGAACCAATTATTAGATGGCATCAAAATAATTGTCTTATTGCTTATTTTGTTGGTTGCATCCCCTCTAAAAGTTTTCTCCAAACATGGATTAAACACCACCAAAAATTCAATTGTAAACTATTAGAAAAAGATTTTCATTTTTTCCTTCAAGGAGCCTTTGCATGTTCAAGCATTACTTGTTTAGTCAAGTTGTTGGTTCTTGCAAAGCAAGATTCTTGTGCTTTCTCCTTAGTCTCCAAGACTTTAAAGTCTCGAACCAAGTCTATCTCAAAATCCCTACTTGGGTCGAGTTCTCAAGCCTTCTAGTTCATCTATGCTTTTAATAGAGATAGTCAAACCTATTGGTCGGGTTGTTTGCCAAGAAGCGAGACCATTTCTACTTTGCTTGACCAAACAAAATGATTTGTGTTGAGGTTGACCTTACTAAGGATATGAAAGAACAAATCGATAATCATTATGGGGTGTGCCATTTTTTCCAATAAATTACATACGTAATCTAATAAACTCGTGTTTTAGATGTCAATCCCTCAACCACCTCAATCAAGTTGTTCCCTTTTAGCTCGTTCTAAGCCATTTGAGGGTCCACCACAATCTAAAAAGCAAAAAAGTCACATCTAATGATGATGGTCAGACCATGGCATGGGGATTTACTACGTAATCTTATGTCCTTTTGTGTGCGTTCATATGACACTAAATCATATCAAATGCACAATGAACACCGAAATTTGTCAAGCATGGTCATGATACAAGAGATTTAAGTAAAGGGGTACGTATTGCATAGGTAATTTTGTTGCCAACATTTAATGAAAAAAATGATTTGGGATTGTTGGGAGTCAAACACACATTCAAGGAAAATTTTGTATACATCTGTGAAAGAGTATTGATATTTGAAATTATTTTAATCTGGGATGATTGGTTCTAGCATAAAAGATTATCTCAGAGCCATACATACTGATAATACACAATATGTTGACCTGTAATATTGTCACATAAGAAGGGGATATCTGTTTTCTTCATGCTACGAGCTTTATCTTTGAGGTGTATCTTTAATGTTGAACATTTTCGTTGCTCCAATTTCATTTCACTTAAGCTATAGGTTGGGCTTATAAAAGGTTGTCATAAATGGAGGTCAGGGATACCATTATTGACATGGGTGCAGGGATGTTTCCTTCAATGGATTAAACGGGGACATACCCTTCTCAATATCCAAGTTGAAGCAATGAGAGAACTCAGTATGTAATCTTAACCCTCATAAATTGGTTTTTGTATTATAATTAATATAAAACAAAAGTCTAACCTCGTATTGACTAGTTTAACAGGATTGTAAAGATTAATCAATTAATGCGGCCTATACCCTCAACATTGTCACAGATTCCAAACTTAAAGATTTTGTAAGTTGAAAAATAATATCATGATATTGCAAGTCCCTTTGCATTGGCTTTTTATCCTATTTATTTGATAAGATTGAAATGATCCTAACAAAGAGTCAACTAAACAAAACATTTCCCATATTTTCTGAGGATCTTTTCACCTCCTCTGGCCAAGAGTACAAAATTTTCAAGATTATTGATTCAAATTTCCATCTGGACTTGAAGGCTTATGAGGAGTATGGCACATTACATTTAAGTACCTTTTTTGCTATGACATATGGAGTGGGATTTGCTGCATTGACTGCCACAATAGTTCATGTGCTTCTTTTCCATGGAAAGTATGTATCCATCTCCAAGTCTTTATCTTATTTATAAATTCAATAGAATTTTGTGATGTCACAAAAGTAAGACTAATTGAATGTATTTTCTAAAATGTCAATGGTGCAGAGAAATTTGGCAGCTTAGTGTGTCTGCTTTTAGAGATCGTACAGTGGATGTGCACACCAAGTTAATGAGAAAATACAAACATGTGCCAGAATTATGGTTCCAAACAATTCTTATTGGCACTATTGGTTTGTCCATCTTTGCATGTGAGTACTACATCGATCAACTTCAATTGCCCTGGTGGGGAGTACTGTTAGCATGTGTTATTGCCTTAATCTTCACACTTCCCATTGGCATTATTACTGCAACTACTAATCAGGTAAGATTGAATGAATCTTATGCATGCCTTTTTCACCAGCCTTTTCAGTTGTGTCTTGGATGCCAGTGCTTTTTAAGGACTCTGTTTTTGTATGAACCTTTGAAATGTTGGGTTTTTAAATCTCATTGCTTCTAGCCGAACAAAATAGTTGTTATGCCTGTGAATATCAGTATACATGAAAGAACAAACTGATGTCTTCATTGAGGTACTCTTCTCCATTGAAGATTAGGCATATGCTAATAGAACTCTGTCAGGGAGGGATTTTCTCACATTCGATTTGAATCTCTCTATTAAAATTTTGTTATCACTAACTGGTTATGTATTCCATGGTTTTAGCATAAACATCTAATTAGTATAAGATAGATGAAAAATAATTATAGGCATTTGTTCTAAACTGCTAATCATTCTTCTTGTTGTATTCTCTGGGACAGAGGCCAGAGCTACTCGGCTCACTGCATTTATAAACCGCATTGCGAAGTTAAAATAAATTTAAACTAGCACAGGCAGGGTTTGATATGTGTTTGATAGAAAACTTTGGTAGGCTGTGTGGGTGTTGATTGTAAAATCATTACACTTCAATTTTAGTATATCTTAAGACTTTATTTATGATATTAGAATGACCATCTCATTGATCTCAATCGTAACATCTTTGCAAAATTGGGGAATATTTCTACTACAAGCTAAATATGTTTCTTGTGTGGGTGTTGTAGACTCCACGTCTGAACGTGATCACAGAATACATTACAGGTTACATTTATCCTGGAAGACCAGTAGCAAACATATGCTTCAAAGTGTATGGTTACATTAGCATGACTCAAGCCTTCACATTCTTACAGGACTTTAAACTAGGCCATTATATGAAAATTCCCCCACGAAATATATTCATGGCACAAGTATATAATGGAACAATATTTTAATAATATATAATGGCATTAAGTAAAATGCAATGGCACATGTGGCTATGTCTTATCAATTTTGGAGCAATGCATTAACGATCCTAAGGGTAAAATATCGGTGTCAATCACACTCATCTTGTAAATAGCTTTCGTGTTTTATATGTTAAGAAAATACTTTTGGATTTAGTAATGGCACATAGTGAAGGTTGTGCTCTTCATTTGTTTATAAATCACACTATTGTCTAGAAAATCTCAATAACATAACCTAAATTACAACAACAAAATTTAAATGGGGAAAACATTTGTACTACGTAATATGTTAATGTCATAACACCATGCCTCTTACAACAATATATAATGAATTGATATAGCCAAGAAACCACACGAAACATTGCAAACTAATGACTTAGCTTAAAGAGCCTCTACAAGGCCAAAACCTACGAAACACTATATAATTAGTATGAGAACTCATAAAATATTTATATTGTACAAATAAGGATATGTATTATAGGAATTTCTTGATAATTGGCCATATATGTAAGTATGGTCATTATTTTATGTTCCAGATGTGCCAGATTGTTTCCTGTTGGTTTATGTTACCATATGTAGTAAATTGATTGCATTTAGTACTAGATGTTGGCAACATGCGACAACATTATACTAAAAACTCATAATTTTCTTGTTTCTAAGCATTTAAATTCTATTTTTTGTATCTCTACTCTTCCTTCCCGAGACATTCCAATCAAGATAATGGCATGTAAAATCCCACAACATAGTAATGAATATATTTGTACATGACAACAAAGATATTTTCTCTGGGAAAAATAAATTGACATAATGAATCAAATGTACCTCCATGGGACATCCTACATGGTGAGTAAAATGATTATGTTATTCAGAAAAATGGATATGTACATTGTAGATTCATATTTTGAAATAGAAGAATCCAATCAATCTTTAACCTTCTGATTAAAATGGATTGTTGGAGAATCTAATAAGTGTTTTTTTAATTTTTATTTTCGTATACGATCATCAAAGAAGATTAAGCCACAATGGTACACACTCACCTAAAGATTTCTCAAGTTATTACAAAAGGATTAGCATATCTTCATTATAATCCGTAACCCAAGCATTGTTCATAAGGATGTGAAGACTTATAACATTCTTTTGGATGATAATTTTGAAGCACATTTGTCAAAATTTGGCATTGCCAAGTGCATTTCCTCAGCCAAAACCCACACCACTACCTATTTTATGGGTATGAATATGTAAAAACATCATAAGCTCAATGACCAATTTTTCCTTTAATAGCCCAAAAAAAATTCATATTAATTTAGTCCACTCAGAACCCTTAAAAGAGATCAAATTGTAGATGAATTTGCATATAATAAGAGCCATTATCAAAGGGGAAAACAAAGTAACCTAGTGTATCTCTATTAAAATATGTACCGGGCACCCATTAAATTCTATCAATCCTGCTTGTAAACTAGTAAAATTAACCTTCAATGAATACCCATCAACCATTTCCTGCAAATAATTGTAAAAATGTGATCATTTCAAGATGTAGTGAAATAATAATGAATTTGTATGGTTCATCATGTTCAATAGAAACCTATGGACTCCAAATTATATTTGGGAGAGGTCTCAAAGTCCAATCAAGCTATTGAGTATGTTTTGTGCTCCATCATTTCTTATGGTGCCTTTTTAATGAAGTTCCTTGCATTGATGTTCATTTTTTATATCTTTTGTGGCGTCGAGATTCATCTGCTCAACATGGATGCCACAGGGTATAATGTTATTACTGCTAGAATAGGGAATTGCTTAAGATTATAAACAAAGTTTTAGAATTCCTTCTCTTATGCCTGTGTGGATGCTAAGATTGATTTATTTGATTGTAATCCTAACAAGCATTGTGATGGCCACTGATGGGGTATGTGTTTAATTCCTTGTTGAATTTGTTGCAGTCATTACTATCAACTGAAAATTCAGATTCCACACATACAAATGACACATCTCCATACCTATAATGAAATGATGTAGTGCACCTGCACTGTCTTCAAACAAATGCTAAAACTGCACTGACAATTCCAGTTAAAGGCAAATATTTAGGAGTTAGTATTTGAAATTCACTTGTTAATTTACACAGAAACTAGAAATACAATTGCACCACTTACAAGTTTCCATTTGACAAAATTTTGTGTTAAAGAGTATTCCACGAGACCCTGTTGTTGGGCAAAAAATATGGAGAGTCGCCAAATCTATGTTTTATCATTTGAAGTACCCTGTTAAGATTTAGAAGATGTGTAAAGGAAGACTTTGGTTATCCCCCCATATAAAATTTTTGTGATGTATTCCCAACATGCAGTTCAAGGATTAGTTTATGCTTCTCAAGGAGATGTTTTTTGTCTCTTCCCTTGTTTGGTTAGATTTGTTTAGCATTTTGAGTTGGTGTATGATTAGCCTTATTGGGGCCGGGGAATCAAACTTTAATATTATCTGCAGAATATATGACCACAGCTTAAATTTATCAAGCAATTGGATCTAGAGTTATGGACTCATTCATTGAGGAGACATGATTGAACTTGGATCATATCTTTTTCAATAACTTATCGTGAACTCCCACAGCCTTCAATGCTGAAAACATTGAATGTTCCAATCGCCCAATCCATTGTTGAAAGTAAAAGGCGAGCTCAAACAGGAGATCCTAATGATGATCAATTGGAACACAAAGTTCTGAGTATGCAAACAAATAAAAATCATGCTTATTGTTAATTTATGGGTTGATATAGGCCTCGTAATGGTGCTATAGGAACAATCACCAACATTTTCTATGACACATCAATGCCACCACCAACATTACCTTTATTTGTTGTTGTCAAATTTGATAGATACAATGGCCCATGTTGGGATCCCTCCAACCCATTACATATTCCGATACCCCCTATTTCGAGAGGGAATTGAAGACAATTTCCAATTAAAATGGCTTGGGGATTAACTATCCACAAGTCCTAGGGACTTACTTTGCATAGAGCAATTGTCAACATTAGAACCACTGAAAGGAAAGGTCTTACATTCACAAATTTCCCCAGAGTTCCCTCACTTACCAATCTGCACATTTCCCCTCCTTTTTCATTCAAAAGGTACTAAAAATAGCGCACGTACCAACACTTATAGCAATAAGAAAGGAGGATTCAAGACTACTATCACTCAACCCATCGTAAATACTACCCTCTACTTTGATACCACCTCCACTACTACTTTACTCAACACTTCTTATATCCAAAGTGGCAATGTTGCTTAATGGGTATCAAATGTATTCAAGTTTAGTGCAAATAAAATTTGCCACAAAAGGCTACCACTCATGATATAAAATCTGCAAATGTACGAGAGGTCTTCATGTATTCATGTTTAGTTCAAATCTCATGATATAAGATTTGCAAATGTATATGTACAAATTTGTAACAAATATGAAATGTACACATAGAACCTTTCAATGTAATGTTTCATCTATATTCCTACACTTCCACTATCAATCACACCCCTTATCAACATCAAATACAAAACAAAAAGGCTTTTTCAACAAAAAACTAACCAAACAACCAATGCAACACTAACACAATTTCCCCAAAATAATTACAATCCACATCAACTACAAAAGTAATTAACTATCCAAAGTGGTATCAAATATATCAAATCTATTCATGTTTAGTTCAAATAAAATAGTTCGCAAAATGCTACCACTCATGATATAAGATTTACAAATGTATATGTACAAATTTGTAACAAATTTGAAATGTAGAGATAGAACCTTTAAATGTAATGCTTCATCTATATTTCTACACTTACAAAATCAATCACACCCCTTATCAACATCAACTACAAAAGTAATAACTATCCCTCTAAATCAAATAACATATATCGTTCGACGTTCACATTGCATTGTACACATGATTGCTAGTAGTTAATTATTAATAAAAAATTACTAGTTTATTATATGGTTACTTGTAATTGAAATCTACTATATACTTCCTTTGAAGTATTAACAAAGATGTCAACAATCTATGTAATCTAGTGCCCAATGAGTGCACACTACTCATAAAAAAAAAAATTAAAAATTATTAATAAAATTAAAAAATTAAAAAAAAATTAAAAATTAATGAATATTAATAATTAATTAATAATTAATTAAAATTTGAAAAGTTGAAAATTAAAATTAATATAAATTATAAATTAATAAAATATAAAAAATGAAAAATTAATAAAAACTAATAATTAGTAAAAATTAAATATTAAATAAAAATTAAAATAATAAAAAAGTTAAAAAGGTGATAAAAATACAAATTAAAATTAATAGAAAATAAAAATAAAATTTATTTAAAAAAAAATTCCATTCCTTCATATTCAAAAAGAACCTAAAGGAATGGAACAAACAAACTTTTGGAAATATATTTGAAAAGACAAATTGAATTACAAGGTCAACTCCTTGAAATTGAAAAAGACATATAGGAAAAGGGTCTTACAAAAGAAGCAAAAGAATAAGATGGCCTATTAATTGATGCTCTTAATCTTGTTCTTTTTCAAGAAGAACTCCACTAAGTAAGCAGCATCCTGAATCAAATGGCTTTGTGAAGTGGATAGAACAAACGTTGGTTTCTTTCATAAAATCGCTATAATAAGAAGAAACTTCAATAGGATCTCAAAAATACTCTTCCTTCATGTGAATCTACCTCTAATAACAAGGTGATTTGCAAAGAAGCTAAAAGGTAATTTAAGGATCTAATGATTGATTCCGATAAGAACAAGGATGCTATCAGAAACCAAATTCTTAGCCAAATTCCATCTCTCATTTCTAATGAGGATAATGAAATGCTAAATGGATTTATCTATGAAGAGGAAGTCAAAATGTTGTCTTCTCTTTCAAACCCGAAAAAGCTCTTGGGCTGATTTGCTTCCTGTTGGATTCTTCTAAATATTTTGGTAGATTTTTAGTAAAGATATTTTAGAATCTATTCAATAATATGGATCCACCAAGGAGATTTTAAAACAACTCATTTCCACATTCATTGCTCTAATACCCAAATTAGAAAAATGTTGATTCTTTTGATTCTTACAGGCCAATTTCTCTTTGCAATATCTCCTACAAGATCATCTCTAAAGTTATTGCCAATGCAGACTTAAAAACCTCCTACCTAAGATCATCTCACTTGAGTAAGGTGGATTTGTGGCAGGAAGACCAATCTTGGATGGTATTATGATAGCCCATGAGCTCATTCACTTTATCAAACACCAAAACCAAGGAAATATGTTAATTAAATTGGATATGACCAAAGCATTTGACAAATTCAATTGGCCTTTCATTATGAATGTTCGGAAAAATTGGTTTCAATCAAGATCGAGGAAATGGATCTTTAACTTCATCATCACGACTAAATTATCACTACTCATGAATTGAGAACATGTTGGATTCTTTAGCTCCACTAGAGGCCTAAGGCAAGGTGACCCACTCTCACCTTTTTAGTTTATTATCATGGCTGAATATCTAAGTCGTTGACTATCTTTCCTCAAATCAAGTAGATTTTTAAATGGTGTTCTTGTAGCCAATGGTGCTCCTAGTATAACACATCTCTAGTTTGCTGATGATATTGGTCTTGTTGGAAATCCACCATCGGTGAAGCTTAGATCTTTAAACAAGCTCTTGATCTATATGAAGAAGCTTCAGATCAATAAGTAAAAAAAAATCCAAGATTTTATTCTTCAACACAAATAAATACTCCCAAACTCTAATTTGTAGGATCCTGACACCAACCTTGGTTCCCTTCCATGTTCTTATCTTGGAATCCCACTCTTTCAAGGAAGAAACTCCCCAGATTTATGGAAATCTACCATTGATAAAATTATGAGAAAATTAGATAGTTGGAAAGGTAAGTGGTTATCCTTCGCTGGAAGAATTCAATTAATCTCTTCTTGTGTTCAAGTTGTTCCTTAATATATGATGTTTGTGCTTCCTATCCCACCTAATGTGGGCAAACATATTAAATCTATTCAAACCAAGTTTCTCTGGGGTGGCTTGAATGAAGGAAAAAAGTTTCCTCTAGTGAAATGGTAAAACTTATGTCTCCCAAAAGAAAGAGATGGTCTCGGATTTAGAATCAAGAAGCATATGAATTTGGTACTCGAGGATAAACTATGTTAGAGACTCTACTCTAGACTCATGCTTTATGGAGCATCATTCTCATAAATAAATACTTAGATAATATGTTCCTGAATGGATCTTCACTACTCATAACCACCTTGTAGGCTCTCACATCTAGAACTTCATGACTAAGGCTTTGAACATTTTCAAACCAGTTTTAAGATGGAACGTTGGCAAAGGCTCAAAAGTAAAATTCTAGAATGATGCCTAGATCCTCGCTTCCCACTAAATTCTCTTAGCCTAAGAAATTTAAAAATTGGTTTGAGGAAAGGTTTGACCTTATGTAAAGGATTATTTCAATCAACATAAAGATGATTTGATTGAATTACCAGTCCCATAAAATTTGATTAGGAAAAAATTTCCCTGTTGAACATCCTTAAGTCATTTCACTTCTCTAATCATCAAGGTCAACTAATATGGACATGAGAAAAATTAGAAATTATAACGTTAAGGATGGATATTCAATCATTATCTCCTCTACAAACAGAGTGTCTTCCTCCTTCCCTACTCAAAAAATATGGTACAAGTATGGACTACCTAAATTAAATGCCTTCCTCTGGACTACATTACTAGGTCAAGATCCTCGCTCGACCAAATCTATGCAAACATGGATTTTTTTGGCCCATCTCGGTGTTCTCTCTTCCTACAAAACGAAGAAGAGACCAATCATCTCCTCATTCATTGTGAGTATTCTTATAACATCTAGAATTCTCTATTTAAAATGTTCAATCTATATATATCTCTCCCTACTTTTAAGACCTTATTACCTCTTGGGAATTCAACCTTTTGTTGCTACAAAGTATATCCTCGGCATGTTGGCGAGGATATTGTTATCTTTGTCTTGTATGTTGATGATTTGTTACTTACTAAAGCAACTCTTCTTCCCACATTCAAAGTATTTAGAGGCTCTTTCTATGCAATTTAACATGACAAATATTTAGAATTCTTTGCATTATTTCCTTGGATTGTAGATTTCTTAAACAAATTCAGGGATTCATTTGAGTCATTAAAAGTACACCCATGATCTTCTTCAACACTTTGATATGGTTGATTGCAATCCAAGTTCATATCCTTTTTAGTATGGGGTTACTCTTACTTCCACATGTACCACTCTACTTTGTGATCCTACATTATATAGGAAGTTGGTTGGAAGTCTCATGTACTTGACCCATACTCACCCTGATATTTCATTTGCAGTAGGGCTTGTATCTCGATTTGCACATTCTCCTCATAGTAGTCATTGTGACAGACAATGCTAAAAAGTATTTTGTTATTTGCAGGGCACTTCCCACTTTGGACTACACTACATTAGGGGTTCTACTCAGTTGGTTGGATATATAGACTCAAATTGGGCAAGTTCTATTGATGACATGCATTCTAATTTTGGTTATCTTTTTTGTCTTGGTTCTTCTCCAGCTTGCTTGGGCATGCAAAAAGCAACATGCTATTTCACTTTCATCTTCAGAGGTAGAGTATAGGGTAGTAAGCACAATGAGTCAACATATTTTTCAACTTCGACAATTATTGATAGAGTTTGGATTCCCACAGGATTCACTGATTGTACTTTGGTGTGACAACCAAAGTGTAATTCACATTTCTCATAACCCTGTTGAGCACCAATGGACAAAACATATTGAGATACACATACACTTCATTCATCAACACATTCGGGATGGACTTCTTTGCTTGAGTAAAATCCAACTCAAAGTGTTACACACATGTTTATGAAGTCTTTTGCATCACCTCGCTACCTTGAGTTGCGTGGCATGCTTGAGGTTTCAAAATTTATTCTTGGGGTATTCGTGAGAACATCTTCCTTCTTCTTCTTCTTCTTTCTCTTTCCTTCTAGCAAGATTCTTTCCTACTTTTGGTTTGAGATTTCTTCATGGATATATTGTACATGAGTACTTGATCAGCCCATTTGTCATGACTCATATCAGTAGATATGTCACTTTTATTTTGGGCCCCTAGCTTCACTTGAGGGGGTGTTAGAGAGTAGGTATTTACCTTAGCTCATGTTCACCTAGGTACTTTATTTACCTCATGTATTTTATCCTCACCCACTTATGTGTGTAGATTTTTTTCTTATTTAGATATTATTTAGTCTAGTTATGACTAGTTCTTTCCTAAATCTATGGTCTTGACTAGTTCTTTCCTAAATCTATGGTCTTGACTCGTTCTTTGATGACTCGGTTCTTACCTTGATTTATGACTTGATCTACGACCTTGACTTGTTCTTAGATTGATCTTCCTTACCTATATAAGCAAGGCCCATTCTCATTATATTTCATAGAGTTCCATAATAATATATGATATTATCGCTCATTTGTTTGCAAATGTTTTTATAAAATTATTATGAATTACTTTCATCTTATTGAGCGTGGTGTTTAATTAACATCTAAGTTCTTTGTGGCTTGGTAGGATCTCGTTTATCATTCATTTTAACTTAGAATCGAGACTTGGGTCCTTAACACAATGATGTCCTTCCCCGGATGCCACTAACCATGGGGCAAATCTTCAATTTTTCAATTCAACACAATTTTTCAACATGTCATAGAGGCTTTCAACAGGAAGAGAGTCCTTTAGTACTAGGACATTTACATTGAGGACAAGTACACACCATCTGTAAGTGGTGTTTTCATTATGGGGAGTAGTTAAAGGTTAGAGGATGACACCAAACTTTCCTCTCTATACTACTTTTTCCATGGCATAGATCGCCCAAAAATCAACATTCCGTGAGTGCTTATGACTTTGGGAAGTGGTTAAAGGTTAGAGGATGACACTATACTTTCCTCCCTATACTTCTTTTGTTGTGGCGTGAGATCGCCCAAAAACTTTCCCTTCATCGACATCTTCAGGATCCTTTCTACACTCTTTTCTCATCACGGATCAAGTGCACATGTTCCTTTTTCACATTTTCAACATTTTTACATACTTTTTTACATACTTTTACACATATACATGTGTATTTGACTACTTGATCGTTCTTCTCTTTTGTAGTTTTGTCCATATAGGGAACCGGTAGTCAACATCATCACAACAACAACAACAACATCAACATCATCAAAAACAAGTACATCGCGACATCTACACATGCATTTCCGCCCTAGGTTTATTTTCATCATCACTTTTTTCACTTTCTCCTCCTTAGCATCCATGCTTCACATTTTTATCACTCCACGCTTTGTCTAGTCCTCGACATGCTTACATTATAGATCTACATGGTTATCAGGTACACATATCTATCTAATTTATGTTACCAAACTTTCCACATACCAACATAAAGTGGAGGAAAATGTAGACATAAATTACGCACTTTGGGTAATTATCTAGTCCTAATTACATATTATTCGTATGATTCGTATGTAAGAAAAGTACTGATTAACCCATGTCTTTGGCCACCTTTCTTTATATCACGGTGTTCCTTTCAATCTTGCACCTTTACTTGCTCGCATGCCTTATTATACTTCATCTTTTATCATCTTGGACACTAGACCCAACTAAGACCCAAGACTGTGTTCCCGCATTCCCTCCGGGCACCCTTGACCCTTTTGTACTTTACTCACACTTTTGGATCTTTTCTAGCCATTTGAACATCTTATCTTTTTGGTAATCAGACTTTTTTCGGGGTTAATTACAAAATTCAAGTAAGGGAATCATATAAATATAAAGTTATGTGATCATAATAAAGGACCAAACACTAAGCATTAACTATCACCACCTAAGGTTGCATCCATCGTGCATCTAAGAGCTTAATTTCATCCCTCTAACACCATCACAAGGGATGCAAGGGCTGGTTATTTTGCATACACTTCATAGGAGGGAAGTTCATTTTATTCCATGCACACATTTCTTTACATTTAGCTATTTTCTTCTTTATCAAACGCGACTCGCATGAGAGTCACCTAGGGCACAATTCCACACATATACATAGAACTACATTGGGTCCGAGATGTAACACAACACTTAGTCGTAATTCACCATTGTGACAAACCGAGGATAGTCTACCACTCATTTTCGCATCTTTCTTTTTTAGGATGTGATGTCTATTTGAGGGTTTTGTTGGTTCATATTTCATTACAGGTTTCTAGTGATCTCGGTGATCTTGGTGCAACCTCAAAGCAACCAAAGGTGACTAAAAAAAACATCTTACGACTACTCAAAGGAGGTTTCCTGAGCTTTTTCACGAACCGTGTGCCCAAAAATAGGCCTAGGTACCATGGGCGCCTATCCCTCTCCAGCGCCCCACCTCCAGCCTATTTGTCTAGATCTGCATTTTTTTGGGTCTTTGTGTGACATTCCTGCTGCTTATATTCACCTAGTCGAACTTCAAGACACTCCAAATTTTATTACAAATAAACTACGTAGCTTCTTCTCTTCCCAGCAACTAGGGTTTCATAATTTATTCCTTAATTTGTTTGAGTATCATTTTTGTACTTAATTACATATTTATTTACTTTACTACAATAACTCAAATTAGGCTCTTATTTCCACTTTAAGCTTAATCAACATTTAAAGGAAATGGTGAAGATGTGTGTTTAATAGATCAGAAGAAATATGTTAACATTCACTTGGTCTCTTTGATTGGATGAAAGAGACTATAAACATGTCGTTTAGAATGGAGATACTAGCGACCAACATAACAACTTCCTACCAATGTTTTGTTCTAGAAAGAGGGGAGGCCCATTACAACAAGGTGTGACATGCATTTGAAGTGAGACATGTAGACGATGGGGTGCATGTTTATTTGCGGCTTGGAACCCCGGTTGGCCAGACGGTAAAAAATAACATCGGTAAAAACAAGTTACAAAGGGTTAAAATAAAAAATAGTAAAAGGCCATATTGTATGCTTTTTTATCAATATTTCCTCGATATGACAAGTATAACAATGAAATTTTAGGGTTTTTAAGCTATAAATCTTTTTATCCTCATCCTATATGCCATTATCAATATTTTCTTAATAAGACAAGTTTAATGTAGGAAATTTAGGATTTGTAGAGTTAGGACACATTTTAGATTTTTTTTTAAGGGCATTTGATATAGATATTCCTTAAAGTGATAAGATTCCAGTTGAAAAGATATTATATGAATCGTATAGCTTCAAAAGTATCATATATGTTGTTTGTTTCTCCATGTATTTAACATGGGAAAAATAGACCCATGTCAAACAAACCCACCAACCGGGTTAAGCACTCTTCAAAACCCAAAGCAAAACATGGAGAGCGACACATCCTAAATGACCTTTCAGACTGTCATTTTCCTTTTATTTGAGATCCAGAGGTGTTAACCACGTTGAAACCCAAGTTAACGTTGTAAATTTAGGAGTAATTAGATAAGAATAACAAGAATTAAATTAAATAAATAAAGAGAACGTTACAAGGAACTATGCTAAACAAATCTCTCACTAATAACCGTCCTAAAATCAACACCATTACGAGTTAGATCAAACCCGCACAAGGAGATAAATCAGAACCCTAATATCTCCTCATTTAACTATATACAAATTGATCGATCTTGATCTATATATGTATCTGAAGCGGGTTCAATTGTCTCTAAGAGGAAACTACTACTTACCGTTGTTTTGTTTGTTGTATGTAGAAGAAGAGGAAAAAGAAGAAGAAGATTGAGGATTAGGAGGCGTTTCATTCGGGTGTAATGTCTAGTTGTATTGATTTTGCTTCTTCTACTTATGAACACCTGCGCTACATGCACTATAACCTTTACAGCACCATTCCCGTGGTAGATGACAACAAGATACTCATTCCATATAAAAAATAATATAGTGACAAAAAAAAGGAATATGATCAAAATAAAATATGAATATGTCAACCATGCATGGAAGCAAAATTGCCAATCTGCGCCTTCCACATCATTTTCGGATGTCAGAGTGGGGAGGCGTCAACCCAACCGGTGCACACCTTTGGTGTAATCATGGTTAAGATAATCAACCTTTGACAAAGCGAAAAGACACTAAATTTTTAAGGCCCTCCATCGAACCACAAACCTTAAAAGCTTCCCAATTAAAGACTCTCAACAAACAATAATAACATGATTTCACAATGCCAAGCTACCCTTCACCCATTTTGCACCCATGCATGTGGGTGTTTTTTGCATGTCGTCATGTCCACACATAGCCATCGCCCTCGCGGAAAGGGCACCTCTCTTCCGAAATGCGTGATGTGACGTATAATACAGTGGAATCTTTGAATTGATGTGGATGACACCGACACACCCCTTAGCATGATTGACATGGAGATTGATGTGGAGAGGAAGCAATGATTACAGAGAATTTGAATTATTAAAATGCGTGCCCCGCCCCACCTAAACCATTCATTTCCCAAAACACACAAACAAATCATCAAAGCACTAGATAACCACGCCCAAGCACCAGATAACCAGGAGCATTTCACATTTTCACATTCCGATAACGAAATAGCTAGATACCCATGATTACACGTTGTTTTCTTTGTAATTTTGGGGTCGAACGAGCAGAGGAAGGACATAAAAGAGCCAGAGACGTAGGCAAGGGATCCAAGCTAGCTCAATAACATTTACAGTATGTGTATTTGTACCCATTTGTAATCTTCAAAATTTCTGTGGATATTTTCAATGGGTGTAAGGTTTTGTAGTTCGTATTGTTATTTATGGGGAAGAACTATGTCTTTTTCTGTATGTTCCATTTAGACTTGATATTTACGTGTGTATGGAATTATTCATACTCAAGGAACCGAATACATTATAAGTCATTAGGTATATAACAATAAAACAAACGAAATCGACTGTGTGTCTAAAACAAAAAGAATGTCATGATTTTTATGTGTGTCCTTTTTTTGACTATTTTGTTTACCATCTTTGAACACCATAGTCTACCCTGTATTAAAATGAGAAGACATGACCCCCACAAATTGAATGTCTCAAAGAAATAAATCGAGTTTTTTGCAACATAATTGAAGCAGGGTGCATGAGAAGCAAATCCCTATCGAGAAGACTGTGAACTATTTGACAAAATGTCTAATTGTGAATTGTATGACAAAATGTCTCAAAGAAATGGTAAGTTAATCAATAAATTGAATCCTCATTCCATCACAGTAACGTTGATTCTTCAAGATATCAATGGCCCACATACACCGAAAGGGATTTTCAATTTCAATACTAGTATTACTTACTTGGATGTTTGGTGATTAGAAAACTTATGCACAAGCGTAGCTACATACAAGATGCATTCAGCGTAAAGATAAAATATAACGGTAAAACTCAACAAAGGCCACTTTTCCTTTAGTAGCAAAATTATTACTTGGTTTTTCTCTAACATCCTAGTTAAAGAAGAAGTTTTTGTAAATTTATTGTTAAATGTTGCATCACAACAATTCACTAACTCGAGAATTTATCATTACCTTCATTAGATTAAAGTGAGAAAGATTAGAAAGTAAGAGTAGGAAAACATATGTTGAGGATTATAATGAAAGAACCACAATTTATAAAATGAGAATCAAGCACTTTCATGATTTGTAGTTAAAATTCATAACAAAGCATGTTTTCACAAATTTTAAAACCTTAATTTATAGTTCAGTATCAATCAAAGGTTCTTAACATTCATGTTCTAAAAAGAGGATTCTAACAAGTCAAGGATTAAGAAATTGACTAGGCATAACTTCAATATTTGGAAATTGAAGATGTAGTATTTGCTTAATCAGCGAGACTTGCATAATGTTGTCATATAGGGCAAGGAACATGACATGGTGATACAAGAAGATTCATACAAGAAATATTAGGCCATTGCTTTGGTTGACCTTGATTTATATGAGTTCATGCAGATGAATGTGTCAAGGGAATGTACGACATCAGAGCTTTTGGATAAGATTGGTAAACTGTATGGAATCCAAGTCTCTCATGAACTCTGATCTTTTTAAGAAAGTGATATGCTCTTAACATAAGGATAGTAATAGGGTAACTAAACATGAAAATGCAATCAATATTCTTGCAAATTAGTAGAAGTCTATTGGAGATGATTTGAAGGATGTTAATCAATGTAATTGTTTAGTTTGTAGCCTACCTATTTCTTGAGACAATCTTATATTTTCCATTAATGGGATCATTAAGGTGGAGAATCTCTAGATTGATGTGGTTATTGGTTATATGTTACTAGAAAAATAACAAAGTGTACTTCTGAGCTCACTGTGAATTTAGAATCATTGGTTACAAGAGGGCATATTAAGGAGAGTCGAAATAATGAGAAATCTAGTAGTAATAGATTTAAATCAAGAGGGGGATCTTCCAATAGACGAGAAAAAAAGAATTACAAATCGATATGTTGGAATAGAAGAAAAATGGGCACAAGAAAAGTAAGTGTATTGTTGATATTTATATGTTTAAAGCTCTCTTGGTATTATTTACAGCATGAAGTAGCTATATGCTTGACATCCAATTACCTAGATGAAGCATGGATAATAAACTCGGGTGCTTATTTCCATATGAGTTAGCCTAGGGAGTAGTTCAAAGACAATGAGAAGGATCATGGAGACAATATATTACTTGGAAATAATTTGTTGATAAAGATGGTTTGAGAATCAAACACAAATATGGAAATTTGAAGTGGATAAATGATGTACAACATGTGCAAGGTTTGACATGCAATCTCCTCTTGGTAGTCAATTTGTTGATGCTAAAGTTGATACAATCTTCACCAAAGATGGCTGCAATTTTCTCCATAAAAGTATTATTTTGGCAAAAGGAGCTGTAAAGCTTACCACATTGTATAAGTTGGATGTGAGTAACCCCATCACGGATAGTGTTAATTCAACATCCATGGAAAGTAAAAAACCAAGTGGGAGCATCGAGATGTCAAGTTTGATGTTGTGGCATGGAAGATTGGAAAATTTTGGAGAGAATGGCACTGAGATTATTGTCCGTAGATTAGAAGGTGTAAAGCTTGATCCTTTCGAGTTTTATGAAACACGTGTCTTTGGAAAATAGAATAGAGATTACACATCATGTAAGATAATTATAGTTTATTTGCAATAGAATTAATACAAAATTATTAGTGCCAACAATAATAAACTATTAATGCCACTATTAGAATCTAATACTTGTGATATTAAAATCCAATCTTCACATACTATTTGATAAAATCAATAATAACATAAAATTTAAAATTGCCAATAATAAGAAATTGTTGGTGTGTATTATTTTCCACATCATTAGGTGAGTCATCTCACTTAGGTGAGATCATAGGTCCATGTGTCATTTAGGGGTCATTATGAGATTCTCTTACGTGTCAAAAAGTCGTCGGCTGAATCGGTCGTCGTATGCGTCATTGGGAGTTACACTTCTATTCTGGGAATGTAACTCCCCCTCTCTACTCGAGTTGTCATGATTGCAGCACTGGGGGTTACTCAGCACCTCCTATATGTACACCCCATTTGATCTATGAGATAGAGGAGAGTTTTGTGGCTTATCGAGGTTCTGCCCGTTTGTCGAATCTTTGCATGCACATTCGGTTGATGCTTACTCCTCTCGAGATCTCTTCACGTTGTCGTTCGCATGTTTGTTGATGTGCACATCGTCCCTCGTGATCCTCGCCATGGTTTTAAACCCTCTTTCATGGTATCAGCGGATCTTGTGGATCCGTGCACTCTTCGCGTTAATTTCGTGCATTATTCCGCTTAGGCGTGATATTCATATTTTGTTGCGTGTGTGTCGTAATGGATATTTTGATTGTGCTCTTCTTGCATTGATTTGAGCGCCATACCTCCTGCATTTGGTTTGATCGTGGTTCTTTTGGTCATGTTCGAGTTTCTGGTGTTTTCGGGTTTAGTATCTTTGACCAATCGATTCTCTGGGGTTGCATGCATTTTTGTGGACTTCAGATTATAGGTTCAGAGTTTGATCAGTGTTGCTCGTGTTGGTTTTGTGCCTTTTTCTAAGGTTATTAAAGTGTATTTTTGGGGCAACTCGGCCCCAACTCACCAAGCTGGGAACCGAGCTACCCTTTAGCTCACCACCTTAGGCATCATCCAACTCTCTCGTGTAATGTTTTCAACTCGCCTTGCTCAGCGATTGATTTGGTCTGCACTCTTCGGGGTTGTTCTTGAGATCTCTGCATTGGTTTTGTGCATGTTTTTTTGCTGCTCGCATTAGATCCTCCTTTGCACACTCCATGCAACTCGGTTTGTATACAACTAAGGGCTCGGTGTTTGGTGTTTTGCACTATTGGTTTGGTTTCATTTGGTGTCTCTGACCGCTCGTGACCTCCCCCGCAACTCACCTCAACTCGATCACATTGGGTTTATCCTCCACTTGACTTTGTTATGTTGCTTGATCATCTTCATCCTACATGGTTGTGTATTGACTTTGCATCGATTCTTCAACTTTTGCCCTTGTTGTCATTGATTATTGTTTTCGTGAGCTCCCTACGTTGAAAGTGCTCTAGCTTCTTCCACGCATCTTCTGGGCTCTAACTCCAAGGCTCAACTCACACCACCCCCTTGCTCATGCCTTGATCAACACTATATTGTTTGTGCACTCTCGCCATTGTGCATCGGCCTACACCGTTAATAAGAGCTTGTGGCACTAATTTCATTCCATTTGGCTCACATTAAAGCCGAGTTTACTAGGCCTGCTTTGCATGGAGTTTCATGATGCATCTTGAACTGTGTGCTCGTGGTAGGCTTGGCCTTACTTCGACTTTGATTTGCCTCGCCCCATTGAATGCCTAGGAACCTATTGGTGTGAATCTTCACGTGGCACCTCCTCCTGCGCTGTCTGTTTTTTTGACATTGCAGTCGTGGAAAATCTCCCAACCATTACCTCTCCACCTGTAGTTTCATGGTTGTTGCTAGCACATGCTACTTTTTTTAACTCATACCTTCCACCTATATTGCACCGATACGTTGCCCTGCTCCTACACGTGGTGACTATTTGGTGGTTTCTCTTTGGATGTGATTACTTTTTCCACTCCAACGTATAACTCAACTTAGTCAATGACCACATGGCTTGACAACGTGGGCCCCCATCTCCCTTTTAGAAATTGTTTGAAGGTAAAAAAAATTGTTTTTAATGTTTTAAGGATTAAAACATTTATCATTATATTGTATTTTTGCTTGTATTATGTCCTTCATTCGTGTGTTGAAGACGAAGGGCGAGGTCCGAGGTTGGCGGAGAGGCTAATCCCCCTCGTAAGCAAAACAAACCCTTGCTAAAATTTGATGTCGCTTTCCAATGAGTATTCACACAATACCCTTTGCACTCATTTCAAGCACTTTTTAATCCGTTTGTAGCGTCTATTAGCAATTTCCATCAATTGGTGAATCGTAATAATGTCATAACTTTTGACTCATGCAGGCTCATTTTTTGCGCGTCCTTGGTTAAAGTTGCATGATTTCTCACACTTTATGTGATGGCATTATCAGTTTTGTAAACACACTACTTTATAAAGTGCCACATTCTGGAGGGGGTTGACTAGTACTCTTGGATTTTCACACGCAGATGAATGTGTTATCGGCAGAGTCCGACGTCTTGCTTGCTTGTTGTAATTTACCTTGCACTTTTGATTTCCGCATCATGAGAGTGCTCTTTCCGGACTTAAGCGTCGTAGGATCACTTTACACTCCACCACTTCTCACCGGGAGAGAGAACTATTCAACTTTGCATGCTTTCATGGAGACGTTACTTCACCCACAAGGGTTACTTGGGCCACTTCCTGCACCCACCGATCATCGTCATCCGGAGGACTTTCTTAACACTTTCGACCATGTCTTTGGTCACTTGATGATGCATGTCTCCGTATCTCTCCTTGTTTCACGTGGTAGACTCGAGATCCACCCCACCAGTGTCAGAGCATTCTTCGATCCCTCTATGGAGACCCTTCGCATCAATGTTTGTTGTCGTTGTTGATGTTGTTGATTCATTGTCTCCTCTTCTTCGTGTGATGATAGTTCCACTGACATAGACTCGCTTGGTTCTACTTCTGATGACGAGGATTGTACCCCAGTTCGATGTCGAGAGTACTACAGAGGACTCTTCTCCTCTTTCTCTCACTATTCCGAGAGAGTGCTGCCACATCCCACATCTCATCAAATATCGAGCGAGTCTCTATACAGGTCTCATACATTCATCACACCCGCCTCTTTTTAGGCAACCTTCCATCTATGAGGCCCACTTCACTCCTCTACCTTCATTGGATGACTCATACCTATCTCGACATCACTCTTCTATTTGTTGAGCCCCTCTTTGGGGCGAGTATTTGCACCTTTAGTTGTCTTTTGGGACAGAGTCTACTTGTGATGCAACTTGTTGAGGAGGTCCCTCATCCATCTACAAGTGTTTCGAGAGGAGTTCATCATCTCCGTTGTTGGGAGTTCCCATTCTAGGACTCTTACCACTCCCACTTCTCCAAAGACCTTCATTGATCCACCCTCACCGTTGTGGATCCCTTTTACTGTTGTGGAGGATGTTTTCTTCCCTTCACATCACTTGGACATCCTTTCTACGGTGTTCCTCTTTTCACTCGACATTTCTACGCATGTGGCATTACCTTTGGTTCTTTCACGCTCGATTCAATAAGCCTTTTCTTGTTATATGATGGCACTCACTCGCTAGACCTATGTCACACTTCTTTATGAGACTCAAATTTTTTTCGTGTTGTTGCCTTGAGTTTTCTTTGTGGAGTGGGCGGACTACTAGCACGTCATTTTGTCCTTCCTAAGGGTAGGCACATAGTTCGGGGTGGGTGGCTCTTCTTCAATCTAGAGGCGAGAGGATCTCGGTGATCGACATTCTTCGGGGAGACCTCCTCGACTGCAGAGTTCGGATCCATCCATGGCATCTTCTCGCATTCCTCTCGTCTCCCTCTTCTTCTCTCTTCTTCTTCTTTACGAGAGAATGCCTCTTTGTACATGGGTACCCTTTTTAGGCTCGTCTAAATTCATATGGTCGAGACCCATAGTTGGCATCTTTCTTAGATTAGAGTGTGTTTTTCTCTTGTCTTTGGATGTTTTTCCCATTGGGTTTCCTTCACTACTTGGGATCTTTTTCTTGTACACGAGTAACTCATTAGGCTTTGTGTTGGGACCCATTTGTTGTTTCTGACTTGCCACCTCATCCTAAGTTACTGATGAAGGGGGGGTGTTGGTGTGTGTTATTTTCCACATCATTAGGTGAGTCATCTCACTTAGGTGAGATCGTAGGTCCATGTGTCATTTAGGGGTCATTATGAGATTCTCTTACGCATCAGTGCGTTAAATGTGTCAGTGCGTCAGTGTGTCAGTGCAAGATATGCGTCATTGGGAGTTACACTTCTATTCTGGGAATGTAACTCCCCCTCTCTACTCGAGTTGTCATGATTGCAGCACTGGGGGTTACTTAGCACCTCCTATATGTACACCCCATTTGATCTATGAGATAGAGGAGAGTTTTGTGGCTTATCGAGGTTCTGCCCATTTGTCAAATCTTTGCATGCACATTCAGTTAATGCTCACTCCTCCCGAGATCTCTTCATGTTGTCATTCGCATGTCCGTTGATGTGCACGTCGTCCCTTGTGATCCTCGCTTGCGGGTTTTAAACCCTCTTTCATAAACAAGGAGTGCCATCATTGGAATCCAACACATGCAATATTGAAATTCAAAATATGATCTCTTATATCGAATCTAAAATATCTTGTTTTGGATTGTAATATATCTTATATTGAAATCTGATTTATTTCAAATGGGAATTTAATTTCTTCCAAATTGGATTTTTATATTTTTACATTGGAATTTGGTTTCTTCCAAAATGGAACTCAATTTTTCCCATTATGGATTTTAATATCAACCATTTCAAATTCCAATATAAACCATTTTAAATAATGCCTTGGACTAGAATATATCCAAATTTAACGAAACAATCATTTTAAGTGTCCCATGATTATATTGGCCAATACACATATATATGTAAGAACAAGAAAATTAGCAAAATGCAATATATTAAATCATATGCATTTTACAATATACAATCGAGGACTTATGGCTAATATCACAAATGCTTAAGGAGGACAATGACCCCCTCATCTATATACTAGCTTAGGTGCAACATCCGCAATGGACATATATTAGCTACCATATGACCTCCCTCTCAATGTAGACTTCATACTTTCCCACTCTATAGGAAATTATTCTCAAATCTCACTTTACACCATAATTGATCTAAGGTTTCTCATAAAACACTTTACACATAACCAAGCCAAGTTTGGTTCTAACTAGCTAGTGATCACATTATACCTACATCAATGGTAAGAGTCAAGTCCATATCCCAAACTATAATGCCAATTACGCAAATAGTTGGTTGATAAACATAATGCATACCATAAGGCTCAAGTCCATTATTTATGCCATAGGAAATTCATCAAGGTCTACACCAAAAGTATGCTTTATTGATTAAATCAAAACCCATAATTTAGTATATATAGTACACAAGATCATTGCACACAGTTTTATCAGTATGGTAGATTCCAAATTTTAACGCTTGTCTAGTTTAGTATGGCAGTTTTTGATGTTAGTTGATTTAGTATGTTTATCATATGTTGATCCCAGGGACGACATGTCATAAACTTGATAGGGAATTGTTTTTGAAAAATGTTGAAAAACACAATGTGTGTTTTTCAACAACAAAATTTTCAAGTATTTATTCTTTCTTATCATACACGATTGTGTCTCAATAAGATGAACTCATCTATGGAAGTAAATATTATTTAGTAGTAATGTCATACAATTAAATTATTGATGTAATTTACAACACATACATTTGAAATGTTGTACACTATAAGCTTCTTATATTTTATAATATCTTCTTATATTAAACATGCTTATATTAGGTATGGGTATATGCGTAGGTTTGGTCAGTTTATTAATATTTAGTGATTAACATTTACTCCCGCATACCAAAATCCCAAATTCACATGAAGAATTTTTTTCTACAAACTAGAGAATGACACAAATATATTATTATTGATCGTTTTGATTCTCATGAAACTATTAAACTATTTGTAAACACTTATTCTGATATGATTTTATTATTAGTATAGAAGCTGCAGAATTGATTTATACTTCTATTTTGTTTATACAAATCAATAAAAAATATTGAATATAAGTATTTATGTTTTATGATACTATTACCTGTTCGTTCAGTTAATTTTGAATATAAATTTCACCTCATATGTTATGGATGATTGAGTTGTTTTTATAGTTGAAGATATTCCTAATTTTTAAATAATTTTTTTGTAAGTTGTTTCATTATTATTTGTATTGGCATAATAAATGGCTTTGAAATGTAAATATTCATTTTTGATGTTATCTAAATGCATTGGTATTTATTCTTAAAAAATTACATATGAGAGTAAATGCATTGCTATTTATTTTTGATGTTATCTATTTATTGTGATTATTCCAATTTTATTATTCATGTACTATTTTGGTTTGATTTAGTAATTTATCTTTGAATAGACATAGTTGCGACTAGTTTTAATTTTTTCGTAATATAATTAATTGTAAACGTTTAGTAATTTCTTAATATGATTGAGAGATCTTAGTTGTGTTAAATGGAATAACATTAGAGTAAGTTTGATTTTTCCATACTAATTATATTTGTAGATAATGGTAATGTGCATATATCATTTGTATATAGAAAATTGTTTATTAGTTATATTTTTTATGATGAAAGTTGAAGCTATAAAAATTATGTGATATCATACTCTCACTCTCAATTTGGCATATGGGGGCAAGTGCCTCTACAAAGACAGGAATCGGTGCATGTTGAAGGGGCTTGCCCCTTAGGATGCCACATCGATATGCCCAACTATCGTTGCGTGATGAAGGGGCTTGCCCCTTAGGATTCCGCATCGATAGTTGGGTGGTATACTGTGTTGAGAAGAGGTTTTTAAAGTCACCCACCGACCCTCCACTTAAATGCACCCTCCCATAATATCGCAACCATCCCTTTTGTAATGGATGGTTGTGATATTATGGGAGGGTGCATTTTGAGTGAAGGATAGCCATTGGCATTTATTGATACTTGAATTTGTCATGGATATTAGCTTTCTGATGTTGTGATTATTTTATCATATTGGATGACGTATATTAGATTTTTCATGTATCGTACTAACGTTAATTGTATATTTTTGTTTGCATGTGTGTTTTGTATTTAGTTTCTCTTATGTGGAGAAAATGAATACACGAAGCTCTATTCATCCTAATCCCATTGGAATAACGTTGAATAACTCCCAAATTTCAAAGGGAGGAAACTTTCAAGAGGTCCACATTTGTGGTCTACATAGACCACCATCAACAAAATAAGCCACAAAACCGGAAATTGCAAACATGGTTAAAGCCCACTCAATTTTCTGAAAACTTCAGTTATTTATTTGTCTAAGTTCCGCACTATAGGTTCCCATTCACACGGATATGGTCTAGCTTATGACACGATGGAGGAATCCCAAAGTACGAGCCTCCCCATAAGTTGAGGAAGATGGGAGTTCCGGTCATAAAACCGCGATAGATCCAAAAATTGTGCAAAAATATTGCACATGGAAGCAACTCCAAGTTTGCTGCTAAAAACAAAAAAAAATAAGTTACTGCTTTTATATGTTTTGTACTAAAAACTTATGACATGTTTGAAAAAAACCTATATAAATATTTAATTTTTGTCGAATGTTGATTCACACCAGCTTAAATATATTTCATTTTGTTGTTCGAATATATTCTTGATTCACACGAGCTTAAATATTAAATATGTTTTGCATTGGATTAAATATGTTTTCCATAGTATTAAAATGTGTTTCTATGGATTATATTTTTAAAATTACTAATGTTTATATATTTTATAGCAAGTTTAGATTATTAAAATTCATTTATGTTAAAATTATATTTAGGTACCAAATGCGTAATGGTAACGATTTTCTAAAATCTTCACAACCCCTCAAATGAAATGTCTTCAGGGTTATTTGAAACCAATCAGTGAAGTCTAGTTAAAAAGGAAAAATTAACAAGGTCTAAAAATATTTAAATATTCATGTCAAATTCACTAAGTATGGGTTATGATCATTTGTCCAATTTAGGATTGTATTGGTGCAATTATCATTTCCAATCGTTTATGGTATTCATATGGCCCCCTTTGATTATTTATTTATTTTTTTAATTATCTTGTGTAGTTCTAAGACTTTTGCTAGGTTAGTGCACTTGACAAGGAACTTAAGTCCAAAAGGTTTTGGTAAACTACATGTTTATGAGAAAAGAGTCCCCGTTCTCTTCGAAATTTATCCATGTGACCCTTGGTCTACCTTATTCACATTTTTTGATAGTCATATACCAGTTTGTTTATTTGTGTGTCAATAGTGTTCTAATATGAGTTCAACTCATATAGAGATGCACATGTACCCTACTTAATCTACATAATATAGAAAATCAGTATTGTTTGAAAAGGAGTTAATTCTAGAGAATTCAAGTACTCATTGAAGCATGTAATTTTAATACTAGATATACATTACAATGGTTTTTAGTGAATAAACTATAACAATTATTGGAATGTCATTCACAATACTATATGCTATTGATGGACTTGTTAAATATCAAGAAAGATTAGTCTATTTGATAAAATGAAAACCCCAAAACATATTATTGTTTCCTTATGGTTTAAACTTCAACGCATCCCATTTAGGGAAAGCTAAAGAAGTACATTTTACCATTGATTGTAATGAAGTTTTAGAAACTTGAGAGAGTTTTTGGACCCCTCGTTTCTGGAAAATCTACTCATAATAACATATTTTGAATTAAAGTGCACAATATTACTTGGAATGTCAAGTGTATAATATACACTTGTTGGTTATGATAAATGTAAGTTTTCTAGTTTTCCTGTGTCTCATAAAAATCAATTGTACTACAAGATTTGGATGATCATCTTCTTGTCACTTCCCAAGAACATGATAAATCTAAACTCTATCTTGGATGATCATCTTCTTGTCACTCCTACGAACATGATAAATCTAAACCCTATGTACTAGATATTTCTTTATTGATTTGGTTTTGAAAACTAATCAAATGTTATTTATTGTTCTACACCCATTTTAACCCTAATCAAATGTTTATAGATATTGATATTGCAAATAGATTGAAATCTATCTATTCATAATAGACTAATCAATTTATTAAGTGATTTATTCAAATTTAATATTTACCCATTACATTTATAAACTCATAATTATAGGAAAACATATTTTTAAAAATTATTCTAAATTGTGCTTGTATTAATTATATGTTAGAAATATAAAGTTATCTATACAGAAAATGAGTGGAATGGAACCAAACCCGTGATTACGATTCCAATATATTCCAAAATATATTCACACTTTAGTCTAACATACGGAATACAAAGTTTTAGTATTGTAAGGAATACAATGTTTTAATACAATGTTTCCCAAAAAGAAGTCACTCACGAACACATGACGTTAACTCATTTAGTGTGTATGTCCCTAGAAAAGTACTAACTCCATTGAATCTCCAATAAGAAATCATTATTAATGAACAAACTCAATAGAAAATGTTTTAGGGCCTTGTCATATGTTAAATTATAGATGGTTGTATTGAAAAAGTCAAATTTGAAGTGTTCATTCTACTTTTTTTTTTGTTTTCTTACGATATATGTTTTGTCCATTGTAAAGGTAAACATGGTTGCCATTTGGAGATTGGAAATTCATGGAGTGTCGAATACCTCTGAAAATCTTGCATGTTCATCATTCATATTATACGACCATGATGGAAGCAAGATAGTAGAAAGAGGTACAATTGTCGAAATGCCACTATGACCTTCCACCAAGCTGAGTATAGGGCCTTGATATTGGGTCTTGAGGAAGTGATACGCCATGATGTTTGGAAAATTTGTGTGTTTTCTCACGATATGCTTGTTGTGAAACAAATGACTAGTGTATACCAATGTAACAATGTAAATCTTTCAATTCTTCGAGTTCAAGCGCTAGAGAGTGTATCTCACTTTGTGAAATGTTCATATGTGCATGTAAAAGTTAATAGAGGTAGGTTAGATGTATGTCAAGTGTCTAGGGACACTATAAACCAAGAAATGAGCATACTTTTCTAGCACTTTCCATGGAAGACATTTCAATATGATATATGTACACACTGTATTTCCTTTTTGCGTAATGGTAGACATACATTATTTATTAGATTATGAATAACTAATATTATGTGAATTGTCTCCAGTGTATATATTATATATTTTGTGGATAATATGATGATACATCATATAGTGTTGGTTGATAAACCGGGAATTTTGGATACATCATGCTTTAATCCTATCTTGTCTTGTAACACACTTGCAATTCACATTTCATGTTTACTTCGAAACATCTAGAGTCGAGTATCCAATTTTGAAAAATAATGTGTGTGGCTAACTTCATCACAAATCATTTATTGTGCACAATTTTCTCAATATGAATGCAAAATATGAATAAATAAGTTTGTGCACCATTTGTTTCAATTTAACTTGTTTTACAATGTGTCACTTCAACGATGGTTATGACAATGCACATGAACGAAACATGTGGAAGCTCGGACATGGGTCGATCCATGTTCACAATCCATTCTTATGTTTTTGGGGAAGACATAAATAATGAGATGGTAATATATAACTTTGTGAACATTAATTGTTTGTCATAGCAATGTACCTAATGTCATTTGTTGGGATAACAATTATGAAATTGTTGTCTTTTCACACAGTTTCTTCACATTCCATGATGGTAATATTCAAATATGTGAACATTACTTCTTTTGTAAAATACTTAATATTTTATGTTGGGCTAATAGTTATGCACTTGTACTCCCTAGATACAAGCACCTTCACATCACATGGCACGTACACATTTTTCACAAGCATCATAGAGGAAGCAAAGGGAGATGCTCCTCCAATAGTTGATGGAGCTACGTCAGATGGGCCTTCCGAGCCCATTCACTCAGATATCCATGAGCCACCCATAGAGTATAAACCAAATATGTTAATGGTCGTATTCATTATTTCTTCCAGCATGGATCATGTGTTGTTAGTGGGGATGTTAGGTTTTCGAGTTGCATAGACTTAATCGACATCGCCAAGTAGAACACAATCTTCCCTTCATGGAAACCTCGTAAGCATGGTCATAAGCATATGGGAAAAATGACCACCTATCCCTCAAGATAGGAGCAGGGCATACATGCAAAAGAGAGAGGGGATGTGAACTATGTCATGAGGCAATGATTCTACTTGCACGAGAGAGGAGGGTTATCGATCGAGTTTGCAAAAAAGAATGCAAAAATCATTCGAGGAGTTGAGCCAGAAGGAAAGAGGGAGGTGGATGCTGCAATGCATACCTACAATTCAAAGAAGATGTGAAAGGAGAGAGAGGAGCATTGGGTGAGAGCGAGAGGAAAAATTAACTCAAATATCGGAACAAAGGTAAATTTAAGATTAGTATAATATATTATATTTTATGTTTGGTTGGAAATCAAAAACTTAATATTTTGTCATGAACAAGAAGATAGAGAAGAGGGTGGAACAAGTAGTAGAAATGTTGACCCCCTACGAATGATAACGTAAGAAATTATTGGTCTTTCGTAAGTAAGGATAGAATGTAGTTTTTGTTTATTTTTGTATATACTAACTATAGGTGTGCATAGGATTATGACATTCCCTTGTGAGCTCCTACGCACAAGAGACTCGATTCATAGTGTGAAATGGAGAAAGGTAAAAACCACTTAACACGCACTTGAAAATGTATGTTGCCTTATGTTGTTGATATTTAAATTGTCTTGATGACTCGATTGTTGTAGGTGGATGTTTGCGATAACACACCCCCTTCTCAATCAACCTGTGGTCTCGATCTTATCGGTGAGATAGCTTCACGAGAGGTCAGAGAGCGGAGATGAAAATCCCAGTTGCAACTTCTTTTCCAATCGAGGAGAGAGAGGGTGATGAGGGGAGGCACAGGAGAGGGGCAAAACACCATTGTTGATAGTATGAGAGAGGGTGGAGCTTGGACTGGTAAGTTATTGAATGTTCTCATTTGATTTTCTGTATTCTTTTTTGGTGAAATTAAGATAAATTATTAATGCAATTGAGATTGTCATTATTCTAGGCTTTTCCTAATGGGGTCAAAGTCAAGTTAATGTCAGATGATATAGTTGTCATGAGAGGAGTGGTTTGTGATAGTAGCCCACATGTGAAGTGTCATGGCATCACACTCCCCCAATTTACTTGTCAAAAGTCATTATTTTTAGGCCATTGTTCCCACTGCTCCATTTCCCTACCCTAATACATTTGCAAGCACTTTGTGGCAGTGTGTCAAAGGGTTTGCTATATGGGATCTCAGAGATATCAGACTTGACACTCGTGAAGAGGCAAGTAGATGTAATGGATGATTTAATTTAATTATGTGTTTAACTAGAGAGATTCATCTACGTTGACTTATTTACTATATGGTTGGCTTTCAAGATGATGAGGTACAGTTGAGACAACATGCCATACTCGGATAAAGACATCGATGCCCCACCCATTCTTGGCATCACACCAAATTATGTTCATAGAGATGAGAAGAAACGTATTAGATTTTATGATGGAGTATTGTCTATCACTAACAATAGGCAACAAAGGAGATGAAAACATTTATTGTATAACATTGCTTACGAGGAGTCAAATTACTATATATGTGTATATGATGATGATGTTACTTTAATGTGTTTGAGGTTTACGATTTAGTATTGCATTATTGATATATTGAATATGGTTTGTGGTTATGGGTTACATAGAGTTATCCATTTACGTTCTGTTTATAGTGCATTAGATGGTTTTTATTCTTGTTATGTGACATTCCATTTATTGTATAAATGATGATGTTGTCACTGTATCTAGTTAATGTATTAATGTGACTATGGATTGTGGATTACGGTTTATGGTATGTGGTTACATAGTTGTGTTCTTCTTCCTTGTATGCCTACTTGGGTTTGACGTGTTCAGTAATTTATCGTAGATAATTCACAATTTTGCTTTCAAATTTTGTGTATTATGGATTACGGTTTGTGGTTTATGGTTACATAGTTGTGTTCTTCATCCATGTATGCATACTTGGGTTTGATGTGCTTACGAAAACTTTCATATATATTTCATCCATGATAATATTTTGTTAAGTATAAGTTAAGTGCATTATTTCCTTTCTAATTATGTTTGAATGGTAACATAATAATCGATTGTTTTAATACAGGTTTATTTAGATGGCAAGAAAAAAGAAGGTTGGAAAGCAAGGCTTCACTAGTGCAAGAAACTAAATGATTATGAAACATTTGATAGTGACACTTATGCATTCGAAAAGAATGCAAAGAGCTCTACAAACAAAGATGTCGGTGTTAGACAAGAAGATGAGTCTTCCCCATCATTTCGTATGGAATTAGAAATGAAACTTGTAACAAAGAAGACAAAGATGTATCAAAACGAGTGTGAAAGCTTTGCATTGGAAAATTTATATTTTACAAAAAAAAAGGAAATATTGGATGAAATAGGAGAAATTTCCTCAAGGCAGATGGAGTTGGAGCTCGAGGTTCAGGAGTTAGAACTAGAAATTAAGAATTGGGAGACAATGCGTGAAGCGGACAAAAAAGTGTTCGCAAATCAAGTAGAAACTTTAATACCATTCTTAAAATACATGAAGATCAGAAGGAAGTATGGAAGAAGATGTACATGCAGGCCAAGGTGGAAATTGAGGAAAAACACCAGCACTCCCACCCAAGACAATGATAACAAATGAATATACCAGTCATACAACCTTTGAGATGAAAATATGCTTGTTAAACACATATTGAACTTACTTATATATTTGACATCAATGTGTTATTGTACTTTTATATTTCACTTACATATTTGACATATTTTACTTATATATTTGACATATATGTATAGATATTGATTATGTGGTATGCAAAAAATTAGTTTTATTTAATGAATTTTGCCTTTGTAGCATAATAGATGATATGGATAGATGTATGTGGTTATATTATGATTATTAGATGTATGTGATTTTACTCTAATATGGTTGTTTTTTCGGTTGATGTTATGATGTGCACATTAATTAGTATTTAGATCATGTATATGAATTGTATATCTGGTATGCGATGTGATGAATAAGGAAGAGTAATACAAGTGTGATTAGAAGACAAGTGTATATATGTGTGATGAGGTTGTTACTTTAATGTGTTTGATGTTTACGATTTAGTATTACATTCTTGATAAATTGAATATGGTTTGTGGTTTTATTTATAGCGCATTAGATGGTTTTTATTCTTGTTATGTCACATTCCATTTATTGTATAAATGATGATGTTGTCACTGTGTATATGGTTAATGTATTAATGTGACTATGGATTGTGGATTACGGTATATGGTATATGGTTACTTAGTTGTGTTCTTCTTCCATGTATGCCTACTTGGGTTTGTCATGTTTCAGTAATTTAATGTAGATAAATCACAAATTTTCTTTCAAAACTTGTGTATTATGGATTACGGTTTGTGGGTTATGGTTACATAGTTGCATTCTTCTTCCATGTATGCCTACTTGGGTTTGATGTGCTTACTAAAATTTCATATACATTTCATAATTATGTTTGAATGGTGACAGATATTAACAATTACATTTTGAATGTTAACAGATATTAATCGGTTGTTTAAATACATGTTTAATTAGATGGAAAGACAAAAGAAGGTTGGAAAGCGCAAGGCCTCACCAGTTTGAACCGAAAGATTATGCAAAATTCTATAGTGCTCAGTACTAATGTGTTTAGAAAGATATGTAGAGAGCCTTGCAAACGAAGATGTCAGTTGAACAAGAAGATGAGTCGTCCCCGTCATTTCATATGGAAATAGAAATGAAACTTGTAATGAATAAGGAAAAGTTTTATAAAACCGAGCGTGAAAGACTTAGACTGCAATATTTAAAATTGTAAAAAAAAAGGAATTATTGGACCAATTACTAGATGCTTCCTCGAGGAAGATGGAGTTGGAGCTTGAGGTTCAAGAGTTGGAATTAGAAATTAAGAATTGGGAGACAACGTGTGAATCGAACAAAAAAGTGTTTGAAAATCAAGTAGCAAGCTTTAATTCCATTGTTAAAATTCATGAAGGTCACAAAGAATTATGGAAGAAGATGTACATCCTAGCCAAGGCGTCAACTAAGAGAAAAAAGTACCAGTCGCTCACACCGAAGACTGTCCATGTGACCTTTGACATAAAATATGACTTTGTAATAAAATGACACTTGTCCATGTGACCTTTGACATCAAAAGATGTTGGTTAAACATATATTTTAGTTTTTAAAAGAGTAAATAATAATTAAACCATAAAAACATAATAAAATATTAGAAGGTTTGAAAATCAAATAACAAGATTTAAATTGGAATAAGATTTAAAATGTGTGAGTATTGTGAATGTTACTTCTAGTTAATGTACATATTATAGAGAATTCAAATTTCAAGTACTCATTGAAGCATGTAATTTTCATACTACATATACATTACAATGGTTTTTTAGTGAGTAAACTATAACAATTATTGGAATGTCATTCACAATAATATATGTTATTGATGGACTTGTTAAATGTCTGCAGGTTTGACATCGTCATGTAATTTTCTTTCAACTTGTGCATATATTGATGAATGGTTTGATCTTAGTTTAAATGTGTGTTACCATTCATTAAGACTACAAAATTGTTTTCATTGCTTCAAGTCTAACTTCTCATCTTCTCATAGTTTTTTTGCAATGTTATACAGATTTGATGCGAAGGATTTTCCATTTCAAAAAAATGTTTTGGTTTTCAAGGAGAAGTTTGCAAGAATAATATTGGTTATTTCAATGTAATTCATTATTATCATCCAGTCTTATAAGAGATAATTAGTATTTTCTATGGTTACTATAAATTTGGTGTAAATGTATAAATGGTTTGTCTAATATTATGATTTTCTCACATTGTATCCACTGTAATATGGGCTCCACACATGGGTTTAAATAAAAAGGAGTGGAACTTGTGTTATTTTGGTTGTGTTAACATTCATATAAAAACTATTGATTATAAATTAATGATGCATGTTATATCTACAAATGATATCTCTTATGATTTCATGTTATATCTACAAAGAATATGATTTCATCTTTTCATTTCTTATGTTATGTTTTTCAACATGTGTCAAAAAATCATCTATTTTTTCATCACTTTGATAAAACCAACCCTTGTCCACCTAATAATTATTTTATGTGGATTGCATCATTACAACAAGGAGGAAATGCATCATGGTTTGCACCTTTTTAGAACCAATTACGTTTTTTCAAAGTGCTTTGAAAAACACATTTTTTTCACGTGTCAAAAACACTCTATTTTTTCATTTTTTGAAAAACCAACCCTTTCCACCTGATAATTATTTTGTGGATTGCATCATTACAACAAAAGGAGGAAATGCATCATGGGTTTGCACCTTTTGGAGAACCAAATTACATTTTTTTTTGCTTTGAAAAACATGTGTGTTTTCAACATGTCTTAAAAACTCACTCTATTTTTTTTTATCACTTTGAAAAAACCAACCCTTGTCCACCTGATAATTATTTTATGTGGATTGCATCATTATAAAAAGGAATAAATTCATCATGGGTTGCACCTTTTGAGAGAACCGATTGTTTTTTTTTTTTGTTGAAAAACACAGTGTGTTTTTCAACGTCAAAAAAACACTCTATTTTTTAATCACTTTGAAAAAAACAACCCTTTTCCACCTGATAATTATTTGATGTGGATTTCATCATTACAACAAGGAGGAAAAAATCATGGGTTTAACCTTTTGGAGAAACCAAATTACATTTTTCAAAGTGTTGAAAAACACCGTGTGTTTTTCAACGTGTCTTAAAAATCACTCTATTTTTTTCATCACTTTGAAAAAACCAACTCTTCTCCACCTAAATTATTTTATGTGGATTGCATCATTAGAACAAGGAGGAAAAACATCATGGGTTGCACCTTTTGGAGAACCAATTGTGTTTTTCAAAGTGAAAAACACAATCAATAACATTTTTTTCAAGTGTTTCAAAAACACACTGTTTTTTTCAACGTGTTTAAAAAACCAACTCTTTTCATTATTTTTTGGATTAAATCATTACAAAAAAAAATCAACCTTTTCACCTTTTATAAATATTTTATTTTCAAAGTGATTGAAAAACATCATTAATACGTGTCTTAAAAAACAACTTTATTTTTTCAAGGAAAAAAATCATCCTTGGGTTTACACCATGTGGATTGTAATTTTTTCCAAAAAGGAGGAAATTATGTTCAAAGTTTTTTTAAAAACTAAATTACATTTTCAAAGTGCTGAAAAACATGTGTTTTTCAACGTGTCTTAAAACTCACTCTTTTTTTCATCACTTTGAAAAAATTCAACCCTTTTCTCCACCTGATAAATATTTTATGTGGATTGCATCATTACAACAAGGAGGAAAAAACATCATGGGTTGCACCTTTTATAAACCAAATTACATTTTTTCAAAGTGTTGAAAAACACATATGTGTTTTTTCAACGTGTCTTAAAACTCACTCTATTTTTTCATCGCTTTGAAAAAACCAACCCTTTTCCACCTGATAATTATTTTATGTGGATTGCATCATTACAAAAAGGAGGAAATGCATCATGGGTTGCACTTTTATAAACCAAATTATTTTTTTTTGTTGAAAAACACATGTTTTTTCAACGTGTCTTAAAACTCACTCTATTTTTTCATCACTTTGAAAAAACCAACCCTTCTCCACCTGATAATTAGTTTTATGTGGATTTCATCATTACAAAAAAGGAGGAAAAATCATGGGTTGCACCTTTTAAAACCAAATTACATTTTTCAAAGTGTTGAAAAACATAGTGTGTTTTTTCAACGTGTCAAAAAACTCACTCTATTTTTTCATCGCTTCGAAAAAAAAAAACCCTTGTCCACCTATAATTATTTTATGTGGATTGCATCATTACAATAAAAGGAGGAAAAATGCATCATGGGTTTCACCTTTTTAAACCGAATTACATTTTTTTCAAAGTGCTGAAAAACACATGTGTTTTTTTCAACGTGTCAAAAAACACACTCTATTTTTTTCATCACTTTGAAAAAACCAACCTTTTCCACCTGATAATTAGTTTATGTGGATTTATCATTAAAAAAGGAGGAAATGCATCATGGGTTGCACCTTTTTAAACCAAATTACATTTTTTCAAAGTGCTGAAAACACATGTGTGTTTTTCAACGTGTCTTAAAAACTCGCTCTATTTTTTTTCATCACTTTGAAAAAATTAACTCCTTGTCCACCTGATAATTATTTTATGTGGATTGCATCATTACAAAAAGGAGGAAAAACATCATGGGTTGCACCTTTTTATAAACTAAACCGAATTACATTTTTTCAAAGTGCTGAAAAACACCATGCATGTTTTTTCAACGTGTCTTAAAAACACTATTTTTTTTCATCATCTTTAAAAAAATTCAACCCTTTTCCACCTGATAATTAGTTTGATGTGGATTGCATCATTACAACAAGGAGGAAATGCATCATGTGGGTTTGCACCTTTTTTTATAAACACGAATGTTTTTCAAAGTGCTTTGAAAAAACACCATGTTTTTTTTTCAACGTGTCGAAAAAACACACTCTATTTTTTCATCACTTTGAAAAAAACAACCCTTTCCACACTGATAATTAGTTGATGTGGATTGCATCATTACAAAAGGAGGAAATGCATCATGGTTTGCACCTTTTATAAACCGAATTACATTTTTTTTTCAAAGTGTTGAAAAACACGTGTGTTTTTCAACGTGTCAAAAAACACACTCTATTTTTTCATCACTTTGAAAAAATTCAACCCTTGTCCACCTGATAATTAGTTTTATGTGGATTGCATCATTACAACAAGGAGGAAATGCATCATGGGTTTGCACCTTGTTATAAACCAATTACATTTTTCAAAGTGCTGAAAAACACATGTGTTTTTTCAACGTGTCAAAAAAACACTTTGTTTTTCATCACTTTGAAAAAATTCAACCCTTCTCCACCTGATAATTAGTTTATGTGGATTGCATCATTACAACAAGGAAAAAATCATGGGTTTCACCTTTTTTAAAACCGAATTACATTTTTCAAAGTGTTGAAAAACACATGTGTTTTTTCAACGTGTCGAAAAACACTCTATTTTTTCATTTCTTTGAAAAAATTCAACCCTTGTCCACCTATAATTATTTGATGTGGATTGCATCATTACAACAAGGAGGAAAATCATCATGGGTTTCACATTTTTATAAAAAACGAATTACATTTTTTCAAAGTGTTGAAAAACACCATGTGTTTTTTTTGAAAAACATGTCTTTTTTCAAAAAACACACTATTTTTTTTTCAGCACTTTGAAAAAAATTCAACCCTTCTCCACCTGATAATTAGTTTATGTGGATTTCATCATTACAACAAGGAGGAAAATCATCATGGGTTGCACCTTTTATAAACCGAATGTATTTTTTTTTCAAGTGCTTTGAAAAACACAATGTGTTTTTCAACGTGTCAAAAAACACACTCTATTTTTCATCACTTTGAAAAAAATCAACCCTTTTCCACCTGATAATTAGTTGATGTGGATTGCATCATTACAACAAGGAGGAAAATGCATCATCATGGGTTTCACCTTTTTTATAAATTGAAATTGTTTTTTCAAAGTGTTTGAAAACACCGTGTGTTTTTTTCAACGTGTCAAAAAACACTCTATTTTTTTCATCACTTTGAAAAAATCAAACCTTTTCCACCTGATAATTAGTTGATGTGGATTAATCATTACAAAAAGGAGGAAATGCATCATGGGTTGCACACTTTTTTAAACCAATTACATTTTTTAAAGTGTTGAAAAACACAACGTGTTTTTCAACGTGTCTGAAAAACACACTCTATTTTTCATCACTTTAAAAAAATTAAACCCTTGTCCACCTTATTAGTAGTTGATGTGGATTATTATCATTACAAAAGGAGGAAAATGCATCATGGGTTTGCACCTTTTTATAAAAATTGAATTACATTTTTTTCAAAGTGTTTGAAAACACATGTGTTTTTTTCAACGTGTCAAAAAACACACTCTATTTTTTCATCACTTTGAAAAAATTCAACCCTTGTCCACCTGATAATTAGTTTATGTGGATTGCATCATTATTACAATAAGGAGGAAAAACATCATGGTTTGCACCTTTTTATAAACCGAATTACATTTTTCAAAGTGCTTGAAAAAACATGTGTGTTTTTCAACGTGTCAAAAAAACACGCTCTATTTTTCATCACTTTGAAAAAAATTCAACCCTTCTCCACCTGATAATTAGTTGATGTGGATTGATCATTACAAAAGGAGGAAAAATCATGGGTTGCACCTTTTATAAACCGAATTACATTTTTTTTTCAAAGTGCTAAAAACACCATGTGTTTTTTCAACGTGTCAAAAAACACACTATTTTTTTCATCACTTTGAAAAAAAATTCAACCCTTTTCCACCTGATAATTAGTTTTATGTGGATTGATCATTACAAATAAAAGGAGGAAAATCATCATGGTTTTGCACCTTTTATAAACAAATTGTATTTTTCAAAGTGTTTGAAAAACACAAAACTGTTTTTTCAACGTGTCAAAAAAACACACTCTATTTTTTCATCACTTTGAAAAAAATCAACACTTCTCCACCTCATAAATAATTTATGTGGATTGCATCATTACAAAAAGGAGGAAAAATCATCGTGGGTTGCACCTTTTTATAAACCAAATTACATTTTTCAAAGTGTTGAAAAACACAGTGTGTTTTTCAACGTGTCAAAAAACACACTTTTTTTTTCATTCTTTTGAAAAAAAAAATCAACTCTTCTCCACCTGATAATTATTTTATGTGGATTGCATCATTACAAAAGGAGGAAATGCATCATGGTTTCCACCTTGTTATAAACCAATTGTGTTTTTCAAAGTGTTGAAAAACACATGTGTATTTTTCAACGTGTCAAAAAACACACTTTATTTTTCATCACTTTGAAAAAAACAACCCTTTTCCACCTTGATAATTACTTGATGTGGATTGCATCATTATAAAAAGGAGGAAAATGCATCGTGGGTTTGCACCTTGTTATAAACCGAATTACATTTTTCAAAGTGTTGAAAAACACACATGTGTTTTTCAACGTGTCAAAAAACACACTTTGTTTTTCATCACTTTGAAAAAATTCAACCCTTCTCCACCTGATAATAATTGATTTGATGTGGATTTCATCATTTACAAAAGAGGAAAATGCATCATGGGTTTGCCTTTTTAAACCAAATTATTTTTCAAAGTGTTGAAAAACACAGTGTGTTTTTTCAACGTGTCTTAAAACACACTTTATTTATCATCACTTTGAAAAAAAAACCCTTTTCCACCTATAATTATTGATGTGGATTGCATCATTTTAAAAGGAGGAAATGCATCATGGGTTGCACCTTTTTATAAACCGAATTATGTTTTCAAAGTGTTGAAAAACACCATGTGTGTTTTTTCAACGTGTCGAAAAAACACTTTATTTTTTCATCACTTTGAAAAAAAAACCAACCCTTTCCACCTGATAATTAGTTGATGTGGATTGCATCATTATTACACAAGGAGGAAAATGCATCATGGTTTGCACCTTTTTATAAACCAAATTACATTTTTTTAAAGTGTTGAAAAACACATGTGTGTTTTTTCAACGTGTCTTAAAAACACACTCTATTTTTCATCACTTTTGAAAAAAAAATTCAACCCTCTTCCACCTATAATTATTGATGTGGATTGCATCATTATTACAACAAGGAGGAAATGCATCATGGGTTGCACACCTTTTATAAACAAATTACATTTTTCAAAGTGCTAAAAAAACCATGTGTTTTTTCAACATGTCTTAAAAACACACTCTATTTTTTCATCACTTTGAAAAAATTCAACCTTTTTCCACCTAATAATAGTTGATGTGGATTTGTGATCATTTACAAAGGAGGAAAAATGCATCATGGGTTTTACACCTTTTATAAACAAATTACATTTTTCAAAGTGTTGAAAAACATAGTGTGTTTTTCAACGTGTCTTAAAAACACACTCTATTTTTTCATCACTTTGAAAAAAACCAACCCTTCTCCACCTGATAATTAGTTGATGTGGATTGCATCATTACAACAAGGAGGAAATGCATCATGGTTTGCACCTTGTTATAAACCAAATTATTTTTTTTTCAAAGTGTTGAAAAACAATGTGTTTTTCAACGTGTCAAAAAACACATTTTTTTTTCATCACTTTGAAAAAAAAACCCTTCTCCACCTGATAATTAGTTGATGTGGATTGCATCATTACAACAAGGAGGAAAATGCATCATGGGTTGCACCTTTTTATAAACCGAATTACATTTTTTTCAAAGTGCTGAAAAACACATGTGTTTTTTTAACGTGTCAAAAAAAACACACTCTATTTTTTCATCACTTTGAAAAAAAACCTTTCCACCTGATAATTACTTGATGTGGATTGCATCATTAAAAAGGAGGAAATGCATCATGGGTTTGCACCTTTTTATAAACCAATTATTTTTTCAAAGTGTTGAAAAACACCATGTGTTTTTTTTAACGTGTCAAAAAAACACACTTTATTTTTCATCACTTTGAAAAAATTTCAACCCTTGTCCACCTGATAATTAGTTGATGTGGATTGCATCATTACAACAAGGAGGAAAAACATCATGGGTTTACACCTTTTTTATAAACCAATTACATTTTTTTTCAAAGTGTTGAAAAACATATGTGTTTTTTCAACGTGTCAAAAACACACTCTTTTTTTTCATCACTTTGAAAAAATCAACCCTTCTCCACTTGATAATTAGTTGATGTGGATTTCATCATTACAAAAGAGGAAATGCATCATGGGTTGCACCTTTTTAAAACGAATTGTTTTTCAAAGTGTTGAAAAAAACATGTGTGTTTTTCAACGTGTCAAAAACACACTCTATTTTTCAGCACTTTGAAAAAATTCAACCCTTCTCCACCTGATAATTATTGATGTGGATTGCATCATTACAACAAGGAGGAAATGCATCATGGGTTTACACTTTTATAAACCGAAATTGTTTTTTCAAAGTGTTGAAAAACATCGTGTGTTTTTCAACGTGTCAAAAAACACACTCTATTTTTCATCACTTTGAAAAAATTCAACCCTTTCCACCTTGATAATTAGTTGATGTGGATTGCATCATTACAACAAGGAGGAAATGCATCATGGGTTGCACCTTGTTATAAACCGAATTGCATTTTTCAAAGTGTTGAAAAACACACGTGTATTTTTCAACGTGTCAAAAAAAACACTCTATTTTTTCATCATCACTTTGAAAAAATTCAACCCTTTCCACCTGATAATTAGTTGATGTGGATTGCATCATTACAACAAGGAGGAAAATGCATCATGGGTTTGCACCTTTTATAAACCAAATTATTTTTTTTCAAAGTGTTGAAAAAAAACATGTGTTTTTTCAACGTGTCAAAAAACACACTTAATTTTTCATCACTTTGAAAAAAATTCAACCTTCTCCACCTGATAATTAGTTGATGTGGATTGCATCATTACAAAAGGAGGAAATGCATCATGGTTGCACCTTTTTAAACCGAATTACATTTTTTCAAAGTGTTGAAAAACACCATGTGTTTTTCAACGTGTCAAAAAAAACACTCTATTTTTTTCATCACTTTGAAAAAAATTCAACCCTTCTCCACCTGATAATAGTTGATGTGGATTACATCATTACAACAAGGAGGAAATGCATCGTGGGTTGCACCTTTTATAAACCGAATTATGTTTTTCAAAGTGCTGAAAAACACATGTTTTTTCAACATGTCAAAAAAACACACTCTATTTTTTCATCACTTTGAAAAAATTCAACTCTTCTCCACCTTGATAATTATTTTATGTGGATTGCATCATTACAAAAAGGAGGAAATGCATCATGGGTTGCACCTTGTTATAAATTGAATTACATTTTTTTCAAAGTGTTGAAAAACACAATGTGTTTTTCAACGTGTCAAAAACACACTTTTTTTTCATCACTTTGAAAAAATTCAACCTTTCTCCACCTGATAATTATTTGATGTGTCGCATCATTACAAAAGGAGGAAAATGCATCATGGTTTGCACCTTGTTATAAACAATTTGTTTTTTCAAAGTGTTGAAAAACATGTGTGTTTTTCAACATGTCGAAAAACACACTTTATTTTTCAACACTTTGAAAAAATTTAACCTTCTCCACATCTATAATTAATTATTTTGATTTGTTTTATTTTCATTAATAATTAAGGAGGAAATTCATCGTTGGTTTTTTACCTTGTTATAAAACCAAATTGTTTTTTTTAATGAAAAAACAATCAAAGAATTTTTTTCAATGTTCCAAAATTTATTTTTTTTTTCAATCATAAAATTTAATCATTTGGATTATTTTACAATGTTTTATAATTGCATGATGGATTTTACCTTGTTATAAACAATTGGAGTGTTGAAAATACATTTTTTTTTCATTTAAAAAACACACTTTCTTTTTTTCACTTTGAAAAAACTAACCCTTTTCCACCTAATAATTACTTGATGTGGATTTCATTACATTTTTGCATCAAAAACCAAATTGTTTTTCAAATGTTGAAAAACATCATAGTGTGTTTTCAACGTGTAAACACTCATATTTTTTTTTCATCAAAACACTTTGAAAAATCAACCCTTTCCACCTTGATAATTACAATGTGGATTGCATCATTACAACAAGGAGGAAATGCATCATCATTTTATTTTTTAAAACCAAATTGCATTTTTCAAAGTGTTTGAAAACACACATGTGTTTTTCAACGTGTCTAAAAACACACTACATTTTTTCAAATGAAAATTTAAAAAAATTTCACCTATGATAATTAAATGATGATTATCTGAAAATTTAAATGCATTGTGGTTTCATTGTTTAAATAAAATTTAATTACATTTTTCAAAGTGTTGAAAAATTGTTTTTTTTTTCAACAATGTCAAAAAAGTCAAACTTTATTTTTCATTTTACTTTGAAAAAAACAACCTTTTTTCCATTGATAAATGTTTATGAATTAATGTGAGGAGGAAAATTCAAATTGTTTTGTTATAAACAAATTGTGTTTTTTCAAGTGTTGAAAAACACACATGAATTTTTTTTGTCAAAAAAACACACTTTATTTTTTTTTTTTGAAAAAAAACTCTTTTTCACCAACCTAATAATTATTTATGTGGATTGCATCATTATGAAAAGGAGGAAAATGCATGATGTTTAATTTTTTATAAATGAAATTTTTTTCAAAGTTTCAAAAAAATAACAATTTTTTTTTAAATGTTGATTTGAAAAATACAGGATGAAAGTAAATCATATCTTGAAAAATTTTTTTTACATTTAATTAAAATTTATTTTCAAATGTGTTTTTAAGAAAAAAAAAATCACTTTTTTTTTGAGATTCACAAATCATTTTTTCCACAATTTTTTTATGTGATTCAAAAAAAAATGTGAAAAAAATTTTCACAAAATTGAACAATTTTTCATTTACATGTGCATTTAAAAATTTTATTTTTTTTTTCACTTTGAAAATTCATCTTTCACATTGATTACTTGATGAAATATAATTATCAAAAGGAGGAAAATCATGTGGGTTTTCACCTTTGTTATAAAGGCAAAATTGTTTTTAAAGTGTTCAAAAAATGATTTTATGTGAATTTTCAACGTGTCAAAAACACATCTTTTTTTTTCATCACTTTGAAAAAAATTCAACCCTTTTCCACCTTGATAATTATTTTTTGTGGATTTATTTTACAAAAGGAGGAAAAAATATGGTGTTTGCACCTTGTTTTAAAATCAATTGCATTTTTCAAAGTGTTTAAAAACACAATGTGTTTTTTCAACGTGTCAAAAAACACACTCTATTTTTTCACTTTTTAAAAAAATTTTTCTTCTCCACCTGATAATTACTTGATGTGGATTGATCATTTAACAAAAAGGAAAAAACATCATGTGGTTTCACCTTTTTAAACCAAATTGTTTGTTTTTTTCAAAGTGTTTGAAATATAATGTGTTTTTTCATGTGTCAAAAAACACACTTTTTTTTCATCACTTTGAAAAAAAATTTTTCAAATTTAGCTTCTCCACATTTTTCATAATTATTTTATGTGGATTGCATCATTACAAAAGGAGGAAATGCATGACATGGTTTGAAAACACACCTTATTTAAAACCAAAAATTTTTTCAAAGTGTTGAAAAAAAATGTGCATTTTTCAACAACAAAAAAAAAACTGTTTGAAAAAATGCAAACTCTTTTTTTCAACTTTGAAAAAATTTGCAACCCTTCTCCACTAATAATTACTTGATTTGCTTTATCATTACATAAAGGTGGAAAAAATGTGGTTTAAAGGTTTACCTTTGTAAAAAATATTCATTTTTATAGTGTTGAAAAAATGGTTCATTTTTATAGTGTTGAAAAAAAGTTTGTTTTTCAGCACTTTGACAATAGCAATAAAAATTCCACATGATAATTAGTTACTGTTGATTACATCATTTCATCATAATTACATCAGCTTTCTATATGTCAAAATATTTTCTACTATCCATATATTACATGAGTGGTCCTACGTTGGCTAACACCAACAAGCACTTTTTTTAAATACTCTAAAAATCATCAAAAAGTAGGTCATTTACATTCCATATTTATGTATTTTAAATATACACAATCTACAATCTCATATACATGAATTTTAAATGTTTACAATTCTAATATAGGCCCACTCAACATGCCATACATTTACTTTCCAAAGCTCAACCTACTCATTCCATAAGATACATCTCTCTGCATATCTGTTGCATCATAACACAATGCATTAAATATTAGACAAGATATCAAAGGATTTTTACCTTACATATAATAAATGAATGTATTGAAATTAAGGACATTCAATACACACCTTGTGCAGACGCTAAATTGCTTTGAAAGATAAGCGGTGATGGGGATATGTTTCATCTGCATTTGAACCACCTACAAAATAAATGATCAATATGTTAGTCTTCACCTCCACAATTAAAATTTCTTGCGAATTCACAATCACACCAATAATTCAATGTTTTAACCTATAGGTTCCATTTGTGTGGTTTCTCTCCTCTTTGCATGATTGTCATCGAGAAATTGGAAGCATTCATAGTCTTCAACGCGATTGTTCAAATCTTCTACAATGACTGGCCTCTTAGTCACACTACGGTGGCATTTTTTACTCGCACTAAACCATGGATGCATGCGGGTGGTGGTTGTCTCATTGACATCTCCTTTGAAAGCAACATCCAACATATTTGATGCTTCTAGGTCTCTCCTAAACCTTTGAACACATTCAAAGAATGTTTTTTTCTTCATTTGTACTCAATCGTGTATCCAAGACTGACTTCAAGAATTCTTTGGATGTGTGTTCCATAAAATTTGAATCACTTTCTATCATCAAACCACCAGCCCCAACTATTTTAGGAGTTCCTGTGATGTATAAGACATTATAGAAAGTTATTTATTTATACACTAGGTTTTCCAATATCATTGTACACATACATGAATACACAATGTCACCTAATCATAAATATGTGTGATGAACATTATCATTGGCATCAATTAATTGATTGAAGGCATTAACAACTAACCATCAACTATTAGTGACTGTTGAGGTGGCGAGGAGGGGCCATCCCATAACATGCCATCATTTACCATGTTTGTTGTCTACTTTTTGTCATAGGTATATGGCTTTGCATGAGAAATGAAAACAATTTCAACACGATGCTTTTTTCATTACAACTTATGCTTAGAAATCTATATCACTACTTGCCACATATGATGACATTGAATTACCTTCCACTTTTGTTGTTGTGTTGGATACGATGAGGAGGGGCCATCTCGAAACATGTCTTCATTTATCGTGCTTGTCTCGGCATAAGTACTAGCTCCTGCACATGAAAGGAAAACAATTTCAACAGGATGATTTTTTTCATTACAACTTATGCTTAGCAATCTATATCACTACTTTCCACATACGATGACATTGAATTACCTTCCACTTCCATGTTGGATATGGTGAGGAGGGGCCATCATGGAAATGTGTCTTCATTTACCCTACTTGTCTCTATAAGTATTGGCTCTGCACGTGAAATGAAAAATAATTTCAACATGATGCTTATTTCATTATGACTTATGCTTAGCAATCTACATCGGTAACATATGATGGCATTGAATTACCTTGTCACTTCTGGTGCTTGATATGATGACATCGACACATATTTTTGAAAATCCAACACCTTCAACACATGCTTACATATGTTTCCTCTGATAGCCCAAGCACATTCACATACATCCAAGGCTCTTGCATTGCCTTACCAAATACCATGTGCTTCTAGTTGTTTGGCTCCTCACCCACAATTGATTGCAATCAGGTGTAATTGCAAGGTAATCTGTATCAGAATACTCTTTTCTCTCTCAACCACTATCAATAGTTGTCTTTCTTTTTTGAAATTGGTCAAGAAGCCATTTTTGCAACTTCCTCTTGTGTTTGTAAAATGGCTCCACCTTGTACACAAGTGTGTAGAAAAATAGTCCATCCGGCGAGTACATTTTTTTTTGTCTATCACACAAGTATCTAGTCTTCAAAAAAATAATGGTAGGACTCGATGGATGCATTTGTTTCTTGATTTTCATGGGAGAAGTTTCTAAAATTTGTTTCCCACATAGCTATCAAGTGACATGGATTGAAAATCAGTGACACTATAAACCAATAATTATAATTGATGGTAATTAATAAGGAAACACACAAAGGATCATACTCACCAACACGTTCTTCGCTCTCTCACACCATGTATTCCTGAAGTACTCGAGGAACTTAGTTTCCTCTTTGAATTCATTAAAGAAGTCTTGAATGATTTGAAATGTGTGCTCATGATGCATTTTGGAACCATACATGATGGTACCTAGTCTCTCAAAATCTTCCACCTGGACTCCTTTCTACAATACATGTGCACATTTTTCAACCATGCCTGCACATGCCATAGGCATAATAATACACACAACCAAAAACACACACATGGCTTGGATTTCAGCGACATCATCATCATAATGAATGCATTGATCTTCCAATCGGCACGAAGGTTTTCCTCATTTCTGGACTTCCACCAACCACCCGTAAATGTCTTCAATTTTATTCCTCAAGAAATGGCCCATGCTACGGGCACCCCAGCCTCTTGCTCTCATCAAAAAAAGCAATGTGTATAATTGGTACTACAAGGAATATGACATCAAATGGTAACATGGGGTTTAATATAATAGAAAGGGAACATTATTAATGATACATAAATTACACATCATTTCAAAATTCATTCCAATTACTTACGCCATATTTTTTCATAGAAAATGTCGAGTCCATGGAGATTATGGAATTGTGCAAATGTTGAACCATTCTCTCACACATCCACGGTGTTTGCAACCCCATAATGAATGGAACGGTGGTTCCATTTGGGCATTGATAGTAGAAAAAAATGTCTCTTTCCTCCGCATGCCATAAGTTCACGCTCATGGCATCATCAACGTGCTTTTGAGACCTTCTGAGTGAACTCTTTTCCATGCATTCACCACGTCCTTTCTTGTCATGTATTCATCCCTCTTGCTCGATATACCCACGTTGGATGGATCCTCTATATATTTATCGTACACCATTTCCATGGTGACTCCCATCAACAAAAGACTCTCGATATAAGTTTTGCATTCATTTGATAAGTACGGGAAACATTCAGATGAGGATCATTAATGGTATTTTCATTCCTCCCATGACAACACTCACCATTTACATCACAATGAAACAATTGTTGTATAATATTATGGCCACTATCGGTCTCCCATAAAAACCTTCACATTGAAATGACATTGGCAACCCCTTTTAATTATACACCTACTCACTTTTTCACTTGTTACTGGCTTATTTCTATTGTCATCTGGACCATACGAACACCAATAGCTGCATTAAAAATGGTAACATCAAATGCTATACAAATGTTTACAAAAAGAACGTACAAAAATAATTTGTTAGAAAGGTCCGAACCTAGTATATGACTTGGTTGTATGCGGTTTAGGATTTTCTATATTTGTTGACTTGTGATTTGTGTGGGTGAAGGTAGTCTCAAAACTTTCATTAGAACCTTCCCCCTTTAGAAATGCTTGTAGTCTTGCGAGTGGTATGGTGGCACAAATGTCGACGTTCGGCTCATCCCCTATTGGTGTCCATTCTAGGTCATCATATGAAAACTGACTCTTTTCCTCTGTAATCTCTTGGATAGGAAGATCGATCATGCTCTGCCATTTGGGCCTCCTTCCCATCCTAAAAATTATTACATGCAGTTTTGCATCGTTAATGAAACAATTATTTCATACTTTCCAAAATAAATTTTGACTTGTGATTGATCATCATCAACATGAATACCATCTTAAAACATTGGAAGCATTTGAATTTTTGTCTAATTCAAAAGCCACATGTATAAAAGACAATATTGAAATGCAAGGAAAACAACAATTTATATCACAATATGGTCATCTATAATGTGACAAAGAATGCGACATAATAAATATAATGTGACAAAGACTGTTACAAAATTAATATTATTTCAAATACACTTATTCAATGTTGAGAGAAACTTCCATAGAAAATATTATAATTAACCTTATAAATATAATTCACATCGTATAATAATATATTTTATGGTGCTTATTTTATTTATTAAATAATATTTTTCAAAAATGATGTATATAAAATAGAAATTATTACATTTAGCTAAAAACAATAAAAACTATCAAAACAAGAACATGTTTATTTAAAACAAAAGTTACAAATAAAAAAATTAAAATATAAATATTAATAACATCTTTAATATATATATATATAATATATATATATATATATATAACATATATATATAAATATATATATATATATATATATATGTATTGTATTTATATATATATTTATGTGTAATATACATATTTGAATAATTATTTCGATAGTATAATTATTATTTTTATAATATATATAACATAATTCATTGCATACACATATATATATATACATATAAATATAAATTATAATATATTTATTTTTTAAATTTAATATTCATTATATACATGTACATATAATATATATGTATATGTATATATATACATATACATATACATATATATATATATATATATACATATATATATATATATATATACATATATATATACATAAATATATATAATATACATATACATATACATATACATATATATATATATACATATACATATATATAAATATATATAATATATATATATATATATATATATATATATATATATATATATATATATATATATATATATATATATATATATATCATATTGTGTGTGTATATATATATATATATATGCCAAAACACAATAATTAAACAACAATAGCATAATAATCTTCCCACAACACCCATATACCCTTCTTTTTTGAAAAAATGAACTTACAAACTAAAATTGAGGAATATAGATATTTCAAAAATTTCACACTTTTATTTGAATTTTAGAAATGGTGCTAAAATTTTGAATCGTAATAAAAATTATTTTCTATACATTATGAACAACTAGTATTCATTGGCATACTGAACTATCTATAATATACATATAATTTATAAATTGTTAATAAATTGAGGACTATTTTTAGGAACTCTTGCAGTTTTCAAACTTTTTATGTGAACACCCTTCATCTTCAGTTTACGTGGAAGCTCGTATTTCTGTATGTCTTCATTTTACAAATAGGATCGGGAGAAATTAGGCTCCTGGTATTCATATTCACTACACAAAAGAGTAACTAGTACACAAAAGAAATATACAATTAATGTTAGTACGATACATGACAAATCTAATATACGTCATCCAATATGATAAAATAATCACAACATCAGAAAGCTAATATCCATGAAAAATTCAAGTATCAATAAATGCCAACGGCTATCCTTCACTCAAAATGCACCCTCCCATAATATCACAATCATCCATTGCAAAAGGGACGGTTGCGATATTATGGGAGGGTGCATTTTTGAGTGGAGGGTCGATGTAGGAGACTTTAAAAACCTCTTCTCAACACAATATACCACCCAACTATCGATGTGAAATCCTAAGGGGCAAGCCCCTTCATCATGCAATGATAGTTGGCGTATCGATGTGGCATCCTAAGGGGCAAGCCCCTTCAGCACGCACATCGATTCTTGTCTTTGCAGAGGCACTTGCCCCCATATGCCAAATTGAGAGTGAGAGTATGATATCACATAATTTTTATAGCTTCAACTTACATCAAACATTCACAACATTACAATTACCAATATTTAACAACTAATAAAAATTATATATACAAATGATCTACACATTCGCAATATTTACAACTATAATGCATCCAGAAATCAAACTTTTCCTATTGTATTTAATTTAACACAACTAAGAGCAATGAAATTACAACTAAGAGCTCAAGATCGCATGCATATTTAACCAATACCAACGTAATATCAACATAATTAACTATTCTCATACTAGTGATTAATAAACACAAATTGTAGAAATTATCGAATCCTCTATCATTTATTAACAAATACATGAATACAATAATACCATAATAATAAACTAGTTCACACTATTATTTAGTGTCTATATACTAAACAAAATATTTGACCACGTCATTCGTTTTGAAAAGATGCTTCCAAACAATTGTTCGATATATTTGTACTTAAGATAAAGTTTCATGTTATATTTATCCTTGTGTATATCAAGAACATAGATTTGTTCCTATTTACAAAGTATTAGGTAATAGATATGACATCAAATTGTCGCCTTTTCTTACAGTTTCAAATATATTAATTAATAATAATAATGAAAACTATAATTATTTTCTAAAGTTTAAGGTTCAAGGTTTAGGGTTTTGGGCTTAGGGTTTAGGGTTTGGGGTTTAGGGCTTAGGCCTCAAGGTTCATGGTTTAGGGTATAAGGTTTAGGGCTTAGGGTTCAAGGATTAGGGTTTAGGGTTTAGGGTTTAGGACTTAGGGTTCAAGCTTTAGGGTTTATGACTTAAGGTTGAGGGTTTAGAATTTAGGGTTTATCCTAAATAACATAATTAGGAAAACTTAACACTAATATGACACCGTAAACAATCAAATGATATCTTAAAAACTAATGCGATACCCTAAACACTGAAATATTGATATGACATAAAACACTAATGTGTCACCACCAATAATACATTTGGGACACACTATTCACTAATGCGACATCCTAAACATTGATATGACACCCTAAACACTATTATGAGACCCTAAACAAGTTATAGAGTCATGTAGAAACCCTAAAAATTCAAAATTCATACCTATTCCTAGTCATGCCTATCACGTGCACAATGTTCCAAATCAGATCTAGAATACATTTAAAACCATTATCCTCCCACATTCTAGTAGAATTCAATATAAGCCCCATACTCCATTTTTTACTATCATTTGAATAAGAAAAGGGGTTTGATACACATATTGTTGAGCTAATGTACTTTTGAGATATCTCAGAAAGAAAGTCCTTGTTCAATATTCCCAATGTCAATCCTAGTGTTTTGCAGGTAGTTAGAACACAATAATTTTAAGGGATTTCACTTGCGCATGTCACATGACACTATAGAGTTCAAGACATGTGGAGCGGAATATATCGACATCACATGTTGAGCTGATGTAACTTATTTAAATTTACTAACCATAGAACATGGCTTGTTAGGTTGTTTTGTGCCATCTTTCTAGACCAATATCTTAGGCCATCCTCCACGCATGCCCAAGCAACTATGTAAATACTTGCCGCAAGTGTTTTCTTAGGCCATCCATGTGTATATCAAGAACATAAATTTGTTCCTATTTTCACAGTATTAGGTAATAGATATTTTTCATCGATCTCACTTATAAACATACTAATGTAATTCCTACTTATTCTTGGAAAGATTAGATGATCACTAGCTTCATTTAGATAGTATTGTAGATTTGATTTGCATTCCTTCCACATAACAAAACATTCATTTTTTTGCATGATTGTTTATATAAAATGAACAATAAATTTAAAAATTGTTTATAACATTAACATAACATCTCTACAAGTATTAGCTAAAATTATTCTAATTCTAATGATGAATGAAAACATAGTATTAGCTAAAATTATTCTAATTCTATCACCATAAACAATAATAAGTCACCCACATTAAATTAATTTTGGACACTTTAAACACTTATACGACACCTTGAACACTAATTAGTCACCCCACATAAAATAATTGAGATACACTAAACATTAATTTAACACCCTAAACACTGATACAATACCCTAAATAATGTCATGATACTCTATGCACTAATGATTCATCCTCTATTTCATAATTAGGATAACCTAAACACTAATGAAACACATGGTCTCATACAAAACCATAATCATTACTGTAATACCCTATAAACTCATACGACACCTTAAACACTAATATGACACCCTAAACACTCATATGACATCCTAAACACTCAAAAATTGATGCAAAACCTTGGACACTAATGGGTTACTCTAAATAACATAATTTAGACACAAAAAAACACTAATGTTATACCCTAAAAAAATTATAAGACATGATAAACACTAATATGACACCCTATACACTATTAGAAGACTATAAACATTAAGGGATCACCGTAAATAATATAATTAGGACACCTTACAAAATAATTTGATATCATAAGCACTCATATTAAACACTAATACACCACCCTAAACATTCAAACATTGATACAAAAACCTAAACACTAATGGGTCAACCTAAATAACATAATTGACAATCGAGATACTTTGAGCATTAACAAAACAACCCTAAACCTGATATGAAACCCTAAAAACTATAATGAGACCTTACAAACTAATGGGTCACTTTACAAAACACAATTGGAACCCTAAATATTAATGTGTCATCCTAAACAATCATACGATACCCTAAACACTCAAACACTGATATGATGCCCTAAACACTAACTTGTCATCTTAAATAACACAATTACAACACCCTAAACTATAATACAACACCTAACATTAATTTAACATGTATTAGGGTTCAATTGGTATAAATGATTCCAAATCTAGCCCTAATACATGTTCAATTGTCACATTAGGTGTATTAGGGCTCGATCGGTGGAAACAAGGGCAAACTAATACTCGACACTCAAATAGGCCACCCTGAACATGTGGAAAACCGTCGTGTTTTATCATTTTTCACATGCCCTCAAAAGTGTTCAACATGTTGAAAAAAATACAATGTGTTTTCCATCTTGATGAAAAACATCTTCTCATGTGTTTCCATCCATCTTGTGAAAAAAACATGTTGTGTTTTCCATCTTACCTTGATTCGAAAGTAAAATTAATAAAAACATTATCCTATATAAATTTATAAATACATGTTCAAATATCAAGTGACAATATTTGTTTCCCGATATTTTCAATATGTATCTTGATGACTTACTCTTTGTTTCCAACGTGAAAAAACCCTCTATCATTTATTACAAGACTTTTATACCTTTAACTTTTTTATCTATACCAAATGAATATACATTTTTATTTCCCATATTTATACATTCTATAATATTATTTACTCTATCCTTTATCGAACAATCTATTGTAATTAACATTTTGTCACATCCCACAACAAAGAATTTTTTATCCTCAAAATGCCTATCGAATTAACATTTCCTTCCTTACGCAGTTTCCATTCCTTTTTATAAAGATGCATTCCTTTATTTAAGGGTTCATTCCTTTACCATAATCTACATAGCTCTTGCAATTTATATAAATTTAATTTTATCAAACATTTTAATGATTTTGATTTACATCAATTTGGTGTAATAACTTACGTGTTGGCACTATATGTTTGAACAACCATGTAAGAATATAATGTTGTTATATAATATGTTCCATTGTGTTTTTCAATGTGTTGACAAACACGGTGTGTTTTTCAACACATTAAAAACACAATGTGTTTTGTAACCGTGTTTAAAAACACTAAAATTTTCCACACATTTTGACTTATGTAATCAATAAAAAATGTATTAAATAAATAATTATACATTATAAATATAATCTACTATTGTTGAATTAGTGTGAGTTATTTAGCGAATGAAAAGTATTATAAATGCTTCTGGCTATGATACCTCATTATGGAGGAGTAATAGTTTAGAATAACGATTAGAAGTGGAGATGAGCAACCTTCCTTTCCTAGTTTTAGCCTTGTTAGTGATTGCTAGTCCCATATGCACAAATCAAGTTGCTACTACAGATTATGCCTCAACTTATATTGTCCATATGGATAAGTCTCCGATGTATAATGAATTCCCCACAAACATTGGTATGCATCAATCATGTGAAGGAATTCACTCCCTTGACATTACAAATCCTCCCTAAAAATATTGTGAGTATAAATAAATGAAAATTTTGAGAGTTGTAGAGAATATTCAAACATACATTGTGTATCTTAGGGTAGTAATCTAGAGTCTTTTAACAACTAAATTGATCAGTTGCCAAACTATTTAACTGGTAACTTTCAATTTTCAATGGAAATTTATAATCCAACTAATTGAAATGATAACACAATTTATAAATGAACAACAACTTAATTAAGCATCACAAATAGTTGTTTGAATGTAAATATGATCTTAGGCATCGATCATTTGAAGGAATTTTTCAGGGGTTCCATGAAGAAACATTGCTAAACAATTAAATAAACATGGAGCCACATGTTATTCTTGAAATTATCCTCGACTTACCTTCTACTCTACAAATTCATCCACACCTTTGGCTCGACGATGGCTACCCTTACGACTTTGGCTCTAGCTTTGGCTTCTGCGAGTGGCGAAATTGAGTGTTTTTACTACAACTACTTTTGCAGGGGCGAAAATGGCAAAAACAAGGAGTATTTAGTGTTTTAGCGGTAAAATGCTTCCACCTAAGTGTAGTTAATGCTTCGCCTACAACCGCCATCACTATCCCGATCCAAATCGTCTTATGTCGTTGCCGAAGACTCCCACATAGGAAGACTAGTAGAATTTGACAGGGGACTACCGAATAGACCTATTGGCGCCAACAAAAATGGACACTTCATGTGTAGTCGATGGGAGCATGACATGTTGGATGGTTAATTTTATGGGAAATGCACATACATAGGTGCAAAAAAGTGAAGGATAACTCCTTCGAGGGCGGCAGCTTTGATGATGCTATTTTTGGTTTGTATGTGAGGTGCCATTGGCCTACTTCACACACAAACCAAAAACAAAGCGTCATCAAAGCCGCCCTCAAACCGTTATCCTTAATTATTATTAAACAATGGAGACTGTAATTAAACTAATCACATTTTTTTGAATCCATTGGAGCCGTCAGTTGTCCATTGCATAATCAGATGGAGAAACAAATCGGTTGTCGACGCTCCAGAATGGCCATCTACTGACACTCTCAGAATGGCCTTCTACTGTATGATCCCCTATAAATATCCTCTTTTAAGGGCATTTTATTCATTTTAACACTTGAAGGAAGGCCTGCCTTGTTCTGAAACCCTTATGCCAAAAAACAGCGGAAAAAATCGGCCAGCTCAATACAGGTATTACTTTTCCCATTTTCTTCACTTTTCTTTTTTTTTTAAAATGTTTTTGGCATATTTTCGATGTTTTTGATGGAGCGAGAAAGTTTAGATTACTACAAGCCAAAGCCCGTTTGTTTGAAAAAGAAAGATGAAGAATTTAGAAAATCCCCGAAACAAAATGTAGCAGGTAGATTTTTGTAATGATTTTGTGGTTTTTGATAGGTGACGTATGGTAAGATTGCTTAGGGTCGAAACTTTGTGCTAGACAAACCTTATGTGAATCAGAAAACCCCACCAAAAGTTTGGTCGTATATATATTTTTGCATTTTCCTCACAATTTTACATTTTTTCGACGTTTTTCATGATCGATTGTGTACGGTTACAGATTGACATAGCCAATCCTAATTGCTCTTAAATTTCTCAGTCGAAAAGAAAAAGAATTCGAAGGACCACTAAAAACCAAAGACTGAATCAAAACCATAAATACCAAAATTTCTAGCTAGGCAGCATTTTATTTACCCGTAGGTAAGATACGTCTTCGTATATGCTAATCATTGCATGAGAGTAGTATAGATACTTAAATAACCATTCTCATCACTTTGCAAAAGTCATTTATTGTTTAACTTATCATATCATAGTTTGTATGTGACACGATATTTTCCAGTGAAGTATGATTTTCCTTTACAACTCTTATGCCTACGGTAAGTACGACTCTTATGATGGGTCTATTAGCACTGTTTGTTACTCTTGTTCACAATTATAACTTAGTTTGAAAATGATGTACTCGATTAAGCATTGTACTCGATTAAGTGTTGTCCTGGATAAAGTGATGCCCTAGAAGTGACAGCTGAGCAATAAAGTGTTATATTCGATAAAGTTATGTCCTTGTTAAAGTGATGTGTTTGCCAACAAAAATATCATACATATTGATGAGGCTAATCAGCATATACCTATATGCTAATCAGCATACACCCATTGATTCTTATGGGTATAAATAATCTTCTAACCCAGTCTGAGTTTTGATAAATTTTTAGATTGCGATTGGTTGTTTCACATTTGCCTGGTTAAAGTGATGTATTTTCCAACAAAAATATTATACATATTAACAAGGCTAATCAGTGTATACTTATAGCCATTGATTCTTATGAATATAATAATCTTCTAACCCAATCTCAGTTTTGATAAAATCCTAGATTACAATTGCTTGTCTCATATTAGATTCTTTACATATGATAACAATGAAACCCTATTTGATTAAAACTTTATTTCTTTTGCGTAACATGTTTACTTGAATAAAACTTAGAAAGGGTTATTTGGAATATTTTACACAAATACAACACAAATGACATTGAATAAATACATCTTTACATATTGACCCTTAATGTTGAGTTCTTATCTTTTTCTGATAGAATTAATAGCATTGACGAGTTCTTCAAATGCACTCAAGTTCCTTCTTCCACATCGGATTCTTGTGCAGATACTTTCTATATCATTAGTAGCAATTAAAAATTCTATGTTTGGTCATCAAGGATGAAACAAATTTATCACATAACGCTCCTATCAATGCGCATTCAAAATTGTTCTACATTCATCTATACATTATTTGGAAAATGCGAATCTCTCTTAGTAGAAAAATCGATTTTGCACGTGTAAATTATCCACCTAACTTATTAATGTAAGTAATAGGCGCACAAAAACATGATCCATGACAGGAACCACATTATACTTCTGAAGAGCTATCGAATTTCTACACAAGAGCTATCTAGTTTCTTCCTACACATAATTTCTACAGAAGAGATATCAAACTTCTTCCCTTTTGGATGGTGCATGGGATGCTTCTTACCCAAATTGGCAATCATTATTGCCAAGTAGGCATAGAGTTTCCCAAAATCCTCGAATACATTATTCACCCTTCTTCTAAATCATCAATTATTTTGCAGTGGATGGGCCAATTCGGCCTTGTGGGGAGGAGCCAATTATGCCTTGTCGAAGTAAACTATTGTTTTCTTGCTACAACCTTCTCTTCAAACAGAAATTTTGCAATCTGTTCAACTTTCTGATCAAACAACAATTTTGGAACCAGTTTAAGCTGAGGCTTTAGCTTTTCCATTACTGCAAGTATTCTTCTTCACAATAGGAGCACAAGTAAGTAGTAACCAGTGGAAAAGAACCACCCTTGTCTCAATATTTCCCAGTTGATGCAGTTCATAGTGCCATAAAAATTCTCTTTCAAGGAGCCAAAAACAGGAGAGGATTGTGACATAGAAGGGGCAATAACAACAAAAAGAGAGCAAACTTGTGAGGAAGAATTTTTAAGATTTGCATACATATCTCAATGCATCATGAGTAGGAATGAATCGTGATGGCTTTGTTCGTCATTCTACATGAACTTTTCTTGATGATCCATATCGTTAGGCTTGAGCAAGCATGGAGTTGATATTTTGACTAAGTGATTAAGAATACCCAGTTATCAAGAAACAGCCATTCTAGTTTCATCTACAGTGCCCGAATGAATCATGCTCTGTATTTGCTGAACGACACTTGCTATTTCCTCTTTGAACTTCAGTTGGCATTTTTCTTCAAGCTGGGAAAAAAAAGAAAAAAAAACATTACTTTTGACAAGAAACCTAAGATTGAAACCGAATTTGTTGTACAAACTACTCAGAAAACATAAATTTTGCCTCAAGATTGAAGGAGTAGAGCACTGAATGAGAAATGATGGGGATATTCAATTGAAAAAGACATCTCAAGATTTTTAGTCCAGATATGGTCTGTAGAAGCAGCCTTGGCCTCTTCTGAGACAACTTTGAGGGTGGCATGAGTTTTGGTCAGGTTGATGTCTACATCAGCGGCTGCAGATTTCTCTCTGCAGTAAATTTATTTACTGGCTGAGCCAAATACTTTTATTCTTATCTAAAGCGCATTTGGATGAATATGATGTAAACTGAAAGAAGCCATGATTCCTGGGAATAACAGAAGAAGTGCATGTACTTTGGGATCCTTTAGTACCACACATTTAGAGGGATCCTTTATGTATGTGGATTGGTTGATAGATTTTCTACTAATTCAATCCTGTAGTACCACAAATGTGTATGGATATGATGTCTGTTATTGGTTATTATTATGACAGGTTATGTACTATGATGGGTAAAATATGCTATCTGGGAACTATATATAAGAGCAAGAGGGAAATTTATGATATTTTATCAGGCTTAAGGATATGTTTAAATTGAAACAAAATTATAACCCCTCCATGAATAATGTTAGATATGTGTTAGGCTGATCAATAATTGTTTTTGTCCAATACCATTATTCAATGATGGTTATTATTACTATTAGTTATTATGGAAATGGTAGAAGGGAGGTCTATGGTATTTAATTGCTATCTGGGAACTATATATAAGAGGAAGAGGGGAAATTTATGATATTTTAATAGGCTTAAGGACATGTTTAAAATTGAAACAAAATTATAACCCGTCCATGGATAATGTTAGATATGTGTTAGGCTGATCAATAATTGTTTTTGTCCAATACCATTATTCAATGATGGTTATTATTACTATTAGTTATTATTGAAATGGTAGAAGGGAGGTCTATGGTATTTAATTGCCTCTAGGGTTTTTCTAAATTGAAACCAAAAGTATGATGCCTTCACAAAAATCTATGTATCTTTGAAATAAATGTGCCCCCTTCTATTTATCTTGTGAACTGGTGATAGATCCCACATTAAGATCAATATAGCATATGCTGATACTACTTCTTGTTTCTTCTCCTTGTTTGCTCTGTCATTTCTATCACATTCTTGTTAAACTAAAGGACGTTGTACTAAAAATAACAAAATAAAACTGGTGGATTACTTTATATTAAGAATTCATCTAGTACATTGGTTTCGATCAAAGAGAAACCATGAATCCCATTGTTTTGCAAACCAAATCAGATTGCGAAAACAATGGAGAAAATTCATTGCATGCTGGGAAATGCAGAAATTGTTTTTATCCTGTGAATTCAAGATTGTAGATCATTACAAACTTCAACGTACATAGTTGATTTTTGCCCTTCCTGCAGTCCCTCACAGCTGTTTTTTCCCGTCCTGCAGTCCTAAGATAATCATTCTAGTTGTTCAGCCCTAATATCACACCGCATGTACCAGTCATTGTCATGCCCTGATGTGAAGCCTCGAGTGACAATAAATGATGGATTATTTTGGATAAATCCGAGTCCAAGACCGAGAGTACATGAAATTATTGATAGTGCTACTGAACCCATTATCCCAAATTCACCTAATGATTGAATCAAAATGTGCAAGGCTTTATGGTGTATGATTCTGAATATCATTTTGACCAGCTTCAATTTTTTGAGAACTGCTCCATCAATATTGTCAAGATCCTTCTTGTCACAGATAGTTTTGGTTGATACTATTATTTAGATAGCCACATTCTTGCTTCAGCTCCCACTAGTTTTTCACTTGTTCGGATCAATTTGCTTCAAAATATCCCCAGGTTCTAAAAAGACCACGATTAGCAGAGAGGGGCCTTTACCAATTCGGGTGTTAGCCACATTGTTGCGTCAGTTCCCAGTAGTTATTCACTTGTTAAAATCAATTTGCTACAAAATATCCCTGGGTTCTGAAATGACCGTGATTAGCAGAGAGGGGCCTTTGCCAGTTCAGGTACCATTCCATGAAAGAGTTCTTGATCCATCTCGAATATCCTAGCCTTAGAATTCATGGATGAGGGAATAACATCTTCCAATGAAGTTTCAAATATTAGAGCCTCAAATGAGTGAACCTGAAGGGAAAACCAGCTCAGTCACCAAGCTATCCAGATATTTTCTTGTTAGTATCTCACTCCATGGTTGGGTATGCTCCATGTGAACGCGCCAGACCATTTTGCCATCTAGGAACCAATCAAAGCATTGAAGATTGCAAACTTCACATCCTTAAGTGTATTCCAAGTTGTAGCAGTCATCCCCTTGTCTGACTTCCATCTTGTTTTGCATGTTTTTGGTTTTGTCATTGTATGGATTGGTTTTGTTTTTGTATACGTTTTTTTGGTCAAACAACAAACTATCTATTCAAGGTAGCAAAATATCATGTAGCAATCTTTTGGTTGACATAACAGCTTCTTGGTCAGCACAATAAAAATTGGTCAAGAAAGGGTCAAAGAGTTAATAAATGCAAAGGTCAATGCCCTGGAAACTCATTGATGTCATTGTATTTGTCATCTGTATCGATGTTAAAGTCATGGATGACAATAAGGTCACTCTGTTTGTTAAAACTTAAAAATCACAGATAACCCATTGCTGAATTATAAAGCAGGAAGTTGTATTTTTGATATTTTTGACGATCATTATGTGCAATGCCAATTCTATATGGGATGTGACATATTTTATCACAAAATATGCATGAAAGTATCAATTTGGTATGCTAAATAACCTATAAGTACTGTCAAAACTTGTATTTTCTTAAAAACTACGATAATGTTAACACTCCAGAGTCCATATTGTTAAATTGACTAACTAGGGATTCAGCACTTTTTGGTTGGTTCCATTGCGGGCTTTTTAATAATTTTATTAACAAGAATTTTGCTTGAGCCATAGCAGGCTTACTATAGAAACAATATTTA